>RXID01014366.1:135522-735522 GCA_005019695.1 Trichopus zeylanicus subsp. travancoricus
GGTTGATTCAGAGAATATGGTACAATTAGTGTTCCGTTATGGAGGATATTGGAAGGAAATGGAACATACTTAAAGAAGAAAATATGTATTTGGTAGACAGAAATCTTTACTGGTTGATACAAGAAAATACACATTTGCAGAATTATGGACTGAAGCCTGTAAATTGGTCGAAGAAAGGACAAATGAGTTACTTGTAATCAAGTATTTATATCCAAACAACAGTTCTCCAATTTATATGTCAATCAACAGTGAAATTCAGCTGGAAGCAATGTGGACAGTAATTCAAGACTTGAAATATAACAATATATATATATCAGTGGAGGACATAGGCGATCCTCTTTCAGTGGTGTCTGCACCAAGGCTGACTCCTTTGACAGGAGAATCTTCTGTGTATCACAGTGTGCAAAGAGATGAATATATTGATTTAAATTTAGATGATTGTCCTTCTGATTCTAGTTTTCATAGTTTGATGTATTCTTCTGATGATGATGAATATGAGGAGGAGGAGGATGATAATGATGAGTTAGTTGCTGAGCAGGAGCAAGAAAATATAAGACAAGGCGAAGAAGAAGGAGTAGAAGACAGAGCGAAAGATGATTTACTACCTTTACTTGAAGATAATTTGAATGACAATGTTTTGAAAATAGGAGACATATTTGAAGATATACATGCATTCAGATTGGCTCTTAGACAGTACTATATTGTGCACAGATTTCAACTTTTGTTTGTGAAGAATGATCGTAATAGAGTAACAGTCAGATGTACTTCTGCGAATTGTCGATGGAGGCTTCATGCTTCAGAGAGATCTGATGGTTCAGGTTTTTAGATAAGAAAAATGGAACCAGTTCATAGTTGTATTGCTGTCAATACTTCTGGAAACAAAATGGCAAATGCTAAATGGGTAGGCAACCAAGTTTTGCATTGGATGTGTGTTAACAAGCAAATCACAGTCAAACAAATACAGAATATGATGAATGAGAAATACAGTCTCAGACTGACTTATATGCAGGCATGGAGGGGAAAAGACTATGCTTACAGGATTATTCATGGCAATGAAGAAGAATCTTTTAATTTGTTTCATTCGTTGAATGCAGAGTTGGAGAGGAGGCATCCTGGTAATATTGTGCACATTGCTCAGTGTCCATATATGTCTTTTCAGAGATGTTTTATGTCACTACATGCTTATAGGAGAGCTTTTGTTACTGGATGCAGACCTATACTGGGAGTTGATGGATGCTTCATGAAAGGGAAATATAAAGGCACATTGATTTCAGCTTGTGAAATTGATTGGGAGAATAACATAATTCCAGTTGCATTTGCAATTGCAGAAACAGAAACATACCAATCTTGATTATGGTTTCTACATAACTTGCAACGGGTTATTGGAAATTTGAATAGTTTGGTTATTATTTCAGATAGGCAGAAGGGTCTTTCTGATGCTGTGAAGAATATTTTCCCATATGCTGAGCATAGAGCTTGTATAAGGCATGTGATTACAAACTTGAAAAGATCCTACCCTGGGAAAAGGTTAGAAAATTTGGTTTTTAATGCTTTAAATATATTTTTGCCTACTGAATTCGTGAAGTACATGGAAAGGATTAAACAGCTATCCATACCAGTTTGTCAGTACATGAAAGATATAAATGATTTTGCATGGAGTATAAGTCACTTTGATCATTTAGTGAAATGTCATTATGTGACTAATAATATTTCTGAGTCATTTAACAGTTTTATTCAGGATGGCAGGGAGCTTCCCTTTCTTGAATTACTTGATTTCATCAGACAGAAGATAATGGTGAAATTTGCCACAAGAAAAAATTAAGGATCCCACTGGTCTGGAAAGTTAGTGCCAAGAATAGAAGTTTTTATTAGGAAAGTTTCATAGGCACGGGGCGAATACCGTATTTGGAGGTCTTCTGATGATATTTCAGATGTCAGTGATCTGGCAGGGCGATGGATTGTGGATATAAGGCAAAGAATTTGTGGATGTAGGCAATGGCAACTGACTGGAGTGCCTTGCATTCACGGTATTGTTGCTCGCTTTGATGTTCGGCTTGATCCTATTGATTTTGTTGATGACTACTACACTCTGGAGACATACAAAAGAGTATATGATGTTCCTGTCACTCTATTGCCAAGTAAGCAACTTTGGGTGTCTGTGCCAAATGCTCTGCAAGTACTTCCTCCACGTTCAAGGAGACAACCTGGTAGGCCTAAGAAGAAAAGGATTAAGGATCCAATGGAAATATCAAGTAGAGCAATATATACTTGCAGTAGATGTGGTCAGCTGGGACACAACAAGAGAGCGTGTAAAGAGCCTCTTGGACTACAACAACAAATTGATGTTTCTGGATCTAGCAGTAATCAACAGTCAGTGGGAAACCAATATGTTGGAGAACGTGGCAGGGGAAGAGGAAGAGGAAGGTCTACCGTAATGACTTCAAATTTTAGTATGCATTTATCATGTGAGTTTTTCTTTTAAAAAATTGACAATTTTTTTCTTATTTTATGTGATTTTGAAATAATACATTAACAAATGTCACTATATTTTTTTGCAAGAAGTTCGTCAGATCTTTAGGATCAATTTTGATTGGGTAAACAGTCTTCTCGAAAATGATGATGATGTCATGTTGCTTGGTTATCATAACTATGAGTGTACTCTGTTTGCAGGTACATATTTCTACTAGATAGACTGGGGAGAGTTAGATGACAAGGTTTTGGATTAGCGACTCAGGAGAAACTGTCATATCTTTTATCATCCACCTCTCTTTTGTTGAATGAGAAATGAGAAGTGTTATTTTAGACACTTATTTCATTAATGTTCTTCAAATTTTGATTTATAAGGAATAATGGAATGTTTTCTTTTTTGGTTCAATAATGGAAGGTTTGCTTTTGTTGGATAACAGTAGAACTTGTTATATTGCTTTGTGTCTTGAACTTTCTAACTGCTATTGCTATTTGATTACTAATTAGGCTATATTGTTTTAGTAAGCTGCAAGCTTCTATTATTGTTATGGCAGGGTATATGTTATAAAATCTCAGGAATGATTGTCATTCACTAAGAAGTGGCTTTCTTTATCATCTCCAGTTTTATATAAATAGGGTTTATCTTTTGGTGGGAGATCTGGATCTGGTGTGATTTCTCTCCGTACTTTTTTTTTAGTTGTTTCAAAACTTAAAATTTAAAATTACAAGTTTCATATTGTACATTTAAACATAGATCTCTTGATTATATTTTTATTAAATAGTCAATATTTTAATCATATTTAATATTAAATTTCACAAAAAAAAGACAGTAACGGTTTAAAAATTTAAAATTTAAAATTACAAGTTTAATATTTTTACATTTAAAAATAGACCACCTTTAATATTTTTTTTTATAAATAAGACCAAATTTAATTTATTTTATAAGTAAATTTTACAAATAAATCATCGAACGTTTCAAAACATAAAATTTAAAATTACAAGTTTCATATTATATATTTACAAATAGATCCCTTGATTTTTTTAAATAAATTAATATTTTAATCATTTTTAATACTAAATTTCACGAAAAATACGGTGAAAGTTTTAAAATTTAAAATTTCAAATTACAAGTTTACTATTTTTACATTTAAAAATAAACCACCTTTAATATTTTTCTTTATAAATAAGTCCAAATTTTATTTATTTTATAAGTAAATTTTACAAATAAATCATCGAACGTTTCAAAACATAAAATTTAAAATTACAAGTTTTATATTGTACATTTACAAATAGATCCCTTGATTTTTTTTAAATAAATCAATATTTTAATAAATTTTAATACTAAATTTCACGGAAAATACGGTGAAAGTTTTAAAATTTAAAATTTAAAATTATAAGTTTACTATTTTTATATTTGAAAATAGACCCCCTTTAATATTTTTCTTTATAAATAAGTCCAAATTTTATTTATTTTATAAGTAAATTTTACAAATAATTCATCGAAAGGTTTCAAAACTTAAAATTTAAAATTACAACTTTCATGTTGTACATTTACAAATAGACCCCTTCAATATTTTTATTTATAAACAAGTCTATATTTTTTATCATATTTTAAGTAAAATTTTACAAAAAAGACATTAATGATTTTTAAATTTATAAATACAAATTTAATATTTATATATTAAAAAAACACTTAATTTTTTTTTTATAAAATAAATCTAAATTTTCTGAAATTTTAAAATTAATTTTTACAAATACACCCCTCACCGGACCATCGCCGGTCGGTGTCCGCGCCCGCGCGCCGGGGACGGAGGCCGAGGCGGGATGGCACGCCGGACAGAGGGCGAGGCGCGGATGGCCTCCGCACGCAGGATGGAGGCTGCGTGCTAGCGCGCCGGCCGAGGCCTCCGTCCCCGGCACGCAGGGGTGGAACGGCGTCGGCCTTGGCCGTCCGCGCCCGGGTGTCGGCTCACCCGCGCCCCGGTCTTCGCCTCCGCTCCCACCGCCGGCTCCCGTGCGCGTCTGCCTCCGCTCCCAGCCGAGTCCGCCTCCGCTCCCGCCCGCCCGGCCTTCGCCTCCACTCCCGCCCGCTCGACCTCCGCCTCCGCTCCCGCGCGCCGGGGTGTTATTTGTAAAATCCAAATTTCGGGGACTTTTCTGTAAATCGAAATAATTTCTGGGGGTTTATTTGCAAAAATCCGAATTTCGAGGACTTTTCTATAAATCAAAGTTATTTCGGGGTGTTATTTGCAAAAAACCGAATTTTGGAGCGTAAAATATAAAAAATAAGTTTTTAGAGGTGTATTTGTAAAAATAACCGAGGGTAAAATCGAAATTTTTTGGGAAAATTTTGATTAAATAACAATCAGGGGTGTGGGTAATTCCGGAAATTACGAGGATTTTACGTAATTAAGGCTAATTACAGGGACTTATACATAATTATCCCTAAATAAATTATAATTAATTACTAATTATTTTGTCAATATTTTTTCTAAGTGTATAAAGAGGAAAATAAGGAATGTAATTTTTTCAAGTGGATTGAAAAATGTGAGGGCACAATTTCAATCCATCTAGGACATCAGTTGTTTGATTTTTAAGAGTAGAATTAATATGTTGGAGAACAAACTTAATTCTGTTGTTCTTAAGCCAGATGTAATTTATGCAAATCTTAAAGCAATAGATAGGATAAACAGAATATTGAGAAGTATAATAAATATTTTTGTATTATTTTAGACTATTTATCTGTTGTATTTTTATGTATTTTGCAATGAAAATAACTATTCAATTATAATATTACATGTTAATAAAATGTAAATTTATTGTAATTAATGGTCTGAGCATTACACGAAGAACTTATGAAATACTATAATAGTATACGGTGAAATAGTGAAAAAAAATGAAAGTACATAATTAATAAATCGCTTCTCTTATATTTACTTACCCCTCTTTTATGCCATCTCGTTTTTATCATTGGCGAAACAATTCTAAATCAACTTAGTGATTAGTGTAAAGAGAACTCGGATAAAATTTAATTTTAAATTTGATTTACATCGAATTCTAATTTTAATTTTAATTAATAGATAAAATTTTTATTTTATAACTAAAATTAAAATTTAATTTGGGATAAATATCTCAATTAAATCCGAAAAAAAGAGGATTAATTTTTTTGCCGTGGCGATGTAACTCCAAAATATATATATAATTTTTTATTTTTTAAAAAAATATGCAATTTCACAATATTTAAAAAATTCATATACAATTTATTTAAAGGAAAAATTACAAAATGAAATCATAATTGCTAACTCTTCCTCGTCACGACTTGTCTCGTTGATTTTAGATTAGAATCAGAATCAATATTTTTTAAATTAATTTTTTTATAAAATTAATATTATTTATTTTACATTATTATTAAATTAAATTATTATTAAAAATTAAATTATTTTTTAAAATTTAATTATTATAAAATTAATTTTAATAAAAAAAATTTAATTTATAAAAATAATTCACTAATTTTAATCTTTATTCTCGTCTTAATCTATAACTAAACGGTATCCAGACATTCAACTTCTCACACTCGCGCTCTCCAGCAACACACAACCGCCTCAGTCCACTCTATTTTCCCCTTAACCGCCGATGATTCCTTTCACACTTCGATCTTCCCTTCCCGCCATTTCTCCTCTCGCTCTCTATAAATATCCCCTCCTCCTCCCTTCTCTCCGTTTTTCCTCTTTCAGCCCCTCTCTCCCGGGCAAAACTCATCGCCGACATCTCGAGCCATGTCTCAGTTCGGAGAGGAAGTCGGAGAGAGCTCGTCGCCGGCCTCGGTGTCTGGCTCCATGCAGGGATCTAACGTAGTCGCCGACATCTGCGAGAAGCTCTCGCCGGAGGGGAACCCGGAGCTCCTCCACAAGCTCGAAGCCCATTTCCTCCGAATGCCGCCGAGGTACCTAGGGTTTTGATCGATCGGAGTGCTTTGGGTTGATTTGATGAGATTCTGTACGTATTCGCAGATGTTGGTATTTTTTTCTTGTTTTTGCGGGCTTTCTTTGAATTAAGCTGCAATAATGGCTCCATATTCTGATTCGGGGGTTTCTTTAGGTTTTGGACGTTTTCTTTTTTCTTGAGTTTCGAAATCTGGGCGGATTTTGAAATCGGCTTGGGATTCGTTAGATATCGGAAAACTTTTCTTGTTTGGAATTTGTCTGAAGTCTGATCCAATCTGGTTTTAAAAATTTCAAAGTGTTGGATTGGATCCTAGCAAATTAATTTGTGATAACAGTACATGTTTGGAAATGCATATTTTAATGTCATTTGAATAAGCTTTCTTCTTTTTGGGGAAGAATTTGCTGGCAGTAGTAGCACTTGATATTCATTTATAAGCTGCATTTTAATGGTTCATGCAGAATTTTCTTTTTCTTGTTCTTTTTGTCATCTGATTCACATTTTGGCTGGTGATATACTAATTGGTTTCATCTGACCTACAGCTATCAACTGTATATGGCCATTAGAGCAGAGGATGTGCTGTTACATCTATCCATTCTAGCAGAGTCTGAGAATCTGGGAAAGCACCCAGCATTCGGTGTTCGTCTGATGAAGGTATAAAGCAGTAGCTATTAGTTGTATTTTGAGATAGCTTTTTATTGAATAGGCATTTTGTTCTTCTGTCTTTGTCATAACGGTATAACACATAACATGTTCCTGACTAATGCATAATGGCAGTCTTCGCCAGGAGTAGCTTATGTGGGCATCATTTTCTCAATTTTTCTCTGTCACATTTAGTTGTATTTCCATATTGTGATTATTGAAAATGATGTTATATAATAATGCTTGAAATTTCTTTCTGTCTCAAAGTGGTGCAACAGTATTGCAAATAAAAATGAAAGCCACCATGTTTTAGTCTGTTCCTCATGGATTTCATATCTAAATCAGATTTTTGTTAGTTGCTGCAAAAGTGTGATTTAGTATATGGTTTTGTTGTTACATATCTGAACTTTAACTTATCTAGACTTAAATTATTTTCTTGTTATTAATTAATTATTTATGCACTGTGTCACTTGCTTGAAGCTTGATGAATTAAATTTGGGTAAGAAAAAGAGCTCCAATGATGTCGACGATGGAAATAATCTCACAGAAGCTCATGCTGAAAGATATATACCCCTTAAGGACTTTAAGCCTTCAGAGCCTATATACCCCTGCAAGGTACAGTCCCATTGATAATGCATACCAAGTTCCTGTCTTTTGCGTAATAGCAGTCCTTTCTGTTCCTTATTATTTTTAATGTCCCTCATGAGGAGTAGCTTGATGAATTAAATTTGGGTGAGGAAAAGAACTCTGGTGTTCTTCAAGAAGGAAAACATCTCACAAAGGCCCTTTCTGCAAGGTATATACCACTGAAGAACTTTAAGGCAATCTATTTTTTGTCTGTAATCTATCTATTCTTAATTTGATGGATCTTAATGTTTAATAAATTAATAGTCTAAATGGATTGTAAAATATACATTTTCCTAAATGATTCCTTGGACGTGTTTTATATCATCTCATGCTTAGTCCCTCTTTTTATGCATGTATCTTATCCTATTATTTGTTGAGAAATGTGCAGTAAATCCATATCATCAAAATTTTTTGTTTTTAGTTTTCATGTGTTTGACAAATTATGATTAACCACTATGTTTTTGTACCCTACAGGTGTGATACATATTCCCCAATTCATGAAATAACTTTCTCTACTCTTGACAAGCCAAAGCTTCTTAGCCAGGTTGGTATATGTGAATGGTGTCCTTCTCCCGAGTAGGAGCTTTACTATTGGTCAATAGGAATAAATTTTTTTGAGCAATTGGAATTTACCATTAAAGTCTTGTTTTAAAGAAGGTTGAAATTGATGACCTCTCACATGCGAGAGGTTGGTACAGCCACCAAGTCAATGTTTGAGGTGTATAATTAATAAGAATATCTATCATGATGTACTTCTTATTCTTGTCCAAATTTTAATGACAAGATTCATTTGGCAATGTGCTTTTTTCCCATTGTCCATATACTTCCCGACATTTTTTTTTTTCAGACTTCCATCCCATCGATAGTCTAAACTTCAATGCTAAATTTGGCATTTTTCTCATGTGACCCTGTTGAGTGATTAATTACCTATCAATTGATAATTATGTAAAGAAGTTTTGCTTTTATATCTGTAATTTCCCTTTTAGGAAAGTGATGGCCTGTTTTGGAAAAAATTTGTTTAGTTTCTTCTTATTTAGATCAAAATTTTGTCACATTTTGATGTTCTCTTTTGGATACACCATTTTATAATGCGAGATAAATGTCTTTTCTAGCTGTCTGCCTTGCTATCCAGTCTTGGGCTAAATATAAAGGAAGCTCATATTTTTACAACGACTGATGGCTACTCATTATGTATGTTTGTTGTTAACGGATGGCGTAGTGAGGTAGGTTTTCTATGTGAACATATTTTGTATACTTATTTTGCTCTCTCTTTCTTCTGTGCCGTTTACACATATGTAAACACATTCAGACTGCAAACTACGCCATTGTGCGATGGAGAAAGTTTTACCATTTAACTAAAAACTGAAATGTTGTTTCAGGCATAACAAGCTTATTGAGGCATTTCAAATGAGATCATCTTTGTCAAACATTTATCAGTCAAGTTTTTTTTTCTTGAGCAAAAAAAGGGCCATTTTGCATTAATTATTTCTGAAAAATACACACGTTGTGTCTGATACAACAAGATCCAAAATACAGGAAGACATGCTATACAAATCTAATAATAAATCGTGACCATAATCTAATTCAAAAGCAAATTTATCAGTCAAAACTTCAGAAAGAATCACAAATAAGAAAACTGATACTAACCAATGTCCTGGAGCAGTGCACCATGATGTTATCTCTTCATTTGGGCTTCATCTTTAAGCTTGTTGTGTTGGGCATTAGCAAGTGTAGCATAATAACTTATTTGTGACTGAATAGTTTTACCACCAAGTTATCCAGAATAGCAACTCTGAGTTTGTAATAAATCCTAGAATTAATTTCTATTGATAGTATGGCTTGGCTCAACAAGCTTCAAACCGCTGTTGTTCACAATTTTACATCTATTAGGGTTGTATTTGATAGTACACATGGACATGTCAACGTAGAACTTAGATGTGATTTACTGATTTCCACAAGACAACTGCAAATACAATGTGCTTTAGGTTTCTTAACATATTCCCTTTCACAAAGCTTGCCCCTTATTAGTTTGAGATGATAATCCAATATGTTGACTGCATGCCATGCAATTATTTACTGTTTCCAATTGAAACATACTTTCTCTTTGTCAAAGAAAAATTACGTGTTCTACATTCTTTGGATCTTGAACTATACCTATCTTATTCTCTTACCTTCTTTATTCCATGGACCACTGCAATACACTAGCCAACTGGAAGTAATCTATTTCTTTGTGATTTCTAGTATAATCTAGGGAAACTATGGTTCCTTTTTTCTTTTGGTAGGAATTTCTGCACAAGTGTAACCAAATTTACATTTATTTTATCAGGATACTGAGGGTTTATCTAATCAGCTTGATTCTGCGATTGCTACAAGTAAGGTAAAACCCCTTCCTAGTTTTATTAAAGAAATTTTAGTGTTCAACTCTCACACTTTACTTTCAACAATGCATAGAAATCCTGAGGTCTAATTTTCTGTTGTATCAAACAGATGAGCTTACCTGAGTATTTATGCCAGTTCAAGACTCAGGAATTGGAATTCTATATCTCAATTTTAAAGTATGCAAGCCATTCAAGTCATGCTAAATGTCTATGCATCTTGATCCTTCCCCCCTTCATGGAGATATTCTAATGCTAATAAATATTCCTTCAGTTTTTGATCAATTGTCATCACCAAACATTGCTGTTACATCTCTTACGTATATCTTTGAATGTAAAGTTGCATCTTTGAGACTTGAAATCTTTTCTTATGCCCTTTTTATATATGATACTGCTGGATTGTTGCAATTTACTTTCAATGGACTGACCATTTGTGCTGCTTGCCATTTTGCTAAACTGTAGGAATTGTGGTCCAATTCAAATCGTGATTCAGTCGTAAAGAAGATGCTGGCATGCAGAGAGAAGATACTAGCAGCGAAACCTGAAATTAGTGATTGGGAAATTGATAAGAGTTTGCTGAAAATAGAAGTGAAGATTGCATCTGGATCTTTTGGAGATCTGTGAGTTTTGTACTAGGATAAGCTGATGCATGCACTTAATGTTTTTCTATAGTTCTCTTTCTGCCAATAAAATTTGAGTTCAGAGCACTTATGCAGGTATTGTGGAAGTTATTTTGGCCAGGATGTTTGTATTAAAATTCTGAGATCTGAGCATCTAACTGAAGATCAGGCAGTAGGAGAATTTGCTCAAGAAGTGATTATGCTGAGGTAAAACCTAGATAATTAATCTGGTCAACATTTTTTAAAATGTCTTTTTTTCCTTTTGTAGTTTCTTCTGATCATGCTGTTTTCATGACTTCATAATCTGGTTTGTGGCTTAGGGAAATAGCACACAGGAATATTGTTCGTTTCATTGGTGCATGGTTGAAACCACCACAAATCTGCATAGTAACAGGTGTCATCCTGCTTCCTTTGTCGTGTTAATATGTGAAAGAATTATGGCTACCAATCTCCATGATATTGTATTATTTGGATTTTGATCTTCCTTTTTGTTTGTTGTAATGTCATATGACTTGTGATGATATTGCTAAAAAATTCTAGATGGTATTCTAAGTTTCACTTCAGGGAGCTACTGATGCTGGACTAGACGTGAACTTGCCAATTATGTTCATGCATGGGCCATCTAATTTTTGTGTGCTTTTCTACATTTCTGCATTTCCCCATGTCTTGTTGGGGATTTTTGGGTACAGTTAGTGTTTGATATGGTTCCTGCTACCTAAATAGATAAGTAGCTGCATAGTAATGACAATTTCCCGATTAAGTTGTTATGTTGTCACTTTTTTTGCTTTATATCAAGAATGATTATTACTGCATGTTTCTTTTGGAATAGATCTGACATCGATGGTTTTAAAGTGTAAATTTGTTGAAATTGTTTGAAGCAACTTAGACTGGTGAAAACAAAACTGCAAACTCAGTTTAATGGAACAATTGGCGAGACTGTATCATTTAACTCTCATAGGGGTCTTTGTTAAGCCGTCATTCCAATTATAGCTTCTGTTTGGAGAATTAGGATGTAGGATTTGAGCTCTTCTACTTGGAAAAATGGTGCATGCAGATTACTTCAAAAAGAGTGTGAATTCTGAAACTTAAACTCAGATGTATTGTTAAGGGCAGTTGAATGTCTTAAAAAAGAATATTCTCATATTTTTGGCCATCATCAAGATTCTATTCAGTTAGAAAAGAAGCACATTTCATAATGTTCACTGTCTGCTTAGGAGAAAAGGCAGGCCTAGAATTGAAGTGTAGTTTGAATCAAGGTTTTAAGTTTTGGCCGAAACCAAAACATTTCGATTTCGTTCTAACCCACAACATCTCAGTTTGAAATTCAATTTCGAACTTCAAATTATATTATATTTTGTTTTATATTTTGTTTTCACTTCATAAATGCAAGTTAGATTAGTTGGTTAAAAGTCTTTGCCTAGGTCAAAGAATTTGGGCTCTTTCATTTTATTTTTTAATATTTTAGATATTTTTTACCCAGAAAATTATTTATTTAATAATTTAAAAGAATATAAGTACATAAATTTTTTTCACATTTTAAAAAATTTTAAATATTGTTTAAATTAAAATCAAAGTATAATCAAAGAAAATAAACCTATAATTTGGCCGAGACCGAAACGGGATTGGTATGGGCGAAATGTATCTATTTCAATGGATGTTGAAGTCGATTTCAAAACCAAAACTTTAAACCTTTGTTTTGAATCTTCTCCTGAAATTGGCCAGTTTTTAAAATTCTATGTTTGCCAAATAAATGGCACAGGGGTTGAGAGGGTTACCTTTTTTGCTCGAGTGTTGTAAGCAGGCTCTTGGCTATCCCACCATGAGAATGAGAATCAATCACTAGTTGTTGATAATATATTGACAATACATTTGTTGCGAAGAGGAACTGCCCTATCTTTGACAGTTATATCTGGTACCTGCAGTCTTCTTTGGTTCGATTTGCTTAACCTAAGAACATCTACTACAAGAAGTTCCAAAATTTGGTTGGATACTGCTTGTTGGAATTTCGAAACTGTATTGATTTGCATGGTCTATCTTCAATTATGGAGATGGTCATGTGGTCTTTGATCTTTGTTTATCTTTGTTTTGTGATTATGTAATTTCTAACATAGTTCTTTATAGAGCACATGTGTGGAGGAAGTCTGTACCATTTCTTGCATCATCATAATCACGTGGAGCTCCCCTTATTGCTGAAATTTGCAATCGATATCTGCCAAGGGATGAACTATTTGCACCAAAAAGACATTATCCACAGGGATCTGAAGACTGCTAACCTGCTTTTGGATCATGACCAAGTATGTATCAGTCCAAATGTGTTGTGAAATAATAGACCAATGGATGGATATAGAAGTAAAAGATAACTGATGCTATATGGCTTTTGGTTTTGTTTGAGTTTGTGCCATGTGAATTGTAAAAGTTTTTGGCTGAAAATTTTGAAGTGGTAATGCCTATCTTCTGCAATAGTTGTACTTCTCTGTATGGCTATTGTGCAGTGTAGACCTGAGCAGGTTTTCTATATGCTTGCTGATAGGAGAATTTTCTTGGTTGAAAAAATTTGCATGTCTATCAAACATGTGCCTCAAGTAATTATCTCCTTGCAGTAAGTCCCCCTGTCAAAGGCTGTGATATCTTATATTTAGACAAAGATATGGTATTCTTCAGTAGAGTGACTGTAATTCATCAAAACATGCAACTGACACAAAGACTACAACTTGTGGACTAGTTTGGTGCGACATGTATTGAAGGTTAAAGGCATACAAAATATGTGAAGAAAATATTCTCCATCACTATTGGATGTCTTAGTTGATGTATATGGTTCAGAAAATGGTCATGAAATCTGATGCATATGTTGATACTATGGTGAGAGGAATAAGAAAACTAGAACTATCATGAAAATTAAAGACACCCAAATGGGATTATTTGTGAATAACCATAAAAAAGAAAATAGAATAGTGGAGATATGGAAATAATCTGATGTACTGTGCAGCTCCACTCCTATTTGTGCAAAAGCATTAGCGACATGGGTACCAAAAATAACTGGGAGGACAGTTATGGGGAATATTGGAAGTTTATTTCAGCTTCCATGTGACTATGCTTCCTTCTTATTCAGAACTTAGTTTCCAGCTGTCTGCAGAATAATATTAGGATATAGACATGATACATGGCTGTAGCATAGCAGGAAATTTGACATTGTAGTACATGATGCAGATGATCTGTTGTCTTGTGTAGGTACTTTGTGAGTTCCATTTTTTTGTTTCTGAAAATAAAATAAGTTCTCATGATATTTTCTGATGTTTATAGTTGAAAATATATGTGGTTCATGAAAATATATGTGGTTCATGATTTCAATATATCTTCCTTGTAACACCTCAAGCATTAATTTGGTGCTTGTATCATCCTTTTGTATGTAAGAGGTCATGAGTTCAAACCTTGTTTAAAATAAGAATTTAATGGTAATTTTCAGTTGCTCAAAAAAAAAAAAAATCTTCTTTGTAGACAATTATTTGAAGTCAATAATCCTGATAAAATTGATTTGATTTTCTGGCCTCTTAGGCTGTCAAAGTAGCGGACTTCGGCGTATCACGGTTTGTAACTCAAGGCATTTCTTTGACACCAGAAACTGGAACATACAGATACATGGCGCCTGAGGTATTTATTGGTTTAGAGATGGACCATGCTCACTCCAACTTTCTCTCAGTAAAAAGACCGTGTTTTATGAAAATATTTAGTAGTATTAGGACTTGTTCTGAAATATATGCTTGTTAATCCAAAATATATCTAAGAATGACGCTAAATGGAGGGATTTTATAGCTCGTGGTATGATAACAGAGAGAAGTTTTCTTCCAGAACTTTTTTTTTGGGGCTCTTTTGGTCATATTTAGGTTACCGCTGTGGCCACCAAAACTTCATGGACCTTGCTAATAACACATGTTGCATTTTTGCAGCTTCATAGGTTTCTGTATCTACATTAACATAATAAAACCTATTCTTCTAGATACTTTGCAGCATTTTAGTGGTTGTAGAAAATTATATGTCTACTAGTTTGGTGGTTTTGTCTTGAGATACAAATATACAGTCACATGAAGTCTAGCAAATCAACAAGGCATGGTTTAGGGGGCTTCTGGGTGGGTTTGACCTGTTCACATTTTGTGAAAGTGATAGTAGTATGGGTTTCTTGCAACCATCAGTTCGATGAAGTTCCTATCATTTAGTAAAAATTTCCATATGAACAAACAAGCAATAGTGTAGTTACATTGTTTTCTTATAGAACATTGCTCTCCAAATTGTCCAAATTTTATTCACATGCATGACCACATCTTTTTATTCTTCTAATTCTGTTCTAGATTCTTAAAAGACAACCATACAACAAGAAAGCCGATGTATATAGTTTTGGCATTGTGCTATGGGAGTTGATGACATCAAAGGTACACAATGGAGCTGCATCTGTTTTAATGATCATCAGACCGTGTCTGTTTTGAATGTGATGTGAACATCCTTGGGTTTGCATGCAGATCCCATTCGGAACTCTAAATGTTGTGCAGGCTGCTCTAACAGTGATAGAGGTAGCCATCCAAATGCAGTACATATAAATGCAGATATCCTATAAAAGCTGAACCAAAAAAAATTCTTTTAACTAGTTATGTTATTCCTTGGTTTGCTGTTTATGAGAGGGGGATGTTGTCAGTGAAATTATCATCGAAAGAAAAGTTTGGTTTTGATTTCCTTTTTGCTGTTGGTAAATAATGTTATTAGTTTTTCCTGTTTGCATTTGAACAGGGAGGGCGGCCAGAAATACCAGAAAGGGGACCCCCGTTACTGCTGGACTTATTATGTAGATGCTGGCACAATGATCCTGCTGTGCGGCCAACCTTTGCTGAAATAATTGCTGAACTCGAGCTACTCTTGGACCAGGATAAGGTACATTGCAGTCATTTTGTTTGTCTGAAAACCTAACTAAATTAGTTATTCTTGAAGAATTGTGGCTTGATGCATAATTGGTTGTGTAATTGTTTTGGTAGGAAGAAAGGAAACAAGCCAAGAAGAAAAAGAAAAAGCAGACAAAAGAACAAAATCAATGACTGATCCAGATACGCATGACATTTACTTGTGCATAGCGTCAAACTTCACTCTTCATTTTTTGAAAATTGTTTCATTTTTTGCATACGTAAAATGTGGATAGCTTCTGTCACAGAAATTGCTGACTTCAAACAAAGAATCTCACAAAAGAAAAGTTACTGCACAGCTACACAAACATACTTCAAGATACAAGTTTACTGTACTGTACTGATAACACAGATACTCTGATTGGTAAGATGTGACCTGGCTTTTTTGCCTCACATTTTCCCTTCTAGCTATCCATTTGTTAAGATGGAGTATTGTTTTGTTTCTGGTTGTACTTTCAGTTACAAAATTGTTATGAAACTCTAATGAATGTTGTAGATATTGCGTACTATGTCATCTTGGTTGTTAAGCAGTTAAGTAGTCTCTGTGCTTTGATCTATCCAGGTTAATCCTGTTGCCTCTGTTTCTAATTACAGCTCTTATTTTTGTTTGCCTTCTTAGAGGTACCATCGTCTAGCCCTTGATTACATTTAAAATACGTTCGTTTGTCAAACTCTTCAACGGTGGGGTGTTGGCGCAGTTGGCAAGCGCGTAGGTCTCATAGCTTTCAGATTTATCCAGGGGTCGAGAGTTCGAGCCTCCCTCACCCCATTATCGGTGGAACAATGAGGAACTTGTGCTCATGTGGCCATTGGGTTCTACCACAGGGTTCGTCTGATGACATCTTTGATGTCGAGAATGCAATTCTGAGCTCAATAATTTTTCTTTCCCTTATTGCACCAAATAATGAACAATTTTAATATTCGAAAAAAGATTCTAAAAAATTGCCAAAGAAAAGTATTTATGTTAATTACTTTTTCTAATAGTGCATGTCTTGACAGTTGATAGCCATAATTGGTTTGGTTTACTTTAAAAATGATTTTCTTTTTGGGAAAAGAAATAAACAAATCTCTTTGATCGATAAAAATGTCTTTTCAACTCCCATTGAGTAATTTTTGTAAAATAATAAAAATTACAAGAAGGGAATTTTTTTGAAAGAATTAAAATATCGGGGCGCATCTTAAATATTCTAAAAGCAAGGGGGCAGGAGGGGGGGGGGTTATCTATAAGTATGCCAATCTCTCTCATAAGGAACATTTAACAATTAAATGAAAGCTGAGGGCAGAATTGAGGAAAAATTGTAAAGCGATAAAATGGCGGCGGAGTGCTTTATGCCTTCATCTGCTGGTTATCCATCCTGCCCGATTTGAGGCGCGAAGCGAACGGATGGTAATGAAATCTCGTAATCGATTTCGTTTCTCAATTCTTCATTTATTGTATTCTGTTTTAAGAAGTTCTTCATCTTATTTATCCAATTTCGTTCCTCAGACAATCCATGCAGGATTTTCGCGATGAGATCTCGTTTCGGCAAAATCAATAATATGCTTCGTTTTTTTTTATTTAAGGATTTTGAGATGTTGTGTGGAAACCTCTGATGATTCCTGAAGTAATTCTGAGTTTTTCCTGTTTAATTGACTAATTGAGAGATTTTAATTTTTTTGGAAACTTTTATAACTATCAAGATTCGCTCCTAGTAGGAGCTCCACCAAAAGCAACGGATAAAACTTCAACATTCCTTACTGCTGTTTGTTGACGAACAAATGGCTAGATTGCATTGAAACATCCGAAAGAGTGTAATTTGAAATCTTAGATCTTTGTTTGTTGTGAACGATGTGATTTTCTTATCTTTTCATAATGTACTGCATAAGCAAACAACAGTTACATCCAACCTGAGATAATATTGCCACGTATGTTTATTTTTCATCCTTTATATGGTTACTTTCAGGTTAACTCTTTCGCTATTCGTTTCTGGAATCACAAAGCGTGTCTTGCTGAGCATGTGCATTTCCTGTTGTTGGATTTTTGCCATAGGTGTTGTGCTTCAGTTTTGTGGGCGCTTTGTTTTAGCTTCATATGTATTTGATACTGACAATGTTGTAATTTGTTGTAGTTCCCTATGATCATAAAAGGGTTGCTCAGGAGGCACGAAAGATGGAACCCCGTGCATCCAACCGTAGGAACCTTCTGGGGGATGGGGGTTGGGGTTGGCTGCGGTGTTGGATGGGGTCCAGGGTTTGGTCCTGAGGTCATTGGCTATGTTGGAGCTGGCTGTGGAGTTGGATTTAGTGTTGGCATCACATTGGCTGGACTTGGCGTTGGTCTTCCTTCAAGTCATCTCGTCCAAATTTCCTATAGTGGTATGATATCCTCTTAGTTCTAAGTTCTACTTTGGTTTTTGATGGTATATCTTTTGGAGAACACAACACTCTGAAATGGAATCTTTTGAAAAAAAATTAAAGCCTTCTTGTATAGCAAGAACTTTTAAGCAGTAATGCTTCACCTTTTCTCTTATTACCTTCAGAGTATGTCATGCAATTTGTAAGGGAACCAATATGAACTTTCACAATCTGAAAAATCATGATTGTCTCAACAAAAGTATGTGACAGCTTCATTCTTGGTTTTGGGAACCACGTGCAACTTGTCACAACCATAGTTCTGAAGATTCTATATGCTTCCTGTGTCGTCAAAGACACAAAACATTTCATCATCTTTTTTGGTTTCCTTATTTGTTTATTTTCAATATATTTGTATAATGAATGAACTATTTACCAGAATCAGCTTCATTGCAATCAGTCGCACTTGCACAAAAGTTGGAAAGCCAATAATGTTCCTGACATATAGATATTGCGACTCCCGAACTTTTGTATTTGAGTTCAATTGGAGGATAAAATCATTTACCCTCCAAGACTGGACACAGACAGTGTGATAACCGTTCTGCAGACCAAGAGTTATCATTGCATGTTCCTGCTGCATAACACTGATAAAATTGTTGGAATAGATGGTGTATATGCTTCCAGATGATGGTATACTGATGATTGGCCAAAGGATACAAATGATTTATCTTCCAAGTCTGGACACCATACAGTGTGATAACCATTCTACCTTACAAGAGTTATCCTTAACAGGTTGCTGCTGCATAACACCGATAATGTTATAGGAATAGATAGTGTATATATATACTTCCAGATGATGGTATACTGATGATTGACCATATTTTCCCAGTATGAATAGACATCTTTCTTTGACAGCAAAATGCAGTAAGGTACCATCTGACTTTATTTTTTAGCTTTTCCTGAAGGTACCGATGCTTTGGGGTCTGCCAGATCCAACATACTTGCCCTGTGGCTGAGGATAGTTGGAACCTTATTGCTCCTCATGTATTTGATTTGAGGAAGGAATCTCATGGGAGATTTTCGAGCTTGAAGACCAGCATTCCCTCTCCCCTGCAGTTCGAGCTAGCTAGTTCAACAAGTGCTTATCAAATTATTTTAGGTTAAACTCCCAATATTTAGATTTGTTCAGAGAATGGTGTAGGAATCGAGGGGGCGTGCCTGAGCAAAATTATAACTTTATTGGCACCATAGAAAATGATTCTTATGCAATTGTTACATCCTGAGTCTAAAATGTAGTGTGAATACTTTATTTGATTATTTGTAATCATCTAACAACTCTGGTCTTGGGAAATTCGCAATTCTGGTAGTCTGTTATTCCAGTAATTGCCCTTCTGGTTGTGTGATTGGCCACTGTTCTGATAAAACTTAATGGTGCCATTAAGATAGTTTGAGTTGATAATCCTTTTGGTTTCCTATCTATGTTGTTTGAGCTCTCTTTTTATTCGTTCCTTTCTAGTCCTCTATTTGATCTATCCCTATCATCTATATGTTCCATTTAGTCTCAAATTTTTCTGTTAGTAATTGGAGACGATATGCTACTTATTAGTGTAATGTGTCTGCTAGAATGTTCTGTGGTCTATATAGAAAAATTGCTGATGAGTGGCTCCCTTCTTTTCATCAGCTGATGTTCAGTTGCAGTATAACCTTCAGAAAAGCATATTACCATTTCGTTTTGGATGATTAGTGGATTTTCTGTTTGTGTTGATTACCCAAATGTAGTTGGACATTTTATATCAACACTCTGTTGGCTATGCTTTCACTTGCATATTCAAAGGGACATCATGTTTGGGGCTGCCTCTCTGGTTCTTGCGAGTTGAAATTCTTTGCAAGTGGAGTCGCATGTATTTCAGAATCTTGTATTTGAACTTAATAGTGTATCTGTTTGGTTTGCTCTGCTCGACATACCAGATTTTATTCAATGGTCTTTTACTCTTAGAGTTGTCCCTATGCATGAACTCGATCGCGATTTTATTTTTTTAGAAATTATTAGTAATTTGGGATAATGTATTTTACTAACAAAGAAGAATAATATTAATTATGTAATTGCCAGGTTGTGCTAATGTTGTTCTGTTGTTTGTATATAGATTGGAATGAGGTTGGGGAATGCGCGGATGCGAACTTGGCCTAGAGTTTTTGTTTTTCTTAACAATCGCTAAAAAACTGTCACCCCACGGACTCGGTAATGAAACTCGGATAATGGATCTTACGCTTATTTAACCAGGTAACCCGACCCGGAATCCTATTGGACCGACTTAGGCAGGCAAATCGGGTCGTTGTGGATCCGAATCCGACCCGATATCCAACTGGACGTGGGTAGGCGAATCCAGTCGACGTGGATCCGAATCCGATTCTATAGACATAATTTTTGCTAGGAAATACCATTATAATTTAGCATTTAGGCATATGTTTTTCAATTGAGAATTATGTCCGAATTAATTCATTTAAGCTAGGATTCAGAGGTGTCTAACATGTTTGGGCGCGATTCTGTTGGACGGAGTCTTTATCGTCTCCTGTCGAAACCCTAACCCTAACCCTAGCAGTTCCGATCCCTCCCATGGACGAGTACCAGCACATGGAGCGCCTATCCATGGACGCCGACTTCGAGGGCGGCCAGTTCATCGGCGGCGAGTTCTTCTACCGCCGCCGCGCCGAACGCCCTCGCCAGACCAAGGAGGACGCTATATACGGCTCCTTCGCTGATTCCGATTCCGACTCCGACGCCTCCGCCTCCCGCAAGCGCCGCCGCCGCGGCGCCGGTGACCTCCTCGATGCAAAGCCTGACCTGTCCAAGCCCGTGCTTTTCGTCTCCACCGGCTCCGTCATGCCTAGCCAGGAGATCGACCGTAATATTGATGAATCGGAAGCCGCCGCTGCCGCCGGGAACCCGAACCCTACCCAGGGCCTAGGGTTCGGGTTGGGCTTCCGCTCGGATTCCAAGAAGGAGGAGGAGGAGGTAGACGGTGAGGGCGAGGAGGATTTCCTCCCGTCGGCGTTCGGGAGGAAGATCAAGGAGGGGGCGCAGCGGCGGGAGAAGGAGAGGGAGAAATCGAGATCTGCGAAGAAAATCCTGGGGAGAAGGGACGCCGGAGGGGCGGCGTCGGAGGTGGGAAGGTTTGAGAACCACACGAAAGGGATTGGCTTGAAGCTCATGGAGAAGATGGGATACAAGCCCGGTGGAGGGCTGGGGAAGAACCAGCAGGGGATTGTCGCGCCGATCGAGGCCAAGCTCCGGCCGAAGAACATGGGAATGGGGTTTAACGATTATAAGGAAGCTAAATTACCTTCCTTGGATGAGATTCCGGAGGACAAACCGGCTGCCGCGGTGACTGTGGGACGGTCGAAGGAGAAGCGGTGGTTGAAGAGCAAGCAGGGGAAGAAGAAAACAGAATACTTGACGGCGGAAGAGTTGCTGGCGAGGAAGCAGGAGCATGGTCTGGAGGTTGTGCAGAAGGTGCTTGATATGAGGGGACCTCAGGTCCGTGTGCTGACTAATCTTGAGAGCTTGAATGCAGAGGAGGAGGCAAAAGAGAACCAGGTGCCGATGCCTGAGCTCCAGCACAATGTGCGTCTTATTGTGGACTTGGCTGAAGCTGACATACAGAAGCTCGATAGAGATTTGAGGAGGGAAAGGGAGAAAGTTGTGAGTTTGCAGATGGAGAAGGAGAAGCTCCAGAAGGAGGCTGCTCGGCAGAAGCAGCAGCTGGATGTTATGGAAACTATTGCAAGGGTTCTGCAACGGATCGAGGAGGAGAGCTCGTCAGGAGCATTGACATTGGATTCGTTGCTGAAGACTTTTAGTGAGTTGAAGGAGCGATATGAGGATGCCTACAAGCTCTGCAATCTCTCGTGCATTGCCTGCTCATTTGCATATCCGTTGCTTATTAGAGTGTTCCAAGGTTGGGAGCCGCTTCGTTACCCATTGCATGGTCTGCAGCTGATGTCTTCATGGAGGGATTTGTTGCAGGGTGACCAGCCTTATGATTACTCAGACACTGGATTGGGTGCTACACCTTATACCCAGCTTGTCAGTGAGGTTGTTTTGCCAGCAGTGAGGATTTTTGGGATTAATACATGGCAGGCAAGGGATCCAGAGCCAATGCTTCATTTCTTGGAATCGTGGGACAGGCTGCTTCCTCCCCCTGTTCTTCAGTCAATTCTCGAAGGTATTGTTATGCCGAAACTGTCAGTTGCTGTGGAGTCCTGGGATCCTCTCAAGGATAATGTGCCCATTCATGTGTGGGTGCACCCGTGGCTACCTCTTCTGGGCCAGAGATTAGAGGCTTTGTATCAGACTATCCGGTTTAAGTTAGGGAATGTCTTGCATGCTTGGCATGCTAGTGATTTATCTGCTTATACACTCCTATCTCCATGGAAGGATGTATTTGATGCAGCAAGCTGGGAGCAGCTAATAGTTCGATACATAGTTCCAAAGCTGATGAGTGCTTTGGAGGAGTTCCAGATAAATCCAGCTAACCAGATACTGGATCAGTTCAACTGGGTAATGATGTGGGCATCTGCAATCCCAATCCATCACATGGTTACCATGTTGGAGGTCCAGTTCTTCCACAAGTGGAAGGAAGTTTTGTATCGGTGGCTGTTGTCTAATCCTGATTATAATGAAGTCATGAGGTGGTATCTCGGCTGGAAGGGGCTTTTCCCACCTGAGTTGCTAGCTAATGAGCAAATCCGTAAGTGGCTTACTGAAGGGCTGGACATGATGAACCAAGCTGTGGAAGGTATGGAGGTGGTGCAGCCTGGTGCTAGAGAACATGTTGGCTACCTACGTGCGACAGAAAGGAGGCAATTTGAGGCCCAGCAGCAAGCAGCTGCATATGCATCTTATCGGCACCCAAGTGGAGTTTCTAGCAATGTCTTCCATATGGATGCCACTGAGAGTGCTCCTCTGAGTTTTAAGGAAATGATAGAGGCATATGCAGCAGAACAAGGTTTGACTTTTATACCTAGAGTAGGCAGATCATACAATGGTCTACCTGTGTATGGATTTGGAAACATTAGCATTTGCATGGACCCCATTAAGCAGCTGTTATTTGCAAAAACACGAGAGGGTTGGGGTGCTGTATCCCTTAAGGAGTTGCTGGAGATGCATCAGAGGGCTGGCCATCGGTGAAAAATTTTCTTCACATTATTGGTAGGTTTAAGCTTCCTCCATTGATTTTGTCCTTTGTATAATTTGTGATTATCTGTTTGGCTATTAAATGAAACCAGATTTTCCCTATGCCAACTTTTTTTCCAGTTGTTATGAAATACTGCTTCTATTTGCACAATTGTGGACTTGTAGTTGGCACAAGCTTTTCGTTTTACTTTAAAAACATTCAATTAATTTGGGCACTGTTTCTCGCGAGAAAAGCAATTAAGACATGGTCTTCCTATGTTTTTGTTTCTCTTTGGAATTAAACAGTTTTTTCCTGAAATCAACACAGTTGTAGTATTAATAGTTATTGGGTTGTATTTTAGTTTTTTCAGTAGTATGGTTTATAGGTACCAGAAATACATTATCCTTTGCTTGTGTTACATTCATCAACATCGCCTTTATTTCAAGCCATTTACTATGTAATTGGTAATTTTCAGTAGATCATTACCTGGAATAAAAGAGAGGTCGTGCTTCTATATTCTAAATTAGTAATAACATTTGGCCTACGATTGATTGCACATAACTTTTTTTAATTTGTGTGCAGTTTTTATTTGAAATGAGGCATTTTATTGAAATTGGCAACATGTACCATGAATGGTCAGTTTTCAGCAATGAAAGAAAGTTCTTTCTTACTACGTTTAAAAAGTATGTTGTTGAAAATCTGCTAAACTTTAGTTGAGGGTGGCTCAATAGTTACATCTTTTTGTGAATCTTGTATGTGCATTTCTATGGAATGAAGTTTGTATTTGAAATATGTCACCAAATTTTTTGAAGCTGAAAGAACCTTGGTAGACATTGAAATTTGTTTACTAGTGTCGCAGGTCATCATTTACACTCTAGACCTAGTAGACAAAAAAAATGGGACTTGCTTTGGAGAAGATTTCTGTTGTATAATCATCAGAACTTGGAATCTGTTCGATTTGCTTGCAAATGCATGCATGCACACACATCCGATGAAAAATGGTGGAATTTATAAAATTCAAAGTATGAGAAATTTAGCAAGCTTATGAGGAAGTGTTTTTTGGCTTTTCGTAATTATAACTTGATATTGAGGATCATATCTAAGCAGTCCAAACTAGTCTCCATATTGTGAAGAATGTTACTGTTTTTTGTCAATGAATAGGCTGCAAGCTATGATCGTGGAATGGGGAAATGTGGTTGACCACCATATTATACCTTTGATATGAATGCAGTTGAATTTTTTAGGAATGTGACCACATTGATTTTATGTTCCATCCTCAGTTGTAATGTAGGTTACTTGGAAGTATTTCTAATTGTGGACATTTTTTTAACCACTTTTTCTGTGCACAATTCAAGGAACTTATGCGAGTCAAATTTGGTGGATTTCTCCCAAACTCAAAAGAATAGTATCGACATTCTAAAATGTTCAGAATGGCTATGTTCATAAATTACATTGACAAATAAAAATAAGACTGCTTTTTCTGCAATTCATTACACAGTGGCTCCCTGCCACTTCCAAGTTGATACTTATCTTCCTTCTCTCTCTTTCCAGATCAAAGAATTGCAGCTTAACAGGCTTGATAATTCTACTCTTCCTGTTGAATTATCTCTTCCTGTTTTGGAGAGCAATAGTGTTCAAAAATGCAGAACAAAGATGGCTGTTAAGCTAGCAAAACATCAATTGTTTCCCCCAAATGAAGCCAAACTGTGGGCCATTTGATCAGCTGATCGATTTGCAGGTACTTGAAATGCTTCAAGGGAGCTCATCCAATTGGATAGTTTGGCTTCCATGATTTGGATGCAGGAGCAGGGGACAAAGCTCAGTAGCATGCTGTTTTATCCTCGCTATTTCTCTGGAGAGGACAAATCACTGAATGATGCAAAGACACTACTGTTTTTTGTCATGTGGAACTTCTGGTGCATGCTGATCAAATTGTATTTATGAGTAGGACAACCAACATAAAATGGAGATTTGTTTACCAGTGGTAAATTAACCTAGTTAATTCAGGGAACTTTTTCATATTTGTCCATGCGAATTCTAAAATTTGCACCTTAGTATATGTATCTTCATGGTGTGCATCTTGGAGGAGCAAACATACATGTGCACCGGAGTAAATTTGGTGGTGAAAACTAGGGGTGAGCAGAAAAACGGATATACCAAATCGTACCGGTTGAGAACCGTACTGGAAAATCTGTTCTCAAATCAAATCGGTACGGTTCTAGTTTTGAAATTTAATAGAACCGGAAAATCGGTTCCGGTTTCGGTTCTGCGTTATCTGAAAAACCGGTGAACCAGAACCGTACCGGTTTAACTATATATATATATATATATATATATATATATTCAATCAAAAACCTAATCCTAACTCTAATTGTTGAGCCGCCTCGCCCCTGCGCTTGCAGCAACGCGCCGATGCCGCTGTCGCCGCCTCGCCTTTGCCCTCTCCTTGACCCTGCGCTCACAGCAACGCGCCGACGCCGCCGCCTCGGCCTCGCCCTCGCCTCGCCCCCGAGCTCGCAGCAACGCGCCGATGCCGCCTCGGCCTCGCCCTCGCCTCGCCCCCGAGCTCGTAGCAACGCGCCGATGCCGCCTCGGCCTCGCCCTCGCCTCGCCCCCGAGCTCGTAGCAACGCGCCCACGCCGTCTCGGCCTTGCCCTCGCTCTCGCCCCCGAGCTCGCAGTGACGCCACCTCGCCCTCGCCCTCGAGCTCACAGCGATGCCACTTTGCCTTCTCGCTCGCCCCGCGCTCATAGCGACGTCGCCTCACCCTCGCCCTAGCCCTCGCCGGTCGTTGCGACGCCGAAGCTCCGGTACACCGGTTTTAGAATCGATTTAGAACTGGAACTGAAAAACCTGTTCTTTACCTAAACCGGTACGATTCCGGTTCTCAGTTTTTTGAGAACCAAAATTGGATTCCGGTTCTAAAATGAGCAAAACCGGTACGGTTAACCGGTTTTGCTCACCCCTCACTGAAAACCTACTAAAGAGGTATATATACAAATCTCATGGTTTGTCAGGGTTCTACATCCAATTTGGTTTTGTTGTGTGCGCATATGTATATTTGGATAGAGTTTACGTACGCCGAAAAAGAAAAAAAAAAAAACTTGATTTGGTCAATAAATGTTGGCTTGGAAGTTGGCAGACAACTACAATCTACATCTTATTCATCTTGATGTAGTCTATTTATGGACACTGCTTTCATCTACTTGACTCAACTATGGTCCATCTCTTGTTGGTGATAAATCTCTCACGTTTTCGGAATTCTTTAGAAAATAAGCTTTCAGAGAAAATTGACACATGAACGAATATACTAAAACATCACAAAGAAGAAGAATATTTCAACCCTAATTTCAACGCATCTCCTTGAAGCATGCTAATAATTTCCATTGCCCGTCAACCACCATGGACCACCATATTGGCTGAAAATTGAGAACACAATCAAATCACCGCAAACATTTTTTGTTTTGCCTGTTTTTGAAAGCAGAACCAAAATCACAACTATAAACCTCAATAAAAACCACAACTCAGAGATTAAGAATGTATGCATGGCTCCTCGCACGCCACCCAGAGTAGCCAATCAGAGAATGGATTGGTCATACACATGTGTGGCATACAAGGAGCCAGGCACGACCCCTATTTTATACTCAACACGAACGATGGCGATGAAGACGATGACGACAGTGATATGGACTTCAAGGCAAAGAGTTGAAGAAGAAGAAGAAGAAGAAGAAGAAGAAGAAGAAGAAGAAAAAGGAGGAGAAGATGGAGGAGGAGGTGATGACGGTGATAAAGGAGGGGAATTGTAGACTTAATGGGGAACTTTTGGAGAATTTATAGGCAGGAGGGAATGATTTGATTTCCATTAACAAACACTTCCGTGTGGCCCATAACTGGATGTCTTTACTGTCGAAAAATGACATTTTTATAAGCAAAAAAGAACCAAAATGGAACTTTGGCACTTTAGCGCTGCAGCCACTTTCTTCTTTTAAATCTCCGCCTAACGCCCTTACATGAAAAAGAAGAAAAATTTTCAAATAAATCCCTGATTTGTGCTCTTAAAATGAAAACTACTAATAACATATCTTCCGGACTTCGAAAGACAAACATTTACATAATAACCCCTCTTCTTCAAATTGTTTCACGATTGCGCCTTGAAGTCTGCCATTTATAGATTTTATGTCAAGGAGTTCACTACAATATAATGTTAGTTCGACGTGAGTCATAGTTTTGTAGAGGCATGAGAATCTGCAAGATCTAAAATTTAGATTTTATCCTGTCAGATGTATTTGAAGAGACAGACATATGTGCGGTTTTTGATATTCGATCCTAAGGGGTGTTGAACTACCAAAAAGAACCAGAAAAAGAATGTTAATTAATTGGAAGGCAATGCAACTAAAGAAAGAATATGTTAAGGGTCTCGTTGCAATTAAGCCAAAACTCATGGATGTATTCGGAAAACAACAACGAAAACCGAAACCTGGTGTTGTAGACCAAGCCGTGATCCAGGGACTATCGAGATGCCTCGATAAGGACGTTTTCTTGAATATCGCAAAGAGTTGGGTTCAGACCAGATTCGGATCTATGTAGGCTCGTGCCTAATCTCGCCAACGTTAGGTGAAAATAAAACTCGTGTTGGTTAGGTTAATTTCATGTAAGCCCTTGAAAATTCCAATTAATTTGCATAGAGTCTGATACTCGGAAAAGACATATACGACCAGAAAAGCTGTATTCCAATCCACTCAAAAAATAGCTGCTAGCACAATAGCAAAGCTATCTACAAGGGGCAAATAGATATAGATAGCGATGGAGGGAGTGGGACCCGGAGGCTCAAACAGGAGATGATTTTATTTTAAAAATATATTTTTTTTTCTAATTTAAATCGAAATTAGTTAATTCAATTGAAAAACGAGATAGTTCCAAAGTACACGTTGCCTTCGACTCCACATTGGTTGTCCGAGCAGGCGAGATTTCCCCCGAGAGGCCAAACACGTTTGCGTAGTTGGCTCGGCCAAGCCGGTTTTGTCGTTTTGCTAGTCGTTTCCACAAACCCTAGTTTTGTTTTATACCATGTTTTCCATCATGTCCCATTTCTAGTTGTTAATTGGTGAGATACCTACAGATTTGGTGGAATATATTAGGATGATACATTGGAAAAAATTGACTCATATGGAGGCCCTTTTCATGTAATTAGGAATAACGCTTGCAGAAAACACATAGCACAAATCAAAGAAGCTGCCCTCCATTTGATTGACAGGGCCCCAAACACAATTAGCACGCAAACCATGATCTCACGTTAATTTCTGTATACAAATCTAAACGCCAGTTAATCTCATCCAAACACATCCACTTCAATCCGGAGAACAGTTCATCACAATTTTTAAATAGCTATAAACATCTTAAAACACAATTTAACATCCAGAGATCCTCCGACCACCAAATCAAGGTCATACAAAAATCCAGCAAATATTAAGATGTTAAATTATGACTTAACACAGTTTTAATGAAAATCATGACTAATTATGTAAATTTATTCTATGATTTTATAATCTAGCTAGCAGGCCTCCTCTTCGGCCAATTCCTGCCTAACATGCCGCCCCACCAGATCACACCCCTAATAGATGGATGGATCCACATGGACATGCAGTCTTCTTGAACCCAGGAAACACTGATACGGCCTTACAACAACATCAAAAGTAAATTGATAAATTCACCCCAATGAACTCTTGTATATTAATTCAATCAGAATAACATCAAATTACTTGTGAATAGATAAACAATCACAATCCTGTGATACTCTCAATAAGCAGTAAATGCCTGATAATTTTACAGCACTATGGCCACTTAGTTTAAAATTTTTTATTGGTGCTTCAAAATATATACAGGCAAAAGTCTTGTCCCAGATTCCAAAGCTTAAAACATTCCCATGATAATCCCGATAAGGCTAGAACATTATAATGAATCCTTCAAGGAAACAAATACTAGCCAAGCCTACCGGCAGCAAATTGTACATGATAGAAAGACATCAAAATATGCTTCAAAGAGGATATACCTTATATCTTCTGCTGATGGTAATTATATCTTGTAATATTCTCGCACTAAAACTTACCCAGTTGGCAAAGGGAAACCACATGCATCTCTTGAAACAAGCTTCTATAGACCTAATCACTTTGATTCCACAGCAATGCACCACCTATAATCAAATCAGGAACATCATGAACAACTGCAGAACATCTCATCGCTGACAAAAAAAGGTGCAAATGTCGTGTGGCACAGTAGATATTAAGCTGACTCAATAAAATACAAACCTAAGATAAACTACAAAGACTCTTGTCCAACATGTGCTTAATCAGAAATCTTTGCTGGAGCCACCACTAAAACTGCCAAAATTGGAGCCTACTGACTGGCCAGAACCGGATCCACCAAAACCACTGGATTTTCTTGAGTTGGGGTCTCCAAAGCCAGTAGAACGCCCTGAAGATGGTTTTCCAAAACTGCCAAAACTCCCAGAGCTTGAGCTGCCAAAACCGCCCGAACGCCCTGAAGATGGGTTTCCAAAACTACCATAACCCCCAGAGCTTGAGCTGCCGAAACCACCCGAACGCCCATAACCAGAGTCGCCAAAACCACCTGAACGGCCTGACCCATAGGATCCAAAGCCACCAGAGCGACCGAACCCACCAGAACCACCAAATCCACCTGAAGAGCGTGAACTCGAGCCACCAAAAGAGCCAAAGCGGCCTGAATCAGATTCACCAAAGCCACCAATACGACCCGATGATCTGCCAAAACCACCGGAACGAGCTCGACCAAAACTAGAACCACCAAAACCACCACGACTGAAGCTCAAATGGCCACCTCCACTCATACCAGCTAGCATGTCCCCACCCTCAACAGCAATTCTAGGGAGCTATGGATGAAAATAATCAACTTAAGTGAGATTAAAAAATAATTCTAAGAAAACTAATAAAAATTTGTAACTTTGCCTAATGGAAAGGAAGAATTAAACAGCAATGAAAGGACAATAAGTGACTATCCAAGAAGCAAAAGGGATTATAACATTCTTTTATAAGGGCTCTTTGATTTGGCATTAATAGAGTACTGCTGCCAAAAGAGAGTTTCAGACCATGGGATTTGACGAGAATCAGGGATAATATTTGCAAGCATAATGAAGCAAAGGAAATATCATTGCCAGATATTTCCAGCTACTTTCTCAGTATTAGAGACCTTGGCCACAAACCACTTCATAAGGTCAAACAGGCAATCATAGTTATACAGCTGATGCGATTGGAAAGTCAACTATTCAAGTGCAAGTAACATTGCAGAACAATGGAAGAGGTATACCCATGGAAGCAAACATATACTAAGATAATGATAAAAGACGAAAACAAAGAAGAATTGTCCATAGTTACTACAGTGAATGCATTAATAATCAAGCAGTAATAAAAAAAAAAGAGTATAACATATACCTCATTGAATCTGCACCCAACTTCACTTTCAATGACCTTAACTGCCCGTTTCTGATCTTGCGTATAAATGAGGATTGCAGTTCCTTTCTTCCCAGCTCGTCCTGTCCGGCCAGATCTGTGAACGAAGATCTCAGAAGAATTTGGCAACTCGTAATGAATCACCTGTCGGATATCGGTTGGTTAGGACTGCTAAATCCAACAAAACAATTCCAAATTTTCTGATAGCCAGATTAAAATAAAAAGAGGCCTTCTGACAATTAAAACATCAATGGAACTGGTAGTTAGGATTTTCCCCAGCTAAAGATGCTTATCGGTGAAAATGTGCATTCATCCCAGGCCCCCTAGAAAATCAGTAAGAGAAGATAGATTTTCAGGTGCACCACAATCAATTAAACATGTCAAAGAAATACAAAATAAAAAAGGATTTGTCTCCTCAATAACATTCAGAGTTGAAACATATGCAAGAAATAGAACTTAGAAAATAAACTTGATCCTCTTGGTATGAAGCATTCATGCAAAAAATTAAAGGGTCCAAAGGGTCCAGTATCAACTACAAATCTGAGACACGGATGGATTTCTCAACTACCAAAGCAACCATCTAACTACATGGTTTTTGTGCATTTCTACAAGCAATAAAATCTTCTGCTGTAGACAACATTCACTACATGTAACAACATATAGATACTAGACTAGGGACCCAGTAATAGTTACAGAAATCATAAATTTGGACAAGGATAAAAACATCTAAATAGAAACAGGCACAAAGGTACTAAGTTTCTGTTTCAAAGGCTAAACAGAAATTAAATCAACAATGGCATTCATATATTAAGGGAGAGTAACAACCGGAAAAGCATTTAGCAATGGGTTGCTTAGGTGCTTCAGAAAACCTCACCAAATCGACATTAGGTACATCCAGTCCACGTGCAGCAACATCAGTTGCAACTAGAGTATTAAAGCGACCATCTCGAAAGCCAGACAATGTTCTTTCCCTTTGATTCTGAGAAATGTCACCATGAAGGGCCTGACAGTCAACAGCCTGACTCATCACATATGCCAATCGATCAGCATCACGTTTTGTTTGGGTGAAAACAATGCACTTTCCACCTTTAGCATGTTCCTGATGAGCAAATACAGAGAAAATGGTGAAGAAATACAGAAAAAATAAATACCATATAGGATGTCAGATGCAGTAAAAAACATGGGAAATAGCTGAAGACTATACTTTAATCAATGGTCCGAGAACTGATGCTTTAGTGTGCATTTCTGCTGCAATAGAATAAAGAGAAATTCCATCCGGCAACTTCTGGTCAGAATCACCAACCTACAAAAGAAGTCACAATTGAGTTAATTTGCGTAATAATTAAACACTTCAAAAAAGCCCAATTTCATTAGCAAGAAACAACAGGACAATAGGGGCATTTGACGCCTGGCTATGGATCTTATAACACAAGCTAAACCTACAGGAAAAAATTGAACCATAATGGGAACTCACTTCTGCTAAAACTATGGTTAATCAAAAGTTAAGCACTTGTCTGTAGTTGTAAACATTAGCATTTAAAACAATAGAGGAGTATCATCATGTGAATGCATTTTTTAAATTGAAGAGTCTAAAATATAACATAGATGTAGTAGAAAAAAGAACATGATGTAAGTGAGGATTGGGCCCAAATAGATCAATGATCAGACAAAAATAACAAATAAAATCAGAAAGGTAACAAACCAACAATATACAGTAACCAATAAAGAGCAAGCTAGAACTAGGCAAACTTTGATTTAAGCTATTAGACACATATAATAGATTATATTGCCACAAACAAAAAGAGTGAACTTCAAAGCACCATTTGATTCGGGATCAGGATCAGAATCAGAATTAGGATCAAGACTAATGAACTATTTTTGTAAACTAATATCTTTTTGTCAAAATTAACACTTCAATAATTTAAAGTTCAAAAAACTATTTAATTTTTTATAATAATTTAATATAATAATAATATAAAATAAGTAATATTAATTTTACAAGAAAAAAAATAATTCTGAAATGGGCTAATCCTGATCCCAAACCAAACGGAGCCCAAAAAATTTTCAATGGAGAAAATTCCAAAAATAATTGGAATGAACGGCAAAAATAGTTCTAAATAACATGAAAATGACTAATGCATATTGATCATAATGTTGCAAAGAAGAGAATTAAAAATTTAAATATGAAAAAAAGCCCATCAGTTTATGACAAAGCTTTAAGAAGGAAACAACACTAGAACAACAAAAACAATACTCACAAGGTCAATAGTCAATGGATTATTCAGGTATTTTTGAGTGAGCCTTTTGATCCAACCAGGCATTGTCGCAGAAAACATCATAGTTTGACGGTCGCGGGGCAAATGCGATAAAATTGTCTCTACATCCTGATCAAACCCCACATTCAACATTTGATCAGCTTCATCCAAGACGACGAATTGAACTTCTGACAAATTCAGGGAACCTCGCTTTTGTAAATCAATAATCCGCCCAGGTGTACCAACCACCACATCTACACCATAATTTAGTGTTGACATCTGTTTTTGAATAGGCACACCTCCATAGACACATATTGTATCCAAACTAGATGATTCCCTAAATTCCTTTTCTACTTGTCTAGCAAGTTCCCTGGTTGGTGCCAATACTAGAGCCAGTGGATTCCTTCCACGTCTGCAAATGATAGCAGAAAAAGTTTATCCAAAAGAAATGGCTGGTGTTGGAACAGATAACCAATAATGATGAGTCAATGCATAATCGGTCAGATCATTAATTGATGAATATATTCGAACATCAAGGATAAGCAACAAACCCATGCTTCGCATTGAAGGAAATAATTTTATCCATAATGGGGATACCAAAGGCCAGAGTTTTCCCAGTCCCTGTTCTTGCTCGACCAATCATGTCTCGTCCTTGCATCCCTGGTTCCAGAACAGCCCTCTAGATCGTACAGGAACACAAAATCAAAATACTCAAAAGAGTTTAAACATCATACAGCTCACTATAAAAGCAGTTTCTATCTAAAGATGGCCAAATATATCATATCAAAAATTAACAAATATACATGAGTAGAAAAGAGACATTGCCATGAATAAGCAGTCAAATTCAGCATACATGCGCATGCTCAGAAACAGCTTTCAAATGGAAAAAAAAAAAAAAACCAAACAAGCATCGCAAAAGCCCAGCTATAAATCCAAACTAATAGGTGAGGATTAAAAAACTAAATTTAAAAGAAAATTATAACCACATAAACATTAGCAGGGAAATGTACTGATCTGCCAAATTATAAAACAATCTGAAGTCAATGCATGTCCTCATTAACAAAGGCCTAATAACAATAATGTTCACCTATTTCAACTATTCGTGTCAGTTATCAAACAGCATCAACGACCAATCTATATCTCAACCACAGATTTCGTATCAAGACATAAGAAATAAAAAATGGTACTAACTATAGCGCAAGATCACATAGTTTTCAGCTTAGTTTCATCAAATCTAATTTTCATGTCAGAAATTCTGGCCCGTGTTCTCCGCCAACAATACATAACAAGCCCAAAAGAGAAACTAAATTATGTCCATAGCCCAAAAGAGAAACTAAATTATGTCCATCTCTGAGCACATGAGCTACCAGGTATTGTACTAATTGCAAGCGATCAGTACAATCAGACTTACGTCAGAAGACAATTTACCAATATGAGCTACTTAAGAATTGAATGGCTATAAAATCCCAAGACAAAAATTTTGTCGGAATGAGCTTAATATCCAGAAAAAGAGAATAGTTCTCACACTTCAGTCCACAAAACAAGCTAGTCAGTGGATCGACATGAAATGCAAATTCAACAGAAGTAAATGCAAAAATGGAGCAGAATCCAAAACCTGGATGGGAAAGAGTTTCTCAATCCCTTTCCTCGCCAGAGCAGAGACGATCTCCTGCGCAATTCCCAGCTTGGCGATCTCGAGCCCCTCATCCCCCTTCTTCACTGGCGCCTTTTCCTCGTCAAAGTAGTCGGCAACAGCATACTCCGCCCTTGCAACCTCCGAGGCCCTGAATCCGAGGGGCCCAGCCAAGAAATGAAAACTCCGGCGAGAGGCGCCGCCGAAACCAGTCCCATCTCCGGCGGCGCGGAGAGGCCGCTGCGAGATCGACGGCTGGAAGACCTCGGCGGAGAAGAGGGCGGCAAGGGCTTGCCTTGTCGTCAAGGACGCGATCGAGGAGGATCTGCGAAGTATGAGGAGGGACGCCATGGCACCGAGGAAGCCCTAGGAATTTGGGGGGGTAAAAACCCTAGCTAACGGGTTTGGAGAAATGGACTGAGGGCTGGAAGAGAAGGGCCACGAGCAAAATGGGGGGCGCGAGAGATATTTATGCGGGAGATGCGGATCAGGGTTTTGGTCAGGGTTTATGGCTGGCGCGATCGAACCATTGAGAATCTGAGTTGGGGTTTTGCATCCATGTCCCTGTAAAATGGACAATTTCTATTCATATGGCCGTATAGTGTTAGAAAAGATTGGACGGCTGGGATGGGACGAAGGGGTTTGGGAAAGTTTTACCCAAGTCCCTGTGAAATGGGAAATCTTTATAGATAACACTAAATCGTGTATAAACCCCTGAACAAACTGATATTTTGTAAATCTTCCTTTTAGAATTTGCGAATATACCCTTCCAAATTTTTGTATTTATTTTGTATAGTAAAGTGCCGATGTTATCCTGCATTCTGATGTATAGGGAAAAAAGGGAATATACTCGCTGCCCGTAGATGACATATGTTATTTTAAAAGGGATAAATTTTCAAAAGTATTTCATTTCTTTTACACGATTCCATCCAAAATGTTATGTACAAAAAGAAGAAATACCTAGTTAGGAGGTACGTGCTACAATTTTTAGGATTACGTAGGGTATATATGCAAAATTCCCACCAGATCTAATAAGCTTTGTGGGCTACAGCTTGGCCATTGATCAATAATGATCAGACGGCTGGTAATTGTGGGCTCCGTTTGCAGTTCGCCAGCAATTTATTGGGCCGGGCTTTTATGGTCAAGACTTTGGAAAAAGTCAGCTCAACCATCTCCCTCTGAACTAACCACTTTTTTGGCGGCTCTCGTAACTTTATGCAGTACCTCCATGGCACGGCAGAAAATTGTGGAGTTTCTCTCCCAACCTTATTAGCCACAGTGTCATCAGCACGACGTAACGATCTCCATGATCTCCACTCTTCCTCCGTCAAAGCTGTGCATGCCACAAAAAGGACAAGGAGAATGGACAGTTCTGGAATAAGCGGTATGTTGCTTCAGCTCCACCTCCACATAGAGCACAAAATCCAAGTCTGTGCTTTATCATCGGCTACTTTCCAGGACACTTTGATAGACACCCAACATTGCTACAAGACTAGTACAAACCTAACTTTTCACAGAATCACAGATCAGGTCAGACCTTTCGCTCATAACTCCTCTGTAGTTACGTGAGTGAACTCTTAGAATTGAAGTAAAACGGGAATGTGAGACAGAAAAAAGGACATTTTTGTCAGAAATCAGGAAGAAGCTACGAGCGATGAGAAAGATTCTTTAGTAGCTGCAACAGTTGAACTCAATTCTGTGCTTGAGAAAGAGGAAGTGATGTGGCTGCAGAGATCTAAAGGCAAATGGCTCAAGCTAGGCGATAAAAATACAGGTTATTTTCACAATCTTGCAAGCAACAGGAGGAGATCTAACTGGTCAGTTTGCTTGCAGCATGATGACCAAAGCATCTCAGGTGATGACAAGCTGCTGGAGTTTGTAGCAACACACTTCAAATTTTTCTATCAGAGAAGGGACAAAACTAGAGTAGAGAGCGACTGGTATGCTTTGTCTAAAGAATCTAATAAACGGAAGAATCCTGATTTTTCTGGAGAGAGAGTTCTCTAACGAAGAAACTAAAGCCGCAGATTTTTGAGATGGGGAGGGATAAAAGTCCAGGGCCGGATTGGTTTTCTGCGGATTTCTTCCAAGAGTTTCGGGATGTTCTAAAAGACTACGCTGTCCATCCTGTGCAAGAATCTACACAACCTTCAGTTTGAGACGGAAGATATTAACAAGGCTGTATATTATCCTAATTAACTTTGAGGGGGTCAAGCTTGCCGGAACGATGCAAATGTCATCATGGAATTATTATATGCAGATTATTCATTAGTCTTTGGAATGGCAGATTTAGAACAAGCAGGGGCTATGAAGTTTCTTTTGTGTTGCTTTGAAGATATCAACTATATGAAGAGTGAAATAGTCTACGGGTGCTGCAATGAGGACAGAGGCAAGGAATTAGCAGGTCTTTTTTCTTGTGAACAGTGCCTCTTGCCCCTCTCAAATATCTTGCCATCCCTGTGAAACAAGGCAAACTGACCAAGAGAGATATTGTCTTCCACTGATTGAGAGGGTGCAATCAAGGTTATCTTCATTGAAGGGCACTTTTTGATCTTTTGGTGGTAGATTGGTTTCGAGGTGAATGTCGTTTTGTCAACAATCCTGACACATTGGATGTCTTTTTATTTGTTGCCGTGTTGGGCGATAAAAGAAATTGATAAGTTCAGGTGTGCCTTCTTATGAAGAGGTGAAATGAGGTGGAACAGTTTATCTACCTATAAAGAGTGGAGGTCTCGCAGTTAAGAACTTGAAATCCTTCAATAAAGCCTTGCTGATCAAATGGTGGTGGAGATTGTTTGCTAACACCAAGGCCATCAGCTCAAGTGTTATTTTGTTGCCTTATTTTCAGAGTAGAAAATGTTGGAATCAGATGGTTAAGGACCCTTCTCCTTGTTCTCAGTTCTGGCATGGTATACTTAGATGCAAAGAATTATTCTTTGCGGGTTCGACAGTTGTGTTGGGGAATGGAAAATCAACTATGTTTTGGTTGGAGGCTTGGGATGGGGACACCAAGCTGGGTTTTGTATTTCAAGATTTAATGGAGAAATGTGTCAAGAAGAACATTTCAGTGAGATTGTCACAAGTTTAATAATGGGAAGGTAGCTTTGATGCAATTAACTGACTTTGATCATGTTGTGAGCTGGAGCAGATGGGAGGAACTCTGAAGTTTAGAACAAGCAGGTCTTTTTTCACTAGTCTTTGGAATGGCTGATTTAGAACAAGCAGGTTTTTTTCGCTAGTCCTTGAAATGGCTGATTTGGAACAAGAAGGGGCTCTGAAGTTTATTTTTGTATTGCTTTGAAGATATTTCTGGGTTGCAGATCAACTATATGAAGAGTGAAATATTCTACGTGTGCTGCAATGAGGAGAGGGGCAATGAATTAGCAGGTCTTTTTTTCTTATGAACAGCGCATCTTCCCCTCTCAAATATCTCGCCATCCCTGTGAAACAAGGCAGACTGACTAAGAGAGATATTGTCTTCCACTAACTGAGAAGGTGCAATCAAGGTTAGCTTCATTGAAGAGCACTCTTTTATCTTTTGGTGGTAGATTAGTTTCGAGGTGAATGCCGATTTGCCCTGTTGGGCAATGGAAAATCAACCGCTGGATTTTCTATTTCAAGATTTAATGGAGAAATGTGTCAAGAAGAACATCTCGGTGAGGGATTGTGACAAGTTTAATAATGGGAAGGTAGTTTTGATGGTGTTGTGAGCTGAAGAAGATGGGAAGAACTCAGAAATAGAATCAGCAATGTGCATATTATTGATGCTGGAGATAAGAGAAGATGGAGATGGGGCAAGGGTGGCCTGCCTGATCGTCTGGATTTAATCTCAACCCAAACCCAAAGCTAAACAACATCAATAAGGCTAGTCAAGATAATCTGCCTGAAAAAAAAATCTCCGAGAGCAGTAAGTCCTTAGCTTTAGCTTCTTTTAGTAAATGCCATCAACGGTGAAAACTGCGTACGTTTCAGATCTGCCAGCGCAGTGTTATTTTCTGGCCCAAGAAGAGCAACAGTGTTTAAATTTGAAAACAGCAACGGCATGCATTTAAAGTAATGCAATGGGAAACGTTTGGCAACTAACAACTTTTCAGCTGGCCTGCAAGCACAATGAGTGCTGTGCGGCCCGCCGCTGCTCCCGAACGAGCCATCTTGATTTGAACTTGAACCCTTTTGTCTTTCCTTCTTTCTTTCTTTCTTTCTGAATCAGAGAAAAAGGTAACGAAGCGTGGATATGAATTCAACCACTCAAAAAAGAAAGGAAATGGAAGAGAGAAAAGCGGAAAAGGCAATGGCGTCTGATTTCGAAGTTTGAAGATGCAGTCCGCCAATCACGTCTAGCGCCTTTCACGCGCAGCCTTTGTTTTAGTTCAGCGTTGAATGCGCTCGGTACAGTACAGTGCTTTGCCACCCGCTTTGTTTGAATGTTCTGTTCAGGCGCCGACACTTTTCAAATCAATGGCATGTATGTGCATCGCCAGACAGACCAAGGTTTCCTATCTCGATCTCAGATTGGTGGCATTCTCAGTCGATTTCGATCTTCGTTGAGCGATGAAGAGGATCGATAGGCAACTAAGTGGTTGGGACTAACACTTTGGTCCTGGTTCATCATGGTGTTGGTCGAAACGAACACAATATTTTCGTCGGAATGATCTAGACTTTAGTGGAGAATTTAAACGTAGCTGATACATAAAAAAGCTCATTGCTTTTCATCTCACTCAAAATCAGCTTAGTAACATAATCCACAAAGTATACACACAATAATGAGTTATCAGCACATGATTAACCTACCAAAACAAAAACTAATTATAATTAAGACTCCGCGCAGGCAAGGGTCGCATCTCATCATCCCCATCCTCATTTACCTACATGTACACACACCCACAAACTATTCACTCATCTCCATATTCAATCAAATCCAGACCGATGATGACCACGTTGCAGACGTATTCACGGAGATGTTGATGTGGATGTGACGGAGGCCACGGTCAGGGTGGTGGTCGTACTCGTCCTTGTGGTCGCCGACGATGTTCTTGGAGTTGTTGCCAATGCTTGCTTCAGCACCACCACCGGAACCACATCGCTCCTCATTCTTCGCTCGTGTTCTTCGATAAGGACGCGAGCGAACCCCTCTAGTTTCTCGGCGTTTGTCTGCTCTGATAGTTGCCGGCCGCGAAACAGCACAGACTCCACGTTCCTTTGTGCTAGCACCTCCTCAGCCATCTCTATCCATTTGTTCCTTGACTTGGATTTGTTTTCTCTCGTCGGACTCATCACATTTGCCTGATTGGATTTTTATTCAATGAACATTATTAGTCTTGCAATAATTTAATTTGTTTAAGTTTTCCTTCAAAATTTTAATTGAATGAAAATTTGAAATTACCTGAACGCGAATGTAGTTGCTCGTCCTGCAATGCCCGAATGCCATGGCGAGTGCTTGATCAACCTGAATAAACATTTCCACAATTAAAATTTTTATTAAAATTATTAAAAATTGAAAATTTTCATAGCTAATAAATGTCTGTTTTCAACCCGTGTATACATATATAAAAAATTTAAATCGAGAATTTCATCCGCGAATCAAGAAACCCACCATGTCGGCATCACTTTTCCCGGTGATCTGAACAAGCTCCGAAGGGGACGGCGACGCCATTCCACCGCGCGCTGCCTTGGCCACCTCGCCGCCGCCGCCGCCGCCGCCAATTGACACAACAAGCAAATCTTCGACCCCGGCGGCGCCGGGGAACTCCCGGGCATTATTCAGCACGTGAGTCACCGCCGCCGCAGCCGGGCTCCCCATCCCCACCCCTCCCCCCACCGCCTCCACCCTCCTCCGTCCATCCACCGCCGCCACCCCCACCGCTCTCCCGGTCGCACAAGTGGCCTCACAAACATCCGCCAAGCGGAAGTCGAACCCCTCCGACTCCACTGCATCCGCTCGCGAAAACATAAACACGCCCCCGGTCCTCAAATCGTAACACGGCACCAACACCGGCTTCACCGCGTTGCGTAACGTCGCGTCGCCGAACACCCGCTGGAATACCCCGCCGCATGATCGCCGGAACATTCCCCAGAAAAGTGATTTCTGTCGCCGGCGGTGCTGGAAGAGTAGGCGGAGCGCCGCGGAGGCGGAGAGGGGCGGGGCACCCCCGGGACGGCCGGTGAAGAGGAGCGCAGCGAGGAAGCCACCGGCTCCGGCTCCTGCGGCGAGGTCGAAGAAATCGGAGATCAGGGCGGAGGAGTCGCCAGAGAACTTGCGGAGGGAGGATTCGAGACGGGAAAGTGCGACGGCGGCGAGGATGCCGTCGTCACCGGCGGCGTCGATGCAGAGGACACGGACCTTTCCAGATCCGGAGAGGGGAGGAAGCTTCGCCGGACTCGCTGGCGGCGAGGGGGAGAAGAGGAATTTGCTCTCGAGGATGGAGAAGATTTCGTAGCTGAGCTTGTCCGTGTCCCAGATCGGCTCCATCAAAGCCGCCATTTCAAAGCCGAGCCAAGAAGGCAGGAGATAATGACTTTACCGGCGGCGGCACGGCGGCGGAGCTGAGCCGACGAGTGAGGAGCAGAGGAAGCGGAGGAAGTGGCGTGGACTGCGAGGAAGTCGGGGAAATTAAATAGGGAAGGAATGGGCGCAGGTTAGCATGGGAAAAAAATGGCGCATGATAGCATGCGCTCGTGGGCGTTGCCCCGATTTCTCGCGAGTTGGGGTTTGCTCTGGATCTCGGTTCCGATTTTAGTTTTGAAATTCACCCAAATCGATATGTATAAGCCATTTTGATTTCGATTTAAAGATTATTTTAATTATTAATTATGTATTGATCAGAATTTAAATATATTTTAACTATATTTTGACTTTAAATTAAAAATACAATAAAATTTTTAAATTTTTTTATAAAAATTTAAAAATTATAAAAGAAATTATAATTAATTTTAACACAATATTAAATATTATTTTAATTAATTTTAATTAATTTTGATAGTTAATCACCGATATAGTCTAGTTTTTATATATTACTATATAAAAAAATATACTATAAATAATATGAATATGATTAAAAGTTAAAAAATAATATAAGTAAATTTAACTTATTATTAAAATATATTTGACATATACATAATTTTTTAATTATAATGTAATACAACTAATTTGATCATGTTGAATTTGAAATATCTGAATGTGGAATTATGTACGATCCAGATGAATATTTATATATATACGAGCCAGAACAACTAGTTTTGCGTGATTTTGTAGCAGCGATTCAAATAGGGGTGAGATCGACACAATTTTTTTTTTGCTTTGCTTTCGGTGAAACGGTCATGCACATATGCACATAAACAGAAAAATCAACACGTTTCAGTCAAAATCATTTCTATTTTAGTTTCAACCAAAACTTTATTTATTTATTAATTATATTTTGATCAAAATTTAACTTTATTTTAATTATTTTTTAATTTCAAATTAAAAAATTATAATATATTTTTAAAAAATTTGAAATAATCAACAGTCACATGAACAGTTCCATGCACGTGAATAATATCTGCAGAGACTGGTGAGGGCCCGAGTGCGTCGGCACGGGGGTTAAGCAGGCGATGGCGTCAGAGCCTGACTGGTGACGGTGTTGGCGCGAGTATGAGGCCGGCGCTAACTTGCAGGAGTAGGGGCCAGACAAGCAAGTGCGTGAGCGCGGGTGCGAGGCCGGCAAGGGAGCGGACGCGGGAACCAAGCCGACGAGGGCGTAAGCACGGGTGCGAGACCGACAACGGTGCGGACGCCAAGCAGGTAAGCCCGCTTGCACAAGCACGCAAGTGCAGGCACAAGAGGCCGGCTGGAGGGCGCAAGCAGGGCGACAACGCAAGCTCGCTATGCGATCTCCCCAAGTGCTGCGCTTGGCCCGCGCACGTTATGTGATCTCTTACTCATTTTGTACTCGCTACACTCACCGTGTGATCTCTCGCACGCTGGGCTCACCCCGTCCACTATACGCTCGTCACTGTCAAAAATTCTAAATCAAAATATTTTGAACCGATAGGTTATGATATGACCAAAACATTTTGATTTCGGTCGAGATTTTAAATCTGGTTTTTCACACCATAGCGCTATGGGATTCCAAATATGTCTCTGAATAGACTGGAATGCCCCTGGCGCGTTTGTGGAAAGAGAAAAGGTATTGTTACGAAACCGTTAGGGTTTTTGTACAAAACGTGTGTCGGTAGTCGAAGGACACGTGCGGAGAGGATCTCGGCGAGGATTTGGCTGATTCAGCGACGAAATGGGGTGATGGCACACGTGTGGATCACCGACGGCTATTGTGTCGGAGGAGCACCAGACACGGTCCGATGGGACATGGGTTTCTGGCTGGCATAGAATCTGGGTCGCCGAGGCCGGCCACTTCCCCTCCTGGTAGCTTCCTGTCGGTAGACGCAGACAAAAAAACCACAGAAAAATACTAAACTAACTTATTTATTTATTGTTCAAGTAAATGAGTTGAGTCTGAGGAACATGAGTTGATAATTTATTCTTAACAGATGGTAAATTTGCCAATTAGATAGATCGAGAAAACAATTTCACTCAGTCAGGAGCCGTCATCAGACAAGCAATATTTGGGATTTTCACACGGCGGACAATTTGATCCAGATTACGTCTCTTGGCCAGCAATGACGGGACCGAGATTTTAGATTTTAGGTTTTTGGGTTTGGTTGTCGATCTAAGATAATGATTAGTATTTATTTTTTTTATATTTTTAGTTTTGTTTCTAATTATTGACTCGTACGTTTACGTGATAACATGGAAAAATTCTTACAAATCACAGTACAAATCAATTTAGTGAAAATTTTAAAAATTCTTTTCCGCCAAACCTTTGGTCAACCATATTTCATCAATAATGTCGTTTTTATTAATGTTCGCCTAAAGTTGAACTTCTCATGTCTTTAATGCATGAGATTTATAGTGTTCTTAATGCCGTCTCCATCGTCGTGTTGCACACCTCATTCCGAGATTTGACTTGTTTAAAACCCTAAACTCGTGTCCTAAACCTAATCATCCGGTGCGGGTAGGTCTCCCCTGATAAATTAGGGTTTCAGCGGACACCGCGCGCTGCTGCGTTCTGTCCCTCAGTTCCCCCAGAAACGAAGGCTCGGTACGAAACAAAGCCAGATTTCCAAAACACAACATCCATGTCGCTTTGCGAATGCCACCGCCCACTTCATTCTCCTTTTATTCTTCTATTTGTCGTATTGTTTTTTACTTTCTTTTTTTTTTTTTTCTTCTGTTGGTCGTACGTGATGGATGGGCTTATCATTCAACTGCAAACCCCAATCATAGCCCCCCCCCGCATGTACGTTTGTCTCTCGGTGGATTTGCCTTTTAATCAATCGTCTTTGTGAATATGTTTTTGTCTAAGGAGACGATTAACAAAAATTAATTATAGTTTAGGGTTGTGTGTCGTGAGTTAGGGTTTAATCCCATGTCATGATGTTCCCTCCGCTAGGCGCACCGCCCATCGGGATTAGCGTTTTTAATGTTGCCTCCGGCCGCAAGGGAATCTCAGGGAAGACCCCCCCCACGCTTCTAAGCTAAGGTAGGAGCAGTGGCGCACTAAGTCATTTAATTTCAACACCAACAACAACAAGGTACCGCTGATGATGATAGCAATTATTATCATTGGATTAGCTTCATAGAAAACTAATTACCATGCTAAGTATCCGTGAATGTTGTTAATGTGACATTTTGAAGCAAAGTCAGTGGATTAGTGGAGGGAGGATAAGTGTAATCATTGGCTATAATTTAGAATATTCGATCAGTAGAAATTCGATTGAATCTGCCAATAAATAATCCACAATAATTTATTTATTACAATTTATGAACTTATTTTTCGATACTGGAGGAGTCAAAATACAGTTGACTTACACATTGCCTTATATGTTGTCCTTGTTTAGAACCTATGATGCAGATGAGCAATTAATCACTGAGATCCATAAATGCTGTTGGGTCGAGTAATTGTCCATATATAACCGACTCATTTCAACGGTCGAAACTTTTTCCATGATGATTCACTAATCCCACCCACAATCTTAAATGCATCGAATGAGTACTATTTACTTTACGATCAAGTCATTATTGTGCACCACTCGCAACAACGCTCCCTCAATCAAATTAATTAACACAAAACATAATTAAGAACCAAATTTTATTTGAAATTCTTTCAGCTAAAGGAAGCACGATAAATAGCCAAAGATTATTTTATTTTTTTAGATTTTGCGAACTTTATATTCTCGAGATATGACGTGATAAACGAAGGAGAAATCATTAACTGAGATTCGAGGTATATATAATTGGGGAGATTTGGGAATTGATTTGAGCGTCACCGACGAACAAACTGGTTGAGACACAATAATGCATGCTATCGCATTCAGATATCTAGTCTCGAGTCCTCTTCTAATGTCGATCATGTCCCAATTGCAATTATTTTAATGACAATTGGCAAAAAAAGACAAGCTCAAACTCATGGTTAAACCTCGAATTTGGTTCCATCAGTTACGAGTCAAGCTCATTATACATTGATGATACATAAGATCATTGAGCTAACTTCAGCTCGCTCATTATATAATGAGGTCGAACTTGAACTTGCTTGTTAGAATTTTGCCCTAACCCTACTCATTATGTTTAATGATCTCGAAGGGCTTTGATAACTAACTCCAAACACGGATAAAGCTCTAGTTCGAGAGTGGAATCATTTAGAGGTATAATGCTGATAAAATCATTAATAATTTAATTTAGCAAAAGTTTCCTAAACTAATTAGACATGCAGATAATTAGCATCCGGCACTCTTTTAAGTATTTTCCTAATTAATATCTTCTTGGTGCTAAAGATCCTTGTCGTATCATCAATAACACCATTAAATGTTAAAAATGTTTGGCAAACTACCACGTCAGTTGTATTTTTGACACGTCTGATCTGTTCAAACGACAGAAAAATACCTACTCGATGAGGAAGATAGCTTGAGTTTTGGTTGGTTCGCATGCCAATCCAAAAGACCAAAGTTGCAAAGCACCGCGAGGCAAAGCTGAGAAGACAACTACTGACCAGTTCATGAGCTGGAACCAAAACAAATCCTGTGCAGATTTGCTTGTTTGCACTGTGTACTGTAGAAATCTCAACCAGAACTCAGATGAGTCAGATCAAATTGGTTCACGCGAAGTAGAAGATTTGATTTCGGTTCGGATTTCGGTTGCTGGCCTTTCAGACCCATGCGAGCATGTGACGTCTCACCTGTGCTTCCCTTCGCCAATAAATAAATAAATAAATAAATAAATATTCTATTAATTGGGAGCAGTGATGGATCTCCTACAAATTGAAGGCCCAACTGATGGTCAACATGGGCTGGATTTCCAGTCGGTTCGTGAGTCAAACCCGATTGAATGAAAGCGATTCGGTCGAATTTGGATAGCATTGCGGTCGGTTATGCAGTTGTTTTCCTATACTTTTCGATCGGGTTGGAATATGTCTAAATCGATCTCATTTCGTTAGCAAAACAAGGATCACAGAGCTTTTCTTTTTCTTTTATTTTTGAAAGAATTTTTAGTAAATAATTATCCGTTTTTATTGTAAATATATACAAAATTACCTATTTTATCACTATTAACTAAAAATTCACTTACTTTATATTATAAATTTATAAAAAAAATATCTTGATTAAATTTTTTTAAAAATATTCTATTTTAATTCGGTTTTACTAATTTAAATTAATATAAAAAACTAAATTATTTTCATCTGATTTTTATTTGAATTACTATTAAATTCATGTGAAAATATTTTTTTTATAAAATATCAGTTATCTATTTTATGAAATTAAAAATTAAGAATCTAATTTTTATCAAAATAGTTGTCAGATGATTATGAATAGTTGTCCGAAATAAAATCGAATGAGAATAATTTAATTTTTTAATATAAATTTAATTGATAAAATTAAATAAAAATAGAATATTTTTTAATATTTTAATCAAGGTGATTTTTTAAAATTTATAGCATAAGTCAAGTATTTTTTTACTAATAATAATAAAATAAAATTTTCATGATTCGTAATAAAATAAATGGTTTATTAAAAAATCTTTCCGAAAAAAGCATAGCATTTAGGCAATTTATTTCATCATAAAAAGATACATTTTTCAAAATTTTAAAATTTTTAAATTTTAAGATTTTAATATCTATAAAATTAGCTATTTTGTTTTTCAAAATTGATTGAATTTTAAAATTTAACATATGAGATCACATATTAAACTTAGTCAAATAAAATACAAAATTTATAGATTCAAAATTTACAAGTCCAATAAAATAAATATCAAACTTTAATATTTTTAATCTACATATTATACAAAATAAATATAACCTCAAAATGTTTAAATTCAGGATTTTAAAATTTTAAAAATTTAAAATTTTTTAAAACGTTAAAGTTTGACAAAATAAATAGACTATTAAAAATTCACAAATAACGAGGAAAGAAACCCATATAGGTTGAATAATTTCTGCACAAAAATACTTCATAATGTCTGAAAAATTCTATTTTTGTGCCAATTGTAACTGAAGACCCGCTTCATCACTTGCAGCTTATATTTGATTAATTATGTTGCAAAGGCATGACCAGAGTAACAATTTAACACACAAATATTACATAGACATCAAGCCAAAGTATGAAGAGATTGGAGTACCACATTTCTCTGATAGTAATGATTTTCTTCCACCCATTGGAGTCACTACATTTCTCTATAGTAAACAGAGTCTCAACTCCTCAACAGCATTCCAAATGCTTGTTTGAAAATCTTGAGAAACCCTAGTTCTACAACTCATACAGACATGCCATGCAAAATTTACATGATGGTAACCTTGATTCGGCTTCTCTGAAGAGGACCATCTTGGAAGGAAAGGAACTTGAGCGTCATAATGTTTCAATAGGCCCTTTTGAACAATCGTATATCCACAAGTACCAAAAGTGAGGTCTGTAGCCAAATCCTGAAGCTGGAAGTAAAGAATGTAATAATGCAGAAAAAAATTCCTGTTGATTCATACTTGATGTGGTAAAAGAAGGCAGTGGTAAATCCTAAAGATCACACCTTTCTATATTTTTGTTGCATGTCCTATCTCGGTGGAACTGTTGCATGCTCCTGACAAGCACTAACTTGGAGGCATGAGAAAAAACCAGGAAGCTGTCATTTCCCTTCAATTTAATCAGAGAGATGAAAAGAAAGATGGACCTTTACTTCCATCTAATATCACTCAGTTAGCATCAATCTCATAATGGCACAGAGACGCAGAGCACAAAATGTCCTTTGTCTCGGTGGCCATCTGCAAGATAGAGCAGGACAGGGCGAGTGTCTTTTTTCTTGCTATAGTATCCAATGGTGGGCAGACCCTATACCAGAAGGAGGGAAAAAAGAACATGAAACAATGAAAATGAAGATCTTAAAATTCTACAAGGATTTTTTGTGAGCTAAACAATCACCAGATAAATCAAGTTAGCAGCCAGTGATGAGTTAAAAATTTGGCGGCATATGCACTGAAGCAAATTCCAATGCACCTAATTGTCTCCCGCTGCGTTAAAACTGCAGAAATGATACTAAGAAAAATTCAGCAGTGCAATAGTCACAAAGCAAGTACAACATAGAATTGTTGAACATAATGAACCAGGCACTTAAAATAACCAACATTCATTTATACATGACAGATTCAGAAAGAACTAGACGAGTATCAAACGCAAGTAATCCATTGTAAAGGGCATTGATTTTCATCAATTCTTCAGTACAAACAAAATTGATAAATAGAGCAAACATTTTTGGAGGAATGAAGTCAATAGTAAATAGAACTGCATTGCAGACCATTTTCACAAATAATAAGATCCAGAAATGCGACGACTTGTTTGTAAATGATCTTGGCGCCATATCTAGCATTGGTGACAAAATTACCAATCCAGAGCAAAAATATGTCAATGAAGAAAAGCTATGTGCAAAATGCAAATGTATTCTTTAAAGAAAAAACAAGATCATTAATGTCACAAAAAATTGTTTCACTTTGATAATTCAAAAGGTCTGAGTCTTCTAACCTTAGAAAGGCAATGTGTTTGATGAAAGAACAAAGATATCAATGACAAAATAACAGAAGTCAGAAACTCGCAGACCTGTGAATCAGAAAAAGATCAGGAAAAATATAGAGATAAACCGAGAATTAAGTGTCTGATGAAAATTGAGAAAGCACAAACAACCATTGCTATACGATAGATCTTAAGTAGCTTGAAACAAGGATAGCCAGTGCAAGTTCCTTGAAACTGAGGCAATTAATAAAATAAACTATTAGGATATATACAAGATCAGTGCAGGCTAAAAAATAAAATAAAATAAGGTAGAAAAAGAAGTTAAAAATCATAATGTTTACACACAAATAATAAGAAGAAAAAGAACTGATGCAAGATTGCAACTCATCAAGCAAATAACTTGTTCTATTAAACTGAACTATTACAGGACAAAGGGTCCACAAAACTTGACTGAAGATTCATGCAGTGAGAAAAATAAATGATATATGAAGACATTGGTAACAGCCTCTCAAACTAATTGTCTCCGAGTTGATAAGATAAGCAGCCTAAAAAGGTACTGCATTTCTGACCTGAAACTAACATTTTCACAAAATACCAGAGAAATATAAGGTGCAACAGTACTAAAAAAGATAAAATGTTTACTGAGCTATAGAAATGAAATGATTAAGCAAAACCATAGACCCAAAGCCTAGAGCTGAAATAAACAAAATGCTTCCCAATATAACCTCTAATAATACCTGCACACAAAATATTCAACACATGATAAATAAATAGTGAAAGCAGTCAAATATAAAATTGTTAAACATTAAACAATACAAAAGATTTTTGTTCTGCTGACAAATACGACCTCTCCATATATTTTCATTGACAAGAAAGAACTCCAAGATAAATTCCAATCATTATTCTTTAACTTCAAAAGCATAATTATGACTTAAAGTTATTAAGACCTCACAGAAACACAAAAGAAGAGTGAAATTGATAAACTAAGAAAATTGGGTCATGGATATGTGCATAAAGAAGAAGGTGGATCAAAGTTGCTCTCCAAGCATTGCTTGAAGATTTATAAGAAGTCAATCTCTAATGATGTCGATGGAGTCCAAGAGTATTAAACCGGATCAATATAGTGGCTCGAACACCAAACTATATGAAAAGCCTAAACTAACAGGATATGAGTCTTTCTTCCGTTACACCTAATACTATAATAATATACTCTTTTATGTGTGATCCGACCATATTAATTTTAACACTTTTAATTAATAATTTTCTATCAACTAATTTCAATCAATGCTACTGGAGAATCATCTAATACTGATCAATAATCTCTCTCTTAAGAGATATTATCGAAAATTCATTACTACCCATACGATCTCTTACTTGACTCAATTTCTAATTCAAATATCAACGCTTGATTTTACAAACGAACTTTATTTCAATCTCTGCCTCTGAGAGAGACCGTCATGCGACTTGCGCATCTTCACCATGGTAATTATAGTTTTAAAGAGTTAGTACAAGTTTGAACTTGAAACTCTAATACAATTTGTTTGGAAAGTCAAAAAATATTAAGTCGGATCAATATAGTGGATCGAATATCAAACTATACTAAAAATCTAAATTGATAAAATACAGTTTTTTCCACTATATCGGATTATATTTATCCAATATCCGATATGAAATTAATTCATCAATATTAAGCACAAAAAAAACTTCAAATTTTCTCTGACTTTTTAACAGAAACTTTTGATTGACACCCAAACAGCAGATTTCATATGCATGTTCCAACAATATGAACTCTTCCTACTTATGAGCTAAAGTTAACAACAGCTATCCATTGAGAGCATTCATTCTCACATCTTATCAAAAAAGGCTAAAACAATGCATAAAGTACAATGTTGTCTTGCGAAATTTCACTGGGGAAAATTTTTCATTTACTTCTCTATCCTGTTTGTGACCATAATTTGAGTTATTTAAGAAAAGCTAGTTCACTCATTAATTGCATTCTAATTTCCCCCTTTTATCATCCTAACATCACGAATAAAATGCACTTTCCAAACCTTACTGTCAAATATCTCTTAAGATTACATGAGTTGCATAGTATGGCAAATGAAGAAAGCACAACAATAACACTCACTATTACTCCGTAAATCAGAAAGGAAATGCCACGAGCTCACATTCAATGTAAGGATCAGCAACCACCTTGCGGTGCTCCTGCAATTAAGGAAGAGCAGAATCTATTGTACGGAAATTCAAAGAAAAGGATTCAAATCTGATCTGAGTCTACCCTCTGACACATTTCATCAAACCGATGTTCCCAGAAGAGTACTGCACATAGAGCGTCCTCAACGCCAACCCACACACACCAGCTTCTGCTCGTCCATCGCTGCAGTAAGTGTGCATTTAATGAGTTTGGCCAAACTAAAACGGCAATTTGGTTCTCAGAACAGAAAAATTTATGAAGAACCAGATAAAACCAAACCTATTTTTTCAGAAAAAAATGGCTTTGCATATGAAAACTGAAGAGGAATTACAAAACCCTAAACCCTACCTAGCATGCTTTTACAAATCGGGAAAACTAAAGCAAGAAATGAGGACAATGGAAGCCGTATATCCAATCATACGGCAGGAAAACCCAAAGCACAGGTAGAAAGAGAAAAACTCCGAATAAAAAGCAACATTTTCAATCATGTAACCGTTAAAATTCAGCAGTAAAACACAAAAAGACGCCCAAAAAGCTTCTACATTCCTCAGATTGCAACCGGAAGATCGCCTGCGTCGCCACTCGCCGGAGAGGATAGCAAATCAGTGTTTTGTAGTACCGGGAGTCGGGTGGAGAGCAAGACTTGGCCCAGTTGAGACGGGATCCAGAGAGTAACGCCAGAACGAGGACGAATGCGCTACCTTTAGCCGGAGGTGGGGATCCCCAAGGCCGCGTCTGGCCGGAGAAGGGTAGGGAAAGGAATGGAACTGGAATCGGGAACGGAGGAGGGGATTGAGAAGAGCCAGAGAGGGGTCGGAGCTCGCCGGATGGAATCGACGGTGGTCGCCAGCGATGACGAGGAGGAGGACGGCGAACGGAGAGGAATCGAACTCGTCGGAGATAGCGAGACTCGGTAGCAGTGTGTCAGACTTCAGGGCTCTTTACATATAACACCCTAGAAAATGCGGTAGTTACACTGGAGTCATAGCTTTCTAAAATCTTTGAATTAGCTTTGACCTTTGAAAAATTGATGACGGGAATATTCTTTGTAAAATAATCCCAATACTTAGAACGGAAATTATGTTTACAATTTTGCGCTTGATAATATGAAAATCACACTGTTTTACTTTATAGAATTTTAACTAGTTTCAGGATAATTATTTACCAAAAAATTCCCAACTTACATAATTTCTAATTTTATTAATATTTTATGAATTATTTGAAATTATTTTTACACTATAAAATGAAAAACAAAATGTGAAAAAGCGATCGACCCACTCTTACTTTTCGATTGCTTTAAAAAAAAAATTTAAATAGCAGATTCAGTGATAGTTGATGTCAAAAGGTTTGAAAGGCTAAATGGGTGACTTGATAACTTTCTAGTTAGATATACTGAATTGGTTGAGTCTACCGTATACAAGCGTTGTTGTACTTAGCCTCAGTTTCGAGGCTTGTAGCTACTCCCAAAAAAAACAAAGATAAAAAATAAAAATAAAAATAAAAATAAAATTCTCTACACATATTTTGAATTGAAATATAGAGCGACATGAAAATACAGAATCTGCGAATTTTTTGGGAAAAGCGCATTGAAACAGTCGCTTATGCTTGAGACAACTAGTAAAATAGCAGCCAGAGCACATTCAAATATAAACCACATGAGATCTGAAACAGAAACTAACAATCCTTTCAATGATAACGTCATGCACACAAATACAATCAAAATCTATAATTAAAGGCTGGTGGAGATTTCACGAAACTTGTACAAGATCCCAATACTAAGGAGAGAAACATAAGCTACAAAGAGACAGCCGCTTCAATGTCCTGCAGCCAAAGCCTAACAGCTCTTCTGCGTGGTTCCAGGCCTTCGACTTCCGCCATCTTGGGCACTTATGGTCCCAGTGTCTGCAACCCTTCCTCGGTTAAAGACAGAACTGTGATGCATTTGAGGAAAGAATCCAGTGAAACTCCACTGTACATCCTCGGGTAGCCATATGTGGGAAGAACATGGTTTGTCCGACTAGCATAGTCGCCCACGCTCTCCAGGGATCCATTGCCCCAGGGATACAGAACTTGCAAAGAAATCAAAGCTGGAATGAGGACGGTGTGCAATCAAACCAATGCATAATAATGGACGTAGGACATGCACAATGAATGCAAAAAACACGAAATAAAATTCAAAATGAAAAACGGATGCCATAATTTGAAAATTGGACATAAAAAAGCAATAAAGGACACAACATATATGATGTATTCCGCCTGGTTATGTACCATGCAACTGAATCTAAAGTCTTTTTTTACTTAGTTACAAGTGGATTGGATCAACCAGCAACCAGTACTGATTTGAAATGATCCAATCTGATCCAATCTGTTTTAACTTGGAACATGCTGAAATCAGGTTTGATCCAATGGGCTAAATATCCTACTCAGAATACGGAAATATGCTAATCTAACTCGAATCTGGTTACTTGACCATAAATTGGAGAAAACCCTACATCCAGTCCAACCCATCCGTTTTCTAATAAACGAACCCCTCTTGCAGTTAAGATCTCACTCAATCTAATTCCAAACAAAATGAAAAGCCAACAACAATTGAAATTATTACCTGCATTCTCAATGAGACGTTCCCACTTCCCAGCATCTTTGACATCGATGATCAGATGCTCAGCAGCATATAAGTTTGAGAAGGTGATAGCCTGAAACATGTATTTCTGGATATTAAGAATAAAGGATTCTGTTGCAAGATCTCCAAAATGTAGTGCTGGCAACTTTCAAGGCTTCAGCGGGTAATTTTGGCAAGTAAAATTAGATGGAGCTTACAAATAAACAGTGACAAAAAAAGAGTAATTTTTCTGTGAACCATAATTTCTAAACCTAGATTTCTGAAAAAAAAAAAATGTCTTGAGCAAAAACGTTTGGATTTTCGGTTTGCTTGAATTTGCATGTTATTGTTTAATTGACAACAAGACGACTAAAAAAAACTAAATTTTGGAAAAAGGATTACCAAAACCTGGAAAGAAGAAACAAACTGATCCTCGTAATTCCTTCTGGGGAAAAAATCTAAGAGCCTCTTGCATGCATTTCTCCAAAGAAAACCTTCAATACATGTTCAGATATCCAAATACTGTTGAATGCTTAGAAATAAAAAATTTGGACACTGACACACAAACAGCTAGGATGATTTCATGACATTGACCAAACAATGTCAGATCGAATATAATGTGATTGGTTGCAAATGAATGAAATATGACATAAATAGAGACATCAAGAAATGATATTTTTGTAAGTTAAATCAATTACATAATTGTATACTTGGTTACTTGGTGGAGATCATAAAATTCACTTGATGGTATCTATATAGAACAAACAATAATGATATTAAATGATAAAATTCTGCATAAAATATACACGTAAAAAAAGTCAAAATAGTCAAAGGATTCTGCCGATAGACAAAATGATAAAATGCAACGAGATGGTGACAGACCTCAAGCATATCTCGAGCAAACACAGTACAACTGTGGCTTAATGCTTTGGAAGCAAACTCTCCTCTAGGAAGGCCTGTGCATTGTTTGCTAATTTCAGTCCCAATGGAATTGAGATCCACACCGTCTCCAGCAATAACAAGAACCACTTGGCTATCCGGGCCATGTGCTGCCTGGTACAATCCAGAAATCAGCCATGGAGAATGCAATCCACCAAATAAATCATCAACATTCCTTTGAACAAATGGGATGAAATTGTCACTCAGAATATGTTTTCTCAGACAAATACATACAATTCCGTGATATTTCCGAATTTGATCAATCAGAATAATTGCATAATCAGATAAAATTGCAAAAAATGAACACCTAAGAGAGTAAATCAGCAGCTATGTGAACTGGGTTTGCATGCATGTCTGCAATGACTAAAACCTCTGATGGGCCCACAGGCATGTCAATAGAAACCATGGCTTCACTATTTTGCACAAATATTTTTAAGAATTAAGTTTGCGTGTGAGAAATATCATGACTATTAAGAAAAAAGAAGTTCACTGAAACAGTTGAACTCGTAGAGAATTATACTGAATCTCAAATTGAAGGTTGGATACAGCTTTCATCAAGAGAAAACAAGTTCCTCAGTACTAAAAAAAAAATTGCACTAAGAATGTGTAAAGATTTTAGAAGAGATACAGCATGCTTGAAGAATCATTTTTGCTGCTGTAACATATTGATTTCCAGGGCCAAGAATTTCCTCAACCTGCAGTTGTCTAGAAAACATCTTAGGGTAATGGTCAGAGAACTTTCGTGCTGCAACAAAAACTGCATCAACAAGATGATATGGAGAAAATTTCAAGTTTTCAAGAAACATGCTATTTGCATATAACCCATCCCAAATGAAGGTGATAAGCACAGATACAAGAAGTGGGAAACAGGGCTTCTAAAGAAACATGATGAAGTTAAGTTGTGCAAATATCCAGAAAACTGATGTCTTGCAACAAATTTGTGCTCAGGGTGATCCTGCAGAAAGAGAGCGGACAGTAAATGTGGTAAATAAACCTTTTCCTAACTCCAACTCCATCAATCACAAGAAAGGACCTTATTATGAAAGTCACTCCCTCAATTGCAAGAGATAACCTCCTTATATGAGACATCATCAACCAGACTATCTTTCAGGGCCAGAAGTTTCACAATTCACGTGCACACAATCACACACAACCACTCATTTTAATCCTGCAGAATATAAGCAAACTAATGTCCATTCCTAGTTTATTTATATGCAAAGCCATGCTGCAGCATGACTATTCAGTTTTCACAATGGGATATTAAGGGTATAACAAGTTTGTTTTTCTGTGTAGAGTGGACGAGAAGAAGTGCACGAACTGGTTGATCTCCCAGTGTTATATCTTTGGACAAGATGCAGTACCACAAGCCATGGCTGCAATTGCCTGAAGGTAGAATTCAAATATAAAAAAAAACAAAAGTAATCATATATCTTGATGTCACAAGAAATTAAATAAATTTACATTGAGGTATGATAATTTCAAGAACTGCTACCTGAGCTCCCCCAGCTTTTAGTATATGTGTAACACCAGCTTTCTTGGCACAATAAAGCACCTCTTGCAAGAAAACACACAAACTGCATCTATAAAAGATAGAAGTAATAAAGTAACTGGTGCAGCAGGAGCTGTTCGTTGATGCAACAGGAGTTGTTTCGGAACCCGACCGGAAATTCGTCAGGATCCCTTTGGGAGCACTATAGGTTAGGGGAGTTTAACAAACATAATTATAATTTATCATAATGCGCTATTTATGACTAGATCTTTAAATAGGGTTTTTAAAACCCAACAAGATTAAAAAATAAAGAGAATAATTATTAGATAAATAGAAATAATTTTACGATAACTTAGGGTAGTGAACTAGTGTTGATGTGTTATATCAATCCCTTCCTTTTGGAGAAAACTCGCCCTCGAGTTTGGGGGCTATAAGGAAAACTCATGGGGGAGAAAATACTCGAAAATATTAACGACATTAAAAGTATTGAAAATATTTATATCGATAGGGAGGTCAATTTTGTAGGTATTATCGTCAATTTTTTGTAAGACGCAAAAAAACCTAATTTTCTTGTCCTTAAGCTTGTTATAAGTACCAGCTGAAAAAAGATGTTTGCATAGGTGAACCATCACCAAATTACCTTCATTGAATAGCTTAAGGTGCGTTCGTTAATCCGCAGTGGACTTATAATGAAGATTAGCATTTTTAGATTCTTCTTGACTTCTTGATGAGTTCATTAAATACGCTCTGCAAATTCTTCAACATTAGAATTGTCATTAAGAAAAAGAGAAAGGTGGATTAAATCAATTGTATGTTTCGGAGCACTAATATAGACAATTTCAAAATGAGTCTTTTGATAGAATGATTGGGCATACTATTGTAGGCAGACTTAATCTGGGGAAGGGCAACATCTCATAGCTTGGGCTTGTCGCCACTAACTAATCAAATCATATTGTCAAAAGTGTAATTAGTTATTTCGATTTGTTCATCAGTTTGTGAATGACTTGTATTGCTATATTTCAAAAAGGTATCAAATAACCTACACAAGTTCCTCTAAAAATAACTTAGAAATTTCACGTCTCTATTTAAAGTAATTGAACGAGGAATACCATGCAGGCGAACAATCTCCCGAAAAAATAAATTAGCCACATAACTAGTGTTTGAGGTTTTCTTGCAAGAAATAAAGTGTACCATTTTAGAGAAGCAATCAACGACAACAAGAACTAAATCAGCATCATGTTGAGTTCGTGGAAGACCAAAAACAAAATCCATAATCAGGTCTTGCCAAATCATCTCGGGAATAGGTAAAGGTGTATAGAGGCTAGTATTTTGAGTTTGCCTTTTTGTCTTTTGACAAATTGGATAACGCTGAACGAAACGCCGTATGTCACATTTGAGTTGGGGCTTGTAAAATCTCTTCTTCACCAAAATAATTGTCTTGTCATGGTTAACATGGCCTCCTAAAGCACTAATATGCAATTTTCGAATTAAGTGCTCACACAAGGAAGAGCGAGGAATGCATAATTGTATACCTCTAAATAGGAACCCATCTTGAATAAGAAAATCGATAACAAACTCTTTGTTATTGCACCGTGCCCATATATTGCCGAAATTCTCATCAGTAGCATAAATATCCTTCAAGTAGTCAAATCCCATCACCTCAATATTGATTGTGGCTAGTAAAGAAGCACGTCTACTCAGTGTATCGGCTACTTTATTCTATTGTCCAAACTTGCATCTAATGACAAAAGCAAACTTCTATAAGAAAGTAATTCATCGAGCGTGCATCCGATTTACCGATTTTTGAGAATTAATTAACTTTAAGGCTTAATGATTCATGAATAGGACAAATTCACGTTGAATTAAGTAATGCTTTCAATGCTTCAAAGCTCGAACAACTATATAAAATTCAAATTTATAAGTAGTCCACTGTTACCGTGGCTCACTAACCTTTTCATTGAAAACTCCATCGGATGACCTTAGGACAAGATACCTCCAATTCGCAGAGTCGATGTATCCCACTTGACTTCAAACACCTATTTGAAGTTTAAAAACGCTAATACAGGTAACATTACATAATTTAACTTTTCTTAATGTAAAACTGTCTTTTTGAGTTTTTTCTCACTAAAATTGGCTTTTTTTCAATCAATCAGTGATAGGTGTCATAATTGTGTTGAATGCTCTAATAAAACGTCTATAGAAGGTAGTCAAACTGTAAAAGCTTTGTACCGCGCGTATAGCTTTAGGAGTCAATCATTTCTTAATAACTTTCACCTTCACCTCAACAATCTGTATACCATCTTTTCTTACTATAAATCCACATAATAAGAGATAATCAATCAAAAAACTGCACTTCTTAAGATTAATGTATAGTTTGTTAACTCGTACGGTTAAGAGAACTCCACTGAAATGCACCAAATACTCTTATTTATTCTTACTATAGATAAGGATGTCATCAAAATAAATCACCACAAATTTACCAATAAATGGACAAAGAACTTAATTCGTGAGCCGTATGAATGTGCTTTGAGTATTAGATAGTCCAAACCACATCACTAGCCATTCGTAGAGGTCATCTTTGGTCTTGAAAGTAGTCTTCCACTTATTGCCTAGACGAATGTGAATCTGGTAACACCTACTTCGCAAATCAAGTTTGGTGAAGACCACTGCACCTTCTACCCTGTCAAGCATATCATTAAGGCGTGGGATGGGAAAATGATACTTGACTGTTATTTTGTTGATGGTGCGACTATCTACACATATTCGCTAACTACCATCCTTCTTAAAAGTTAGCAATGTAGAAATTGCATAATGGCTCATGCTTTCACGAATCAAGCCTTTAGCGAACAACTCATCAACTTGTCATTGTAGTTCTTCATACTTGGTTGGGCTCATACCTTAGTGTAGTAGGTTAGGTAAACTAGCTCCGGGTATCAAATCGATATAGTGTTGAATATTTCTCATAGAAGGCAATTTATCAGGTAATTCATTAGGAGATAAGTAAGCAAATTTAGTAGTTAACTCTTGAATTCTGACTGAAATTTTGACAGGTGTGTCAAACTGGCCCTTGACAACCAACGTCACTACGAAATTCGGTTCTTTGATCTACTCAAAGAATTTTTGACCCGTTATACTAGTGAAAAGTAATTTGTCCTCTTTAGCAACATAATTGTTCTCCTCTAGTTGAGATTACAGTGCCAATATGATCTTCTTATCAAATAACCAAAAGACAAAAGTATTGTCCCAACCCTTATAAGTAGCATCAATGTCGTAATACCATGGTCTTTCCAATAAAATATGACAAGTGTTCATATTCATCATATTACAAACGATTTCATTTTTATAGTACTTCCTGAATGACAAAAGAATTTTGCAAGTTTCTGACACTTGTGCTTCTTATCCTTACTTAATGTATGCAATTTTGTATGGAGAGGAGTGCTTCTCGATCTTTAAGTTCAATACTTTCACTAAGACTTTAGTACCGCGTTCTCACTACTGTTATTGTCGATAATTACATTACATATTTTATTTCAAATAGTAATCGAATTTGGAATATTTTATATCATTGAAAGTTGTCAAACTTCCTTAGAGTGAGCAAAAGTCATTGTATGATGCACGATACTTCTTCCCCCTCATCTCTTTTCTCAATTTCAACACTCTCATAAATGATTTCTTCATAGACTTACTCGTCCTCTTCACTGTTTTCTCCTACAAAATTAACCATTCACCTACACACGCAATTGTGAGAAAGATGATCAGTCTAATTATATCAAAAACACTTACAGCACAAGCATGAGATGATTACTCAAATGTATAGAAAATTTGCAGCCCCAACAAGTTTCACCATGATTTTTAAAGCTGCAGCAGCTATTGAAACATTGCAAATCCAATAACTTTTTGCAATTTTGCATGAAATGTAATATATCGCACCGATTAAATCAAACAATTACTTATGCATCATCCTATAAAAGACCTCACAAAAATTAGCAGTTGATGGAACGAAATTGGCCATACCAAAACGCAAACCAGCAGACAGTCGATATGCACAACTCTTCAAACACTTGGTATCGCCAAACAGTTGAGAATAAAGGTTATTTCAAGTACCTGCAACTCTACTAGGGCATGCATAGGGGTCATTATGACCCGTGGTTGCTGCTAGTTCCATCCTTGGATGTTTGGATGAGTAGCTGCTGAATTTCCGCCTTGGTTTTGTGCTGAGTGTTAATTTGAAGGCATATCTCCATTAATGTAATCGTTACTGTCAATAGTTATTGATCCCTTGGAGCAAAGAACCCTTCTTGAGGTAAGCGTCTTAAATTACTGTGATGGGGCACCGTAATTCTATTATTTTTCACTTTAATTGTCAAATTAACTCCATCTTATGTAATTCAAATATCTTGAAGAGTCAAACAATCTTGAATAACCAATTTTAAGCCTCCCATATAAGGAGCAATTAATTGATCCTCTGACCTGATAAATTAATACGGACACTTAATTATTAAAACTCTTATGTGTATTTATTCCCAGAATGATTGATCAGCCGATAATTTTGATATTATTAGTATGAAAGTTGTTTATAATCTGAGAGTGGAAATCATCTTTATAATTATCATTTCATTTTGAGTCAAATGTATATACTTAATTTTTTTTAATCGTTGTCAATTTGTCTGGAGTTATTTTCTCAAAGCAGAAATGCCTCCTTTCAATTTGTACATCACAAAAACTTAACTTGATTTTCTTCCGAAATATTCAGATAATCGAAATTTTTTTTATCAATATAGACCCAATTCAAAAAATCTTTGATATTCAGCGGACCGTCAAAACTAAACGGCTCCATCTTTATTTTAAATTCTTAAATATTTTGATATCGTTCGTTAGGCCGGTAATCGAAGCGAAAGTCGTCGTCTTCTCCGTAAGAAAAATCGAATTCCCGTAACTATCTACGTGGGTGGTTTCTCTGTTGAGGGCGGTGGAAGCCGGTCTCACCACAAAAAGGTGGGTACAGCCCACGGACTACAAAACACGGCCCGTAACCCAGCTCCTCCTCCTCGCGACCTGATTCGCGCATTTGAGGGAAGGTGACTTTGGGCCTGGCTCCGTCACCCGGCGCCGAGGGCTCCCGCCGGAGGTCGCCATCACCTTGTCGGCCGAGTTCACCCCTGGACCTTCGCTCGTACATGTGCGCTGGGGGTTGATCTCCGAAGGCGCGGGCCGTGCCTGGGTTCGCGTGGATTGCACCCGGGTTTGCATGAATCCCGTTGCTGCCCTCATGCGATGGCCAAATCTGAGGCCGTTAGTGGTCGCCAAGTCCCTCCTGTCGTCGCCGTCGTCCTTCCGAGTCGGATCCCTCAGGTCCCGGTGCCCTAGGTTGCATATCGATGTGATCTGCAAACCTAGGGTATCATGCCATTACATCGGCGCGATCCGAGTGCTGTCGGCCGCCGTCCACCTTGCTGTCGTTGGAATCGGAGCCGCTGCTCCCTCGCCGATCGTCCCTCAGGTACGGCTATCATGTTTCGGATCCTTTTCGGACAGCCAACATAGCTATCATCTGCGCTAGGTTGCGAAGAGCTTCATCAAACCCGTCGAGCCGTTTGTTGATTTTCTCGAGCCGCCGTTCATGGTCGACAGTCCGCTGCCCACTAGAGCTGTCTTCAGCCATCAGACCGAGGTAAAAATCCTGGGGCTTGTGGGTTATGGGCTCTGATACCACTTTGGTGCAGCAGGAGCTGTTCGTTGATGCAACAGGAGCGATTCCGGAACCCGACAAGGAATTCGTCGGGATCCCTCCGGGAGTACTGTAGGTCAGGGAAATTTAACAAGAATATTTATATTTCATTATCCATAACAATAGATCTTTAAATAAAATTTTCAAGTTTATTAGAAAATAAAGAAAATAATTGTTAAATAATTAAAAATAATTTTAGGATAACTTAAAGGAGTAAATTAATGTTGATGTGTTGCATCAGTAACACAGTTAGATACCTTGCAGATGCTACCATCACGATCTGGAGGGCGTGGTAAGAACAATTGTCTTGCAGCCAGCAATATGTGCATGCTGTGGACAGGAACATATCAACTTAAACTTCACATCAAAACCCAGTATAGTGACAATAACTAGATTAATTTGTGTGCAAAATTGAGATTACCACAGACAGCATCAAAGCAGTAGAATGCAAAACCGCAGTTCCTCCCGGAACATATAAACCCACAGATGATGTGCCCCTGCCAATTCTTTTGCACCTGATACCCTACTGATATTCATCACATAAAAGGCAACATAAATGAGATAGAAAACCAATGATAAGATGTAATCAGTTAAGTACCCTCATGTTCTCAATATTCTGCTCAGGAACCCTCTGGGCTTCGTGAGATGCGTGTATGTTGAAATAGGCCACATCAAAAGCTTCCTTGACAGCAGGATCTAACTGCAGTTCAAAGGAGAATGCTACGAATTGCTCAAATACTTAGAAAAGATTTGTCTGATCAGTATCTAATATGATGCTACTGACATCCCATACCGGATAAATGATTCAATCACATACTTTTTAATTATTGGGGTATAACCGAAGCAAAAGTATTCCCTTTAAATAGAAAGCATACAGCCTCCATGTGAAAGTACCTCCCAATGGAAAGAAGTTCAATTACATACTTCCTATATGAAGTTTGAAACATCATTATGCAAAATTGTTGTGACCTTATGTCAATAATTTTACTCAAAACATAAAGGCATAAAGGTGATGATGCCTGCCTAGGTGCATGTCAAGAAACAATTACACCCAACTAACCTCCAAAGGTGATCATTCAACCATCAAGACAGCCAAATATTAGTGTAAACAGTGGGGCTGAAGCCTAACTCATCCTCCGCAACCATCCATAAGCCTAGAACCCAATGTTCTCTGGAACTTTTAGGGGGCCTAGGACAGCAACATTCATTGACAATCCTATGCAAACCAAACTCCTAGAATCCTTGTCAGTTCCATGCATCCAACTTTCTAAACTAATGGGAAAAGGCGAATTATAATAATGGCATCACAACCTTAATCACCACAAAACAGCAAGAGCTGAGCTCTTCAATTCAACCCATTCCCTTCATTCCACTGTTGATGAACCTGTAGGATTGAACAGAAAGTTCAGGGACTAGATACTGAACATGTGTGAGTGCCAGAACCTCTTGCTCTAACTATTTCATGCCTCAAACTGCCAGTCTATAAAAGTATTCTATCGAAATCTATGCAATAGGGAACATTACAGTGGACGTAATGGTAAAATCTCTCGTGTTGTTGCATGACCCGTACTGTAAGCTGGAGCGTTTTTTCAGTAGCTTACTGGAAGCTGGAGTTGCTACAATATTGAATTGTGGAAGATGTTGCTATATTGGAGATGTCCAGTTTTGCATTTGAGAATGAAGCCACTGGTAATGACAAATATACATTTCAAAAATCAGAGAAAAATGCCCCAATCCCCCAACCCACACACATCAAAATGCCACTGCTTATTGTAATTCACCCAAGGCTTCTGTTTCGTTACGATTTTACATAAATAATTTGAAACGTCGATTTCATGATTCTGAGCTAGTCCAGTGTCTATTCTGAATGATACAATTCAGAATTTTTTTCAAGAGTTTGCAAGCTCAACAAGGTAACTTTTAATTTATGGCTCACCAATTATGAAAACTAACCTAAAAAAGAATTTGACACAGTAACACTGGCACAATGCCTGGTCTGTAGCTACAGACTGATGGATATTATCTGAGTGCACAAATTTTGGATAATTATAGATCTTCCTAAAAAAGGTATCAATGTGATAAAACCTATAGAACCTTGAATCCAGATAGGGGCATAAATTATGAGAATCATGTCAAACAAAAGGAGCAAAACATTCCGTGAAAAAAAGATCTCGGTGATTACTTAACGCTTAACAGAGGATAGACTCTTTACAAAAATCATATCCAGTAATCAAAGATTATTTTATAATGAATAATTTGGAACTGCATGCCTCAGGATCTGGAATATCAGAAACAAGTTCAATGACTTTATCCAATACAACTTTGTCAAATCTGATAGTAGAACTGAAAATTTTAAAAAGGAAGTCAATTGGATTTCCATTAACCAAAATCACAACTATATATTATAGTAAGGGGACAAAGTACTAGCTTTAATACTGCAGCATCACCTCTAATCTGTACATCATCTACTATGGGTTTCACCTATTTTACAAAATATGAAAAAATTAATCAAGAAGAACATCTAAATTCATCAACAATAATTTCCCATACAAACATGATTTCTCAAAGTTGCCAAAAAAGATTATGACTTCATAGTCAGACATACCACACTGAAAATTGAGGAAAAATCAACGTGAGAACGAGCTTTAAGGCTGTTGACCTCAGCATGACTAAGCTCCGATACCCTATATGATTTCATTGCAGACCTAGCAATCTGACTTTTAAAGCCTGCAACAGGCATCAAAACATAACCAGATAAATACGTTCTGCGTATGATCACCTTCCAAACACGTCATTAATAATTCTTTTAATCAATAAAACGAAGAAAATGATTTTCCATTGAGGCGTATAAGTGTAGGGTCCATCCACGCCAAAATCAAAATTTGAAAATGAGCTGCTCTCTCTGCGAAACCGAAGAATTAAAGAAATAGCAACCATAGAAAACAAAGAAAAAGAATGTAGAAAACGATATTTCCTCAACAGATCAGAAAATGATGCAAAGATGCAATAATCATCGTTACTAAATCGCATTTAACCCTCACATCCTCCAAGAAAAAGCATCCTTCCAAAGAACAAGGAAAATAGAAGAACCAACCAAAAAACAGGGATATCTGGAAGCTGCGAAGCGGCGCTCGGAGTGCCTAGAGAGAGAGAAGGAGGAGGAGAAGGAACTCACCACTGGCTGCGGCGAGGCGGTCGTGCGAAAGCGGCCTGGGGGAAAAATTTGGGGAAGAATTTTTCATATAACCCCTCAAAATAGAACTAATTACAGGTTACATTGAATGTGACACATTTGCAACGAAAGCCTTTTAATAATTTGTTTTAAAATATCGTTTCGTATCAATTTTGTCCTTTTCCGGTTAAGAGATTCAATTTACATTTCGGAAACTCCAGTAACATGTCAACATATTAAAGTAGTATTTGATTTTGTTAACTTTAATTATAGCGGAACCCAGTCCAGCCCCGGCCAAACAATAAGTGCCATTTTGTAACATTCTTTTTGACATCCAAGAAAGCAGGTTCAGAAATCAGACATGGCCATAAAAATCGCGGACACTGATCAGAAGAACAACGAAAAGAGGAACCCTATCACTCGAAAGCAAACGAATCCACAACCTTCTCAAAGTAACACAACACAATACATATTCAACCAAAAATGGTGAGAAAACTGGGGGAAGCACATTGAACCCTGAACTGAAGACCTAAAAATTCCAGGCTGCATTAGAGACCAGCACTTGCATTTCCAAAATAAAAAATCAAAAAGGCGCTACCATATAATCACACTATTTCATATGGATGAGAGATCCTCGTACACAGATTTGATGCCTGGTCTCTCGGAAACTGGGCGTATACACCTCAAAGCTATGCCAAGCATCTCTCTCATTCCCTTGGATGCTGCAGGGTTGGCGATATCCGTGGCCATGGCTGGATTGAAGCACTCCGAGCCCTGTCCCTCTGCCACCCTGAGCCTCACCCAATCTGTCAGGTCAACTCCGCCTTCATCACCTGAGACAACATCGCCTGCACACCTCCCAGTTATGAGCTCCAAGAGTATGACCCCAAAGGCATAGACATCAGATCTAAAGGACGGGGATCGCTTCTCGGATAAAGCTAGCTCAGGTGCACGGTATCCAAGCACACCAGCATTGAGGATCTGCTCAATGGTCCTGGCTTGGATCATCAGGCGATGGAGGCAGTAGTCTGCAACACGAGCATTGAGGTCAAGGCCATCCAACAGGATGTTGGTAGCTTTGAGGTTGCCATGCGGAACAGCTCGGTCAAAATGGAGATAGTTGAGGCCACGTGCAATATCGACAGCAATTTTGAGCCGCTGTGCCCAGGTTAATGGTGGGCCCTTCCTTCCAGGCCGATCTGTGCATACAGATGTTCAACAACTTATAATTACCTATTTCACAAAATCAGAGAAATGCACAACATAGCATGAACCGAACATGCACTTCTACAGACCAAAAGCAAATATTAAGATCATGTAATCATTCAAATCAGATACTAACATAAACTCTAATTGCCAGCTACCTCATTGAATGGTAATCTCAACATGTAGGCACTGCATGGAAAAACTTTCTGCCAAATTGAATATTTAGGTGAATTCCAGGCTTAGGAAAACTCCAAACAGATACCAAAAATAAGATTCTTACAACAAAAATAAAAGATGCAACTATACTTAAATACAAGGTAGATGATGCAGTAGTAAGAAACAGACAAGAAACATGGCCTAAGATAAGGAGGAATCAAAGTAACAGGAAAACAAATTCAATTAAGGAGATTGACCAGATGACACCATTCATTTGCTGACACCAAGTACTTACTCCCATTCATAAACTACAGCAGAATCTTGTTGCACTTAGCATTTAGAATAATTATTTGGCAATTCAATGTTGCAAAATTTCCAAATCTCCATTTTTCACAAAAACATGTTAGCAAAGATCATTATCGAAAAGAATAGACTCAATCAATGGTATGAAGAGTTGGGACCTAACACAAAGGGAAGCCTATTAAAGTAGAATTCAATACTAATCAGTTCATGGTTCTCAAAAATTTTCTCAGTTCCCTATGGTTCCTTTTTTCTGCATTTGACAGGCTGAAGCTTGCGATTAGTCAAAGGAAAATCCAACTGAATATGTTTCACTCTTAGATTTTGAACATACTAACTAGAATTAATGGAGTAAACAAAAAACCGATACTAAAAATGCAATTTAAACTGCACATAGAAAGAAAAGTTACTAATGTAGTTCATACCATAAAGAAAGTTAGCAAGACTTCCAGGTGAAATGTAATCTGATAAAATAAGCTTTTCATGTTGTGTAGGGCCCCAGTAGTATCCCCGCAACCCTACCACATTAGGGTGCCTTATATTAGCAAATTTCTTAGCCTCCCTAGCAAATTCTTTCTTCTGTTTTGCCACTCCTTCCCTCAACCACTTAACCGTCAAGAACACACCATTGTCCAGGGTTGCCCTATATGATGTTCCATGGCCGCTTCTTCCAAGTACTTCTGCAGGTGCCCTTGACAACTCTTCAGGTGTCAATGTAATCGTTTCATCCAAGAAATGCAATTCCCCTGCCAAGCGATCAGGCGACCTCACATCTAACTTCCCTAGATTTTCTGGTGCAAAAGCTTCACCAGAATCTGGCGACCATGAAAAGCAGCTGTTTGTAGAAGGTGAATAACCAGCAGCTGCAGCAAACTTTTCATGACCAATATCTGATGAAGAACCCTTTCTTGTAGCTACTAAATCATCAGCTGACACTATCAGAGTACCACCACTTCCCCTGCCCTTGATTCCTGAAGTATCTGTTGATGTCCTTTGAGCACCTTTGTCAGTCACCTTATCTGAATGAGATCTCCTTGAGATTCTCTTGTAATACAGAATGAGAGGCAGCAGAATTAGAATCACGAGAGCAACAACACATGCTGCTATCATTGCAATAATAATGTATGTTCTGATTGGCTTGTGGAAAGCATTTCCAGAAGGAGTGCTGCTAGAACTGGGTGGGCCACATGGTGACTCTAACCTGGCATTTCCAGGGTGGAAAGAAGAATCAGGGAACTTCCTCAGATTAGGTGGGACAACTCCTGATAGATCATTGTAAGATGCATTGAAGGAAACAAGGATGTTGGGTAAGGTTGTTGGCAGGGGGCCTGTGAACTGGTTCTGAGACATGTCAAGAGAAGTAAGTGAAATGAGATTGGCAGTTGCTGGTGGCAGGGGACCAGAGAAATCATTTGCAGAAATATCAAGCATCTGCAACCCAGTCAACGAGCCCAAATCATCGGGAAGACTGCCATTAAAATGATTTCCAGATAGATCAAGCACCTGAAGGCTTGACTTCTTGGGGGAAGATGGTGAAAACACAATAGCCCCGGTGAGAAAATTGTTTTGAAGATAAAGCTCTTGCAGTGTAGAAGACATAAGCAAGTCAGTTAAGAGTGGGCCATGAATCTGGTTGAAACTAAGATCAAGGACAGTAAGTTTGGGATACTGCATAATTATTTTTGGGAGGGTGTCTGTTAAACCATTGTTAGAGACATTGAGGTAATTGAGCCTTAAGAACTGTGATGTCACTTCTGGTATGGGTCCTGTCAACTGATTGTGACTAAGATCAATATACTCAACCTCATCTCCCCATTTAGCAACCACAGATAAATTTCCAGCAAACTGATTTTTTGACAGATCTAATACTGTACAGCTTCCTGTTAGCAAGGGAAGATCCCCAGAAATTGAGTTAGATGAAAGGTTGAGGATTTGCAAAGTTGGAGACATAATCCAACTGATATAACCTGCAATATGAAATGGACAATTAAGCTTGCCAGTCACAAAGCAAACCAAAAAAACATTCTATAAACTTCGTATACTACAATAACAAATCAAAGAGAAGACATGTCCTGAAAAAATGAACACATAACATTATCCTGTGGGAAACAAAACTGTGTATATCACCTTATCAGACATGTACAAGTCCAGTGTCAAAACTTGAAATAATTGAATTTAGCTAGGAGAAGAAAGTGAACCAGAAGTTAAGACTCAATTGGACCCGATTTATTGTGCCCTCAGCCAGATTTTAGACGACCATGATGTTAATTTATCTATAATTCTACCAAAGAAAACTTCAGAAAGAAAGACATCATGAAGCATAATGACATGATTTGCACAGAGGCAGACTGATCTCAGCAATGACAGGACCAAAGCCCTCAGATTTAAATGGTGCATCCAAACTTCACTTAGTTTACATGGCAAGTGAACTGGCATCAAACACAAGGCTAAGACGGAGCCATAATGAGATCAACTTAAACTTTACAGAGAAGCAAAACCTGACAGAGCCTCAGGTTTACACAAGTCCATGGGTGTTGGGTCTTTTAAACAAACATTAATCAAATGCAGCAAAACATGTAGAGAAGATTAAGATGCAACCCAAGCAATTTCAGTAAAAACAGGTCCACCTTCCAAATATCACAAACCTGAGAGATTGTTGGCACTCAAATCCAACTCCCTAAGAACCATAGTATCCCCTTTCAGAAGGCCATTCGGTAAAAACCCTGAAAAGCCATTGTTTCCAAGCCTCAAAACCTCAAGATCATAGACATAATCAAACCCTGGGAGCTCTCCTGACAACTGATTATAGCTCAAATCCAACACCTTCAAACTCCCAAAAGTAGACAGCCCGTCCCCATCAATCAACGACCCACTCAGCTTATTATTGCTTAGGTTCAAATACTTCACCGTGTCTGAAACATCAGATAAGAACTTGAGATCCTTGGGGCTTGAAGTTGCGAGTGAGTTCCCACTAAGATCAACATGGACAACACCCGAGTCCATCAGAAAGTTCCAATCAATGCTGCCATCCAACTGATTCCAGCTCAAATCAAGCATCTCAAGGTTCAGGATATCCTCCATCCCAGCAGGAATATTCTTGGTGAACATATTGAATGAGAGGTTCAAAGACACCAAATTCCTTAGCTCCTTAATTACCACAGGCACAGATCCAGATAGGATGTTACGACTTAGATCAAGAGACAACATTGAAGCAAGCGCTCCAATTGAGTCAGGCAATGGCCCTGAGAAGTTATTCCCAGCAAGTGACAAGTTCTGCAAGCTCTTCAGAGCCCCAATACTCCCTGGCAACTCCCCAGAAAACTTGTTGTTAGAGATATCCAAGTACTTCAGGCTCTTGAACGCAGCCATATTATCCGGTAACTTCCCAGAAAACAAGTTGTTGGCCATGGATAGCTTAAAGAGCATGGTGAGGTTTCGAAGCACTAAAAGATCGGCAGCACCAACAATACCAAGGTTATCAAGGACCACTCCGGCAACATTCCCACCACTGCAGACAATGCCATTCCATGAAGCCGGGCAGCCACGGAAGTCTATGGACTCCTCATTCCACGAGTTGGAAATGTACCCCGTGGGGTCGTGCTTGATGCCTTTCTTGAACTCCAACAGAGCCAAGATATCCTGCGAGGGGAGCTGTGCCGAGGCTGCAAGAGCAAACAACAGCAGCACCATGAAGAAAAATCCACAAAGACCACTCATTTCTCTGGTTACCCCAGAAAGAAACCAACTCCAGGTACCAAGACGTAAGCTCCAAATAAGAGTAACAATCTCCAATCCCTAAACCCACATTTGGGTTTCTTCACAACTCGGTGACCAGAGATCACTGATTAGAAACACAAAATCTAAACTTCAGTCCAGACAAAAGGCCAAAAGAAAAAAAAAACAAAAACGAGAATTACAGCTTTTGGAAGAAAAAAGTTCACAGGTCAACCTAAATGGATAGATGTGGACGCATTCAATCCGCGACCAACTCAATAACACCAAGACGAATGTTCAAAATAAGAGCACTAGTCCCTAAACCCCTAAACCCACATTTGGGTTCCTCCACAACTCGGCGAGCTGAAATCACCGATTAGAAACACAAAAATACCAACTTTACCAAAGAGAAAGCAAAAAACCCACGAAAAACCGCACGTTTACTTGAAGGGACGCATGGGAGCGCATTAAATCGACGACCAACTCCACCGCCGGTGAGGGAACCAGAACCTAGAGAAACAGCTCGATATCAAACTCGCCGCATCCAATGTGGGGGCGACTGGGCCCAAGGAGAAGCCGCCGGAAATCCCTCCCAGTAAACACTGGACCAAAAATCAAAGAGCCAAGGAGGAAGATAAAAAGCAGAAGAAGCCCTAACCTAACCCAAGAAACGGCGAGCTCGCTCACCTCGCGCAGAGAGAGAGAGAGTTCGTGGGAGAGTGAGCTGCGAGTTTTGTCCTTCTTTTTCGAGGCGCGCTGTTTCTGCTGCTTCATATAAACAGCAAACACGCTTTTCACACAACAAATCGGTTAGTTTGGGATCTCGAAGTAGAATTTGAGGGTGGAGATGGATGATAAGCTGTACGGTGTTTTCTGTTGTACGGCTAAGGAGTTCCGGCTTTGTTTTATAAGGCTTTACCCGCCAGAGAGCTGGGGGACTCGTGGACACCAAACGGGAATTGATTTTGGTTGTGTGTGGATGGATTTTGGTTGGCGCCAATCTCGTGAGTGGCAAAGAGGGAACGCCACGTGGCGTTTGGGGCTCGCAGGGTTTCGGATTTTTTATTTTACGGGTTCGTTTTGGGGTTTTCCCGGCTTTCTGGGTCCCGCCGTCCCGGAGTTGGACAGGAGGGGTAAGTTGTTCCCATGCAACTAGTTAGGTGTACCGTTGCAACTTATGCCGCTCTATTTTTACAATATGAGAAGTGGTAATGGAAATCTGTGTTAGACTTTGGGATTATTTGGTTAATAAAAAATAAAAAATAATTAAAACAAACTTATTTTTATTTATTTTTAATACTTGGTAGTAAAAAATAATTTTTTGAAAGTTATTTCACTTTTAAATACTTCTTATTCAAAAGTGAAAATGTAAATATCGAAGGAAAACGAAAAAAAAAAATTTTGGATCTTGTCATGAAACTTAGTTTTGTAGAGAGGTTTTTGCAAAATAACTTTTTAAAAAAATCTCATCTGAATTTTTCTTTGTTTTGGGAGCAGAGAGTGGTGAGAACAAGAGAAGAGGTTAGGGTCCCTTAGGGTTCAGATCAATGGTGATTTTTGACCAAGATTCATAAGGATTTGAAGAGAGAGAGTTGGTATTTTGTTTAGATAAGCTAACACTTCTTGTTTTAAATCAAAGTGTCCTTTTTCATTAGTTTTTCGTTCTTTTCTCCTCATGATCTAAAATGTAAATTTTCATATTTCCATCACCTCTAAAATTTAATTAACATCTAATTATTCGTAAATTGAGTTAGAATTTAATGTATGTTAAACATGTAGTATCTTAAGTTAACATTGAATCTTTTCACCTGGTTTAATTTAGCATTGTTGATTGCTCTTGGATATATATGTTTTTTGTTAAATGCTAATAACTCCTTAATATATTATGGTTATGATTCAAGAGCTTAATCTTTTTCATCTTATTAGTTTCAAAGCTTAAGAGGTACAATTTCATAGTAAATTAATTTTTTGATAAGAGGAGTAATTTTCACTTAAGTTTTATTCAATACTCAAACATGAGCAGAAAAAGACCACAGCAAGTTATTAGACTCGATATTGAATTACTTTATTTGAAAGCATGTTTGGGTAATTCTGTGTTGTAATTGGAATTTATTTTGTGATTAGATTCAAACGAGTCTTAAACTTTTTCTACTTGTGATTTATATCATATTTTTCTTGTCAGGTAAGTAAATTAGTGACTTCCAATAGCGTTGAGTTAGAAACATAATTTTTTGAAGTTTTGATGCTTTATGTGAGAATTATTTCATGTTATACAATATTGTTATATTTACTTGTCTAGAAGACATGAAAACCATGCATGTGGTTAGTAAAAGTGGTTACTTAATTTTTGATATTGTTTTAGACTTATGTGTTTTAAACTTAAAAGTCATGCATGAAATTATGAGTAATAATTTTCTAATTTATAAATATTATAGATTTCAATGTTATGATTTATGTTGACTTGGTCATCTCCCACTTGCATTGTTATGGCTTAATCATCGTGGATAACAATGACATTATGTTTTATCCCAATCGTTGGGAATAACAATACTATTTTATTCTAACTTAACTATTGAGAGTATCAATGGATATGTTGATATGTATTTATATTATATAGAAATCAGTTTCATTGTTACTCACAAGTATTAAAATAGTGACACAATTCTAATAAGACTTGTTTTATAGAAAATCTCTTACTTTTGTTATAGTCACTAGTTTCAAGTATATCAATTTGTATCTAATTTGGGTCACCATTGCGTGTGAATCCAATACTTGTGTAAGAGATACCAACCATTATTTGTTTAATATGATTTATGATTTTCTCTGGATAAATTCTTGTTGATGAATTTGGGAATAATGTTATTATTAATTTTGATACTTTTGTTTTTGTGGCACTTGATTAAAACTTTGAAAGGATTTGACTTCGCTTGACCTAAATTTTGAAATTACATACATGTATATAAAAGTTACTTTGAAATATGATCGTTCATTCTCTTTCAAGTTTTAATGTTAGAGTCTAATTCGAGGAAGAACTGTGTAGCATTCTACAATAATTTTTTTGACATTGTTTTGTATTAGAGTTATAAATGATCTTTTAGGCTTGATTCGTTAATTCCTTAAATTTTTCTAATTAGTTGTGATTCTTTTTTTATTATTTAGGAACATGTGATTATTAAATATTTTTAGTATGTGGACTCAATACTTAAAATTTTTATAGTAAAATAATTGAGACTTATTGACTAAAGTTATTTGTTAGATGATTCTAAGAATTGATTGACATATTATTATGAAAATTATGAATTTTACTTGATAGAAATTTTATTATAGGATTATAAGTTTTGTTATAAAAGATATATTTTAAATTTGTACAAGATCAACCTTATATATTTGTTGTATAGGTAAATATCTGATGTCTGTCATATTTCAATTTTGGGCATGATAGATTTAGTTGTTTCAAGGCTTTGTGGGCCGATGGGCCGAGTCTGTATCGCATTGAGTTGGGAGTATCACAAAAAAATAGATCAAAATTTTTTTACTTTTTTCCCAAATAACTTCTAAAAATAAATATAATAGTATTTTAATTATAATAGATATTAATAATTTGGCATACAATAAAAATATAAATTTTAAAAAATATTTTTATACAAATTTAAATAAATAATATTTTACATATTATATTTTTGAAATAAATTTTTATTCAATCAAACGACAAAAGTAGATCATTTTCAACTACTTCTAAAAATGGATTAAAAATAAAGAGAAGTAATTTCTTGATATTTTTGTCTCCTTTCAAACAACCAAATAATCTTTTTTTATATTAAAACTGAAAAATGCTTTAACTTTGACCAAAATATTTAGATTTGTTAAGAAGTGATGGATCTTTGTTGGTGTAGTAATTGAGATATACAAGAACTGTTTTAACAATGACAAAATTTTGTGAAGTCAAACGCATTGTTTGTGTTTTGATTAAGATCTTTGAATAATAATATTGGTGTGATTATTCGTAATTTTAAGTAGTTTGTCTTTAAATATAATGTATAATGCATTTCTTATAATAGAAAATAACATTATATGCTGTTGTTTGTTAACAAATTTTAATTTAAAAAATTCCCTAAAAATAAATTTAAGAGCTATTTATAACTGAGATAAGACTGTAAATGCAATCAGAAAAATACGTACATCGAATAGTTTTAGGCTACTAGGAACAATAAAATAAAATCAATAAATAACTAGGAATTTTTATAATGGTTTGAAATCCACTATTTATATTCATTATTTATTATTTGATATTCAACTCCTTGCGAATCACAATTATTAATTTGTTACAATAATTTATGATCACGTTTCATAATTTATCTCATTAACATATGAATTTTGCTGAGACTTATAAATAGCAAATATTAATTCTTAAACATCAGATAATTTATCTAAATCATCCGCGTAAGCCTGCATTCTATGCTTCAATCTCGTGATCAAATCAGGAGCATTATCTAAACAGGATTTCTACAAAGCTACACTTAAATACCCAAAAAGGAAACCTCTTATTAATAACTAGACATCATTTGGTTCGGTATCATGATCAGTATTAGGATCAAAATTAGTGAAGTATTTTTATAAATTAATATATTTTTATTAAAATTAACGCTTCAATAATTTAAAGTTCGAAAAACTATTTAATTTTTTTATAATAATTTAATTTAATAATAGTGTAAAAATAAGTAATATTAATTTTAGAAAAAAAAATTATGAAATAGATTGATCCTGATTCCGATCCCAAACCAAACGGAACTCTAGAGTGTTAGGGCGTAGAGATGTCCAAGAGTCCATTGTGTTCACAATCAATCTTGCAAATAGTACTTTTAGATGAATTTTTAATTTGAAATTGAGAAATTAATCAATTTTCTTAATTTTGAGAAATTAAGAGAATTGTTGAAATTTTCCAATTTGGATGTTTTGATGAATATATTTTTGGCGAAATCGAGAATTAATTAATTCTCTCAATTTTTTAAAAATATGTCAAATTTAATATTCAATTTGATACAAAATAATAGAAAAAAATATAAATATAATTTTCAAACACAAAATATATAATAATTTTTTAAAATTGATGCTTTATTTATAAGTAAATAGAATAATATAATATATTTAATATTTAAAATGGTAAGTTAATTAAAAAATTAATATAAAATTTTAAAATGGTCCAAAAATAAAGGATTCTATAATTATAATATAATTAATTTAAGATTTATTCAATATATTTTTTTCTTATTAAATGTTTTGATAAATGCAAAACACATATTTTCTTAAAAACATGATTTATTTAAAAATTAATATAAGTATTAAAATGGTCCATAAATGGAGAATTATATAAATATAATAAATTTAATTCAGGATTTATTTATTATATTTTAGCTAATAAGTTAAATAATTTGATAAACTTAAAAATTATAATTGTTTAAAAAATGATTTATTTTTAGTTAAATAAGCAATTACAAAAATTTAAAATTTAACAGGTTAATTGATTTAAAAATGAAGAAAATTTTATAAAAATGACGAAAGAGTTATATAACTTTATTATTTAATTTGTGAGTCCCACTCCAATTCCTAGGGATTGGATATATTCCTTTCAAAATCTTTGGACTTCAAAACTAAAATTGAGAAGAGGTTGAAATTATCCAAATTTCTCAATTTCGAGTCTTGAAATCGAACTAAATACAGGAATTAAGGGACTCGACCCTTCAATTTCCTAATTCTCTTAATTTTGGATTTTCGGAATTGATCCAAATAGGAGATAAAAGTTTATTTAAAATCCGTCTAAAATACCCAATAAATTTTAATGAATGGTCCGTTGAATTTTAAAATTATTTTAAAAAATTATTAGAGGCCGGTTGGAAACCTGTTAGACTTCACTTTATTAATGAGATATATTAATTTATTTTTAAATATTATTTTAATATATTATTGGAAATAATTAATATAAATATTGATCGGGTTTAACAGTTTTAAGCGAGTCTCGTACCGCTTTAAGTTCGTAGGACTGACATTGGGTCCGGGCAAGTCCATGCTGAGTTGGGCTCGTTGCGAACCCTACTACTGGTACGGAACTATGGATTCTATGGGAAAAGATACACTAATGCAAAAAAAAAGCCCCTTTCGTTTTCAGAATTGGGTTATGTGCCCTAATGGAAAAGAGCGGTGCCTTAAACAAAGTATTATTCTGCCTTTTCAGATTTTTCCACATGCATTTATCTAATGCCAAATGGTTCCTGCTTGTAAGCTTTAGATGATTAGGATATTTGTTTACTCCTGCATCTATTGGATTCTCGTGCCAAGGATTAATTAACTAATCCAACCTTTATCTCAAAAAAAAAATAAAAATAAAATCCAACTCGCTAATGGATTGGATTGGATTGGAGTTAGGGGTGTAATTCGGCCGGGCTCGGGCCCTGTCGAGACCCACCTCGAGTCTGAAGCTCATTTCACAAACTCGAATTCCAAATTATATGTAGATTTTTTTCATGTCAACCTCAGATTTCAGACCAAGTTTATTCATTTTTCATAATATTTTAGACTTAAATTTAACTCAAAAACTTTAAAATCTTTAAGTTCGAATCCAAAAATTTTGGGTCAAGTCAGAATGAGCTTTCCGATCGTCCGAATTCTTTAAAGATTTTAATTGAAATATATTTTTTTTTTCTAGTACTGTAAAATGAGTTGGACTACCATAAAAAACACTGGCCAATATGACAATATAGCCTGGATTGTATTGTATTGTATTGTATTGTATTGTATTGTACTGTAAAATATAAAAACAATAATTTAAAAAAAAATTCAAAAAAATGTAAAAAATAGAAAAAAAATTAAATAAAAGTTTAAAAAATATATTTTATATCTAAAGTTATTCATGAATATCATGTTTAAAAATATGACATGTATTTTATTTAAAATACATATTTATATTTTATTATTTTTATAAAAGACCCTTCAAAAAATGTTAGGAAAGGAATGGTATTTTTGAACAATTATTTTTATTAATTTTTTTTTATAAATATATTTAAATTTAAAATAGTTTAATGATTATAAAAATTAAATTTACATAGTTTTTAAATTTATAATTAAATAAAAAAATACAACGGTTTTCTGTTTAGTCCTAAAAAGATAATTTAAAAGGGAAGGAGTGGGCTTAAAGGTTAGGAGAAAAAAAAAAAAAAAAAAAAAAAACTTAAGACTTGATCGTGTAGACTGCAAGGGAGATGCGGAGCACGATTCACTATATGAGCTATGCTAGTATGATATTAGTATTCTAAATTTCATGCCGCGTTAGATCGCCAGTCCAGCCTAATTATCACCATTATATATTTTTTTTTTTACTTTTTAAAAAAATCTATTGCATAAAGAATGAAGACATATTTAAAAATATTCAATTTAATGTGAGTTCGGCAATTATGATGGGCAGAATGGCAGGTGCATACTGAAGAAGCCGCCAGAACTGGTGACCGTTAATATGATTTCTCTTCCCTAATGACTACAGATTCCGTCTTGTGTCTTACGACTGCCACAAGTGAATGCATGGCACCTGGCTACTCAATCTGTTGTGCTGGATCCAGTGAAACTTGTTGGGTGTGGGCCGTGTGGCGTACGAGTCTGAACCGCTTAACCGAACCCAACTTTATTGGACCTCTTTGAGTTCTGAAGTCATGCAATGATGTGAAAACTCCACAATTTTTGCATTTGGGCTGATTTGGATTCATTGGATTGGCTTTTCTTACATTTGATACCAGACTGAAGGCTCGGCCCATAAAACTGAAATTAAATGTTTACGCCAAATGGGCTTGCTGCCCCGGCTTCGGTCTTCTCCCTCCTATCGCCGGCCCGCCGTCTTCTCCGCGCCGCCGCTCCTCGCCTTCCCTCCCCCTCTCCCCTTCTAGCATTGAAATTCTAGGGTAAGGGGTTTCTGGCTCAGGTCCCTCCTCATCTTCCTGAAGATTCAAAACCTGCCTGGCTCGTGTTGTTTGTGATTGTTTTCTCGATATCATGATGTATCGGTTTGTTTTGGTTTCTACCTATTTGATGTATTGCCTCAACGGAATTCTTCTTGATATGTACGTCTTTGTTGGGAATTATGATCATCTTCATAATGCCTTTTACCTGTTCGATGCAATGCCTCAATGACAGTTGTGTTTGTTATCTGTCGTAGTTTAGGTAGCACCATGCTAAATTTTTCGAAAGAAATTCAGTATTATTGATTAACTTATTCTTTCTGTGGCAGTTCCATGAACAACTACTAGAAAAAGGCTTGACTGTTATTTTGTTAGTGAACTCAGTTGGGGGATAATGCTTGAATAAGACAAACCAGCAGCATGTGGGGACTGAGGAACTTGCATAGACATTGCTCAAAGGCTGCTTCACTGGTCCTTCAGAATAGGTAGATCAAGATTTCTGTTTAAACTCAGCACTTGATGTATATGGCCAGGCCTTTCATCATAGTATCTGTTTTTACTGTCTGTTCCAGGAGTTCTTGGCGTAGAGATGTGTTTCAGCAGATTAAATCCCACAGCGAGATTAGATCAAAAACTCCCAGTGAAATGCTTTCTTCTTCCACTTCTTTATTGGGTTTGACCAATGGTTGTAGACTAATGTCAACAGTAAGAGGAAGAAGTATGCGCAGTAAGGTGGAAAAGAGAATGCGTAGAGAGACAGGGAAAACCCTCAGGGAGATTAGGCGAGCAAAGAAGTTGCGGAAGAAGTTAATGACAGATGAGGAAAGGCTCATATACAACTTAAGAAGGGTATGTTTACAAATGCATGGGGTCCCTGGTTATGCTAAATTTACTGTCTCTTGGTGTTTTCTACTGTAAAACCCTCTCTATTGCTGTGGATTCCTTTTATTTTTGAAATTGATTTGAAGTTGTTGTAGCTGAAATTTATGCAGCAAATCAAATCACTGAATTAGATGCTTGGCCTATATTTTTTTTTATCTAGCTTTGCACCTGTATAGTGTCACAGGTTGGGAAGATACAAAAATTCAAGGCATATGATGTTGCAGAAGAGATGACCATGTAGTTTTAAGAAATTAGAAACTCCCAATCCTTGAACTTCACGTGCACGCACACTCTGTAACTCCTAGTAGATGACATGCTTAATATTTCTATGATGACAGAAAATGTTTGGCTTCACCTTTCCAATTGTCTAATTAAACATAAGAACACAAACATTTGCTCAGTCAGCTAGCCTTCAGTTTTTAGTACTTGAAAGACAGACAATGACCTGTTTGTTTCCAGATATCTGCCTAAGTAATCCTGAAACGTTACTAGTTGAAGAGGACAGGTCTATATAAACCTCTTCTGCATGGAGTAATATGTAGGCCTGTCAGCCTGCTCTGCTGAATTGTCATATGTAACTTGCACAAATGGATTCACCAGTTGCAATGACAAGCACAATCCTTGCCTTTATTGATTTACTTTCAATATAGGATGAAATGCTAAACTTAATATCTCCAACATATTTACCCTCGTTACATGTAATCTCAGAATTCTTGTTGTTTTCCTGCTTTCACAGTGAGGACAGGATATTGCATTGAAATGCTTAGATACTGTTTTCTTTTGATATTTGAACCTTTTTGCCTATTTAAGCGTTTGTGGCTAATGTTTGTTTAAGTGGTACTTCTGTACAATAATCTTAGTTCTCACATTTTCTAATCATCCCTTTTGTGCATATATTGTTGTTTTGTAGGCCAAGAAAAAGGTGGCTTTACTCTTGCAAAAACTCAAGAAGTATGAGCTGCCTGAATTACCAGCTCCTCGGCATGATCCTGAGCTCCTAACAGCAGAACAACTTCAAGCATATAAAAAGATTGGATTCCGGAATAAAAATTATGTGCCTGTAGGGGTTCGTGGAGTGTTTGGTGGTGTTGTCCAAAACATGCATCTCCATTGGAAGTTTCATGAGACAGTACAAGTTTGTTGTGATAACTTTCCCAAAGAAAAGATCAAAGAGATGGCAACCATGTTGGCCAGGTTAAGTGGTGGTATTGTGGTTAATATACATAATGTGAAAACAATTATCATGTTTCGTGGAAGAAACTATCGGCAACCAAAGATTCTAATCCCCTTCAATACTCTCACTAAAAGGAAGGTTTGTACTTTGTACAACAACTTTCTGATTCTAGTTATTCCCCCACTGCTTTTTCTTAGATGATATAAGACATCTGAACTTGGTCAGGAAGTATTTTGTGATAGATTAGCTAAAGTTTTCATCATCCCCATTTGTCCATCCACAAAATCCTTGAATCTTTTCTGTTTTAGTTTACTCTTTTGAAACTTCTATCATGCTAATTGTTGATTTCTATCATTGGATCATTAATTATGTCATTGGTGATCTTGTGAACTGCTTTCATTGAAATGCCATTTTATTGATCAATTATGCTGCACGTGACCGTTTCCCATTTTGTTATGAGTAGGCATTGTTCAAGGCCAGATTTGAGCAGGCTCTCGAGTCTCAAAAGCTAAACATCAAGAAAATAGAACAGCAGCTCCGGCGTATGGGCGTCAATCCTGAGGATCCGGTAGCCATGGCCAGCATCCAGAGAGTGGCTTCTACATTCTTTCGTGCAATTGATGAGCAGCAGGGAACCCCGTACGTTTTTTGTGGGGACAAGTCAATGACTGTACCTGAGGCTGGTGACACCAAGGAGGGGCCACCTGGATTGCCAGCGGAAGACAGTGACGAGGAGGAGCTTGATCGTTTCATTGCTGAAATAGAGGAAGCAGCTGATAAGGAATGGGAAGCAGAAGAAGCTGCAGAGAAAGAAGAAGCATCTAGGATTCGATATTGGGGAAGAGAAGAAATGGGGATGCGAGGAGGGAGTCCACGCTGGAGAGATGGTGATACCGATGAAGAGTTTGGAAGCCGCAGAAGGGGTTGGGATAATACAAATACTAGACAAAGGGCTGTGGACATAAAAAAATGGGACAACGACAGTGAGCTCTCTGAAGCTTCAGAAGCTGTTGGCTGGGATTCAGACAGTGAAATGTCTGTTCAAGACAGTGAAGATGATGACCCTCTTGATTCACTTATATGCGCAGGTGAGAAGAGAAGTAGCAATGCAGATCAGAAGCAACCATACGGAATCAGTGGAAGAGATTCCAATAATGCCAAGTTTGATGACACAGAGGAGCTTTGGAGATCAGTGGATGAGAAAGAATATGATCCAGCAGTGTACAATTACAATAGCAGTGAGGAAGAGACGGAAACCCATAATCAGCCAAAGATTATAGCAAATCAGTCAAGGAGAAAGAATGATGAGAGCTGGGACAGCGATTAGATTGAAGGGTTCTGGGATATCAACACCAGCTACGGTTTAAGCAGAACCTAAAAGCTGTGATTGCTATATAGAGTCCTGCTTTCTGGGTGAAGGCCAAAGAAAAGCAGTGTGTTGCGCACTTGTGTGGCGTGTTCAGTCAATAAAATGAAGACTGGTGCAGGCTGTTTATGTTTTATCACCCGTGAATGTTTCATGCTACTGCAGCTAATTTCTTGTTCTATCAAGTTCTTGGTAGACCGTTATTTATATTATCAAACATGTACTGAGATTATGGTATTTAATGGTATTTGAGCTTTTGTCTGTTGCGAAAGAAGCTAAAGAAGGAGTTGGGGTCGGATCAAACTCAGAGCTTATATTTTTCCAATATGGTATTTTGTCTCCAAGAACTTGTTTCTTGTTCTAGACTGGAATGTGAAATCGGTTAAAGCAATATTACCCATAGGAAATTTATTTATTTATTTAGCTCACCTACAAACAGGTGAGCCTGAGTTTTTCACCGAGGGCATGTTTGGTTATCTCAAAGTTGTCCTATAGGCGATCGAACTAGTTGAATTGGACTTCACATTCACCAACTCAATCGCTTGAGATGTTTGATTTTTAAACTTGGAATTTAATACATATTTCTGGCGGGTCTATATGTTTTCACATATTTGACTTCCAAATGAAGTTGGTTCAAAATTATCATTTTCATCTAAAAGCAATTAAGTAAAGTGGACTCGAGTTCAATATTTTTTTTCTTTTAGCTAATTATCAAAATCTGACAGATTAGGGAGATGACTTCATTTTTATAAAAAAAAATAAGCGATAACTTTATTATTATTTCAGCTAGTTATTAGAAGTCTTGAGTTCCAAAAAAATTTATTTAAAAATATTAATAAATATTGTTTAATTTGTAAAATATATATAATTATTATATTTAAAATTATTAATATTATTATAATTTAAAATATTATTAGATCTGTTTATAAAAATCACTTTAAAATAAAACATACCAAAGTGATTTTTAATTTATTTTTTACTTTTGAACAAAAAATAATAAAAAAATTTTGCTTTTGAATAAATATATATTGAAAGTAGATAAAAATAGTTTTATTTTCAAACAAACCAACAACTGAACATTTTCATGAGTTCCCATTTCGCGAGTTCGTCCACTTTTAGGCCCCGTTTGTTTTGGGATCAAGATCAGAATCAGCTCGTTTCAGAATTTTTTTTTCTTATAAAATTAATATTTATTATTTATACTATTATTAAATTAAATTATTATAAAAAATTAAATAATTTTTTTGAGTTTTAAATTATTGAAGGTTTAATTTTGTTAAAAAAATATTAATTTATAAAAATAATTTACTAGTCTTGAGTTTAATTTTAAGCTTAACCCTCGATCAAACGGCCGTTATTGAGCAAAATATTCAACCGCGCGTCAAAGAGATGACTAAATTATAAGCATAGGAGGATCCATCGTACACAGAAAATTGTAGGATGAAATCCAATCAATGCAGATTAATTGCGTTCCATATCCCGAGGTTGTATGAATGGTCAAGATCTCGTCTTATACGATATTTGAAGTTTTGAACAGATAATGTCGGACGCTTTAAATCATTTGTCCCCTATTTCTACTCCCCCGAAACTTCAAACTCGAAATCAAGGTTTAAGTCACGGCAAAACGGTTTAGGCATCCAGAGAAATCTTGTTTTAGCCGAAATTATTTTCATTTTGGTTTTAGTTAAAATATTTTTTTATTTCTTAATTATTAATTGATTAGAGTTTGACTATATTTTTATTATATTTTAATTTTAAATTAAAATAAGATACATTTTTTTAAAAATGTTTAAAAATTTAAAAATTTATAACTAATTTTATCATAATATTAAATACTATTTTAATTAATTTTAATTAATTTTGATAATTAATTACTTATATAGTTAATTTTTCTATTGATTACTATATAAAAAAATAGAAAGTAAAAAGGAAATAATATGAAAAAGTTTAAAAATTAAAAAAAAACATAATATAATATAATTAATCATCGTCATTATTAGTTAAGTTTATAATAATTAAAATTATAATTATAATTTCAGTACATGAACGATAAAGAAAGAGAAAAAAAACTCAATTTATCATAGAGTGCGAAAGGAGGAGTCATAAAATAACATTAACAAAAAATAAATTCAAAAAAATGTAGGGCTTAATGAAAATTGACTGAAAGGTATAAAAGCAATTTTTGACCAAAAAAATGATTAAATTTTAATAAGAAAATTGTATATTATCAAATAAAAAAAAGAAAGAATTATAAATAAATTCCGAAATCTCAATGGGTTATTCATAAAAAAAATAAATTTCAAGGGGGTTATATCAAAAAATTCCTTTTATTTTTTGGGTTTCAGTTCTGGCTTTTCTTTGCATTCTTAGGCAAGGCCTATCATTTCCACTATTTTTTTAAAAAAAAAATATTTAGCCGGTAGAGAATTTTTGAAGAACACATAAAATAGCTGCACTATTTTGGAGGATTTAGCCGGTGCATAGCACAATCATGAAGGCTCCAACCTCAACATCACAATGGATTATATTCCTTCCTTGGATATGAGCCAAAACATGTAGTCCCACCGAGTTCGATATCAAATTTGGCGCAATTTTCTGGTTAAACAAAAAAATTCATGCCATTTGGACTCGGGGCCATGGACCCGGCCTGTTTCCCTCATAGGCCCTCTCGGCCCAATTTTATTTTATGTAGTGGACCAATATGTCATTAACACACTGTGTAGGAGGTTAAATGTAAAGATCACTTCCTCGTGATTAGCGTTTCCGGTCACCGAACTTTGATCGAGACCGGTGACGGATCGCGAAGGAGATGATTTTGATCCGACGGTTTAGAGTGTCACACGGCTGCGTCCGACAGTTGGACCTCGGTTCCTACTTGCATGCAAACCAGGTGGCAACTGGATCCAGCTTCCAGACTCTTCCATTCCACTCATGGCTTCCTTCCGACGGAGGTGAGAAGGGACTCTGGCGTCGGACCGGGCGAGGTCGAGGAGGTGGGAGGAGCGAGAGAGGGAGGAGAGATGGCGGTCAAGTTCGGGGCGGGAGGAGAGAAGTGACTCGAGACGGAGGTCCATGGAGCGCAGGTAGGCGATGCCGACGTCGGTGAGACAACCGAATTCCGGGAGGCAGTCGGGGTTGCCGATGGAGGGAAAAGGGTCGCAGCCGGCGGTGGGGCTGGAGTCCGGAACCGGATCGGAGGAGGGGAGGGAGAGAGGAAAGACGGTCGGGGAGACCACCACCATCTCGGATTCATCGTCATTGTCTTCTTCCTCTTTTATTTTTCTTCTTTTTTTTCCCGCACCGAATTCCACGATTCCTCTCCTTCCACCTTCTTCTTCTTCTTCTTCGGTCATGATCTCACAGCTCCCACTTCTTCTTCTTCTGCTCTCCATCGTCACGCACCTTATGCTTATCACCATCGCCGTCGCCCTCGTGCTCCTCTTCGTCTTTCTCGGCGTCCTGGTACTTACCCACGTATCCATTGTAGGGAGAGCGTTTAGGCGAGGCCTCCGCACCATGAACAAGGCCACTGACGCCTTTCGGCGCTGCCGGCGATGGCCTGTGCCCTGCTGAACTTTGGTTGATGGGTCCTTCAAATGGCCCATCCCCGGCGACGGGTGGAGCACCACCTTCTCGCTTTGCGCCTCCGTTAGCGGAGCCCTAAAACCGAAATGAGGAACGGCCGAAACGTTTCGGTTTCGGCCGTTCTTTCAAACCATGCTGAAACCCTCCTCCACTCCCTCCACTCTTGCCTGTTCTCCCGCCAACCCCCGCCGCTGATCGGGGGGAGCTCTACGCCCCGGCATCGAGCCCACCGCTTCATCTACGAGCTCGTCATGACCAAACAGGTTTACATCTGGGTTTGAAAATTCGGCAGTAACTGAAACGTTTCGGTTTTTCGGTTTTAACCTGTATAATCACTCCCGCCCTTCTGCCCTTGCCGGCCTGAACCTTGCGTTGGTCTGACCCTTTCGCTGGTCTCAGCCTTTGGCGTCGGTATTTGTGCGTTCGTGCCAATACACTGGCGTTTATGTCCTCGCCGGTCTGGTGTTCGTGTTCGCGTCCCCGTGCCAGCCTTTGTCACTCGCATTTGTGCGCTTGTGCCGGCTTGGTCTCTGAGTTCGTACCCTAGTTGGTTTGTGCGCTTGTGCCGGCTTGGTCTTTGCGTTCGCACTCTAATTCGCTTCTTCGTGTTCGCACTCGTGCGTTCTCGTCAGCTTGGCCCTCACGCAGGTCTTTGGCATCTACATCCGTACGTTTATTAATTTGGCACTCCGCTTTCACATCGGCCTCACGTCTTCGTTGGTTTGGTGTTCGCGCTTGCACTTGTGCGTCAAAACTGGCCTCATGTTTACACTCTTGCTATCACCTGTCTAGTCTAGCATTTGCGCTCTCATGCTAGTCTTTGGTATTCGCATTCATACACTCGTCAGTTTGCCGCTCACGTCCTTACCGGTCTCCGGCCTGTGTTCGGGAGTTCCGATCGGCCTTTGGTGTTAGCACTTGCTCGTTCGCGCTAGTCTTACGCCCGTATTTGCATTTTCGTCGGTCTAGTCCCCTTGTTGGCTCTTAACGCTCGCATTTGTGCATTCATGTTGGTCTCAGGCTTGTGTTCTTGCGCTGTTATTTAGCATCCGTACTCGCGGGCTCGCATGCCGAGCTCATGTTTGTGCTTGCGCCCTCGCCGACTCGCCGATCTTTAGCGCTCGCACTTGTGTGCTCGCACCACTTTTATGCTCGTGTTTGTGTTCTTGCGCTGGCCTTTAGTGTCCGCATTTGTGTGCTTGCGTCGGCTTCGCGCTCGTGCCTTCCCTCTCGCCAGCCTGACGCATGTGCCATCGCTGGCCACATGTTCGCACTTGTGCTCTCGCTGGCTTGACTCCCGCATTGGGCGGACACCATTTGTGTGCTTGCGTCGGCTTTGCGCTCGTGCCTTCCCTCTCGCCAGCCTGGCGCATGTGCCATCGCTGGCCACATGTTCGCACTTGTGCTCTCGCTGGCTTGACTCCCGCATTGGGCTCACGTACGCACTCACATCCTCGCCAATCTCTGGAAATGAGCGAGAGGTTTGCATGGGCTGTTTCACGTGCATAAATTCTTGCATGGGCTGCATGTGAATTCATGCATAGGCTGCTGAGTAATTAAGGTGATACTTCTGAATTTGTCATTTAATTTTGTCATACAAGCTTATCATTAGATTTTGACCCAATTATACAGGTTTGTCATTTAGTTTATTTTTTTTATTTTCTAATTGATCCACGGAAGACAAATTTTTTAAATTTTTTTTTATTTTTTTCAAAAAAAATTAAAAAATTATATTATTTTTAATTTGAAGATAAAGAATAATTAAAATAAATTTAAATTTTGATTAAAATATAATTAACAAATAAAAAAAATATTTTGGTCGAAGCTGAAACGGAAATGATTTCGATCGTAACGCATCGATTTTTATAAGTGTCAAAACTGTTTTCAAAATCGAAATTCAAAATTTTAATTAATACATAAAAGTTGAGAGTTGGAAGGTTAGTGTTAGAATTTAGAGATGGTTACATTTAATACCCTATAATCTTTACCATTAATATGCAAGTCATTTTAAATATTTGTTTTTCATAAATTTATGTCAAGCCCTAGGGGTTAATACTACTGACCAACTAAGATTGATATATACTCAAAATCTTTAAATACAAATATAAATTATTAAAGAAATTTACATGTAACCAAACTAGAATCAAATAGAGGTTTATAGACAAATTTTTTTTTAGTGAATTAAATATAATTATTATCTCTAAATTTAAAGATTGGTCTACCGACTAAGTGATGAACTATACAAATTAATTAAAATTAATTAAAATTATATTTACTATTATGATAAAATTATTAATAAATTTTTTTCAATTTTTTATAATTTTTTGAAAAAATTTTAAAAAATTTATCATAATTTTAATTTGAAATCAAAGTATAGTTAAAATATAGTAAAACTCTAGTCAATACGTAATTAATAATTTAAAAAAATATTTTTATCGAAATCAAAATGACTGAAATGGAACTGAAATGACCAAAACAGATTGGTTTCAGTTGGTGGTGAAACCGATATCGAAATCGAAACTTATAAGTGTCTCAAGGAATTGTCGGTATCATGATTTGAAGGCAAAAATTTATAGGAGTATGAAACTCGATCCGTAAGAGTTAACTTGTTGGTGGTCAATGGAAGATCATCTTTTGTTCCCCTTAAAGCTTTTGATGATGAGTTCACAAAAGTTATGTTGAGCTTGAAGTTTACAATTGTACTATATGTTGAAGCACGAAAAACATTAAATGATTATGTTGAGGTTATGATTAACCGAGATCAGAAGACGGTGATGAAAGATACTGTGGAGTTTTGGGTGTCTCAAACTTGGATTATAGTTTGAGTTAAAGTAGGAATCCAAAGTTGAATTCAAACTTATGATTGATTTGTAATATTAGGAGTTGTAATTAGAGTAAAACTCAGACTCAATAGGGGTTTATAGATATTCTAGTAATGCATAGGATTTGGTGAAGTAATATTGAGGTTGAATTAGAGAGAAATAGAGAGAGAGGAATAGAGAGAATCGAAAGAAGAGAAAAAGAGAGAATATCGGCTCTCATGTATGGGTCTTTTTAGTGCTTTTCAGTGGTCTCTCATAGTGGTTTCTCGTATTGTTCTCTTGAAGATTCTCTCTAAAGATGGAAACGTTGCCGAGACTTGGTAAAAAATTTAGTTGAGTAAGAAAGAGTACAATCTATCTTGTAAACTTTTGTAAAAGCTTTTTAATAGTGGATCTCTCGCTGTCTTATCTTATTATTTTCTTTTATCATATATTATTTATTTATTTTTTTTATGTTGTTTGAGAACAAGGTGATTCGTGAACCTTCCGTTGCGAATCTCAATAATTGGTATCAGAGCTTAGAAGCAAACAACCAAAATAACAAAGTCCTCACTCGAGGTGAAGAAGTTTGACAGAAAAATAATTTTTGCCTTATAACAGTAAAAGATGAAGGTGATTCTTACATGTCAAGGTCTGCAAAAGACGTTAGAAGGTAAAGAAAAAAGGTCGGCCAAGATAAGCAATGAAAACTGAGAAGAGATAGATCAGAAGACATTGAATTTAATTATTCTAAGCTTGACTAATGAGATTTTGTATAACGTCATTGATGAAGAGATGACATTGGACATCTAGATAAAACTCGAGAAGTTGTATATATCAAAAAGTCTCACAAACAAGTTCTAGCTGAAACAACAACTGTAGATATTGCGTATGAGCGAAGGTACAACTATATTACATCACTTGAATGCCTTCAATAAGATTATCAATGATTTGCTGAAAGTTAATGTGAAGTCTGAAGAGGATGATAAGGTGCTAATTCTCCTGATGTCTCTTCCTACTTTGTACAATCATATTGTGATTACAATTCTTTATGGTAAAAAAACTTTCAATATGAAAGATATGACAGCTAGTCTTCTTTTTAATGAAAAAAAGGAGAAACTTCAATATTAATATAGAGTTTGGTAAAAGATTTGTGGCTCATGAAAGAGAAAGATAAGAGAATGTGGAGAAGACAAGCAACAGTTTAAATCAAAATTAAAGGCGAAAGTATAATGTTATTCATATAAGAAATATGACCACATTAGACGGTATTGCCCTGAACATGAAAAGATAGAGTCCTCTAATATGGAGATAGCAATCGTAGATGATACTTTTGAGAATAGTACGAATGAAGACGGTCTTGCAGTATCCGCAGAAATCGGCACTTCTAATAAGTGGATTTTAAATTCTAGTAGTTCTTACTATATTTACTCCAGAAAGGATTGATTTACTTCTAATGAGGAGAATAAAAAGAAAGGTACTGTTTGGTTGGGCGATAATTCAGCTTGTGAAATCGTCGTTATGGGAACAGTCAAAATTCTGATGTTTGATGGAGCGATTCGTACTCTTACTGGGGTGAGGCATGTTCCCAAGATGTGAAGAAATCTAATTTCAATTGGTGTACTAGACTTAAAAGACTGTAATTATTCAGCAAAAGATGGAGTCATGAAGGTGACACGTAATATTAGAATCTTGATGAAAGAAGAGAAGTGCGGCAATGTTTATCGATCAGTAGAGAACATCATTGCAGGTGGAGTTCAGATGACTACAGTAGTGAAGAGAAAGTATGATACTCGGAGTGATTTGATGGGAGATAAATGTACTTCTCGAGTTATTTTCATTATAGCAGCAGACACAGGTCATCCGAAAAACTTTCAAAAGTACAAGACTATAGACATGAAGAGCGAATTCGAGGTTGGCTCGAACTCACATCTTGCAATTAGCTGAACAAGCTAGTAGCTCAAGGGCAGGGGCTGGATGAGAGATGGTGGCTGAAGCTTTGTGATAGTGGCACGTCCGAGTTCAAGCCAAGGTGGAGATTGTTGAGTTTTGGGTGTCTCAAACTTAAATTAGAGTTTGAGTTAAAGTAGGAATTCAAAGTTGAACTCAGACTTATAATTGATTTGTAATATTAGGAGTTGTAATTAAAGTAAAACTCAGACTCAATAAGGGTTTATAAATTTTCTACTAATACATAGGATTTGGTGGGGGTAGTGTTGAGATTGAATTAGAGAGAAATAGAGAGAGAGGAATAAAGAGAATAGAGAAAAGAGAAAGAGAGAGAATGTCGGCTCTTATGTGTGAGTTTTTCTAGTGCTTCTCGATGGTTTCTCGTAGTGGTTTCTCGTATTGTTCTCTCGAAGATTCTCTCTGAAGGTGGAGGCATTACTGAGACTTGGTAAAAAGTTTAGTTGAGTAAGAAAGAATACAGTTCTTCTTATAGACTCTTGTAAAAGCTTTTTGATAATGGATCTCTCACTGTCTTATTTTGTTATTTTCTTTTATTTTGTATTACTTCTCGTTTCTTGTGTTGTTTGAGAATAAGGTGATTCGTGAACCTTTTGCTATGAATCCCAATAAGATACAACCACCAAGTATGAATCTAAGAATGACATGATATACTCTATTTAATTTTCTTTTAAAAATTCATGGAGTTACAAAGTTTAACTTTCCAAAGTTTAAGATAATGTTAGCTTGCAGGTGGCCTACCAGAGGGATGGCCTTATCTTTCCTTTGTGTTATTCATGAATTCTTCGCCTTTACGGTCCTTTTGGATGGATCCTCAATCTGAAAATTGAGGAATTAGTCAATTCTGTCAATTCCGAGTAATTGAGAGAATTATTGAAATTATCTAATTCTGGTGTTTGAATGAGTATTTTTTGGATGAAATTAGAAATTGATTAATTCTCTCAATTTTAAAAAATATATATTAAATTTGTTACAAAATACAAAAAATATAAATATAATTTATAAAAACAATATAGATATAAAAAATATTACTTTATTTATACGTAAATACAATAAAATAATATATTAATATTAGAAAATACTAAGTTAATTAAAAATTAATATAAATTTAAACATGGCTCAAAAATAAAGAATTATATAATTATAATATAATTAATTTAGGATTTATTTAATAATTTTTTAATTAAATAGTTTAATAAATGTAAAATACATATATATTAAATTTAGTACAAAATAATATAAATATATAAATATAATTTACAAACATAACATATATAGTATTTTTTAAAAATAAATACTTTATTTACAAGTAAATAGAATAATATAATATATTAATATTAGAAAATACAAAGTTAATTAAAAAAATAATATAAATTTAAAAATGACCCAAAAATTAAAAATTCTATAATTATAATACAATTAATTTAGGATTTATTTAATATATTTTTTTGTTAAATAATTTTATAAACATAAAATACATATTTTCTTAGAAATATAATTTATTATTGCAAAAATTAATATAATTATTAAAATGGCCCATAATGGAGAATTATATAAATATAATAAAATTAATTTAAGATTTATTTATTATATTTTAGCTAACAGGTTAAATAATTTGATAAACTTAAAATTATAATTTTTAAAAAATAATTTATTTTTAGTTAAATAAATATGTTAAAATTAAAACAGGTAAATTAGTTTTAAAATAAAAAAACTTTTAAAAATAGCCTAAATGTCATGTAAATTCATCATTTAATTTGTGGGTCTTATCTTAATCCTCGAGAATTGGATGAATTCCTCATAAAATTTTGGGAGTTCAAAACTTGAATGGGAAGATAATAGGAATTGTACAATTACTTCCATTTCTGATTTCCAAATTTAACCAAACACCCAAATTAGGAAATTAATCTTTTAATTACTTCAATTTCCTCAATTTTAAACCTTGGAATCCATCCAAATAGGGCCTTAGTGGATGTGGAAGCAAGAAAAAGTTAGGGTGATTCTGTCATGGTTACCGTCAACTGAGATGGGAAAACGGTGATGCAGAACGGAACTCTCATGTATGAGGGCAGCGGAGGCAAGTGTTTAGGGATAGGCGTCTGAAGGAATTGCAGATATAGACATGTGAAGGCTAGAATTTATGAAATTACGAAGTTTGATTTACAAGAGTTTGACTTGGTGCTGACTTGCAGATGACCAACAACAGGATCATTTTTTTTTCCCTATAAAGTTACCGATGATTGGTCTGTTGCGGTGATGATGAATCTGAAATGTGACCCTGTATTTGTATGTGGAAGCAAGAAAAGTGTCAAGGAACAATTGTCCCATTTGTTGTTAACTGGAATGGGAAAATGGTGATGATGGGTGGAAATCCATATATGACGGCACAGGAATCAAGTCTATGGTGATAGGCATGCCAAAGTACGGACATAATGATTTAAAGGTCAGAGTTTATGAAGCCACGAAGCTTTTCTGACAAGCATTTGAGCTAATGGTGACTTGTAAATTGTTAGAGGAATCACATTTTCTTACCTTCAGTCTTGACAGCGATGAGGCCATGTCTATGTTGTGAACTCTGACATATATCCCTGTATTGTATTGTACATGGAAGCAGAAGCAAGAGACATTGAGAAGAGATCTCATACCAATTATTATCAACTGGGTTGGGAAGGTGGTGATGAAGGATCAGACCCCTGCATATGAAGGCAGTAGTATTGCCAACTGGCATTTGATAGGCATTACAAGGACTTGCAAATGTAGTGATTTTAAGTCTAGACTTTATGAAATTGCTGAAATCAATCCACGAGAGTTTGAGCTAGTGTTGACTTGTAGATGGCCAACAGAGGGGTCGTATTTCCTTACTCTAAAGTTGTTGATGACGGGGGCGTGGCCATCTTGTTGACATTGAAGCACACACCGGTATTGTATGGGGAAGAAGAAATACGTCCCATATCTCAAAATCGTAATGGACTCAAAAAGCTCACGATCTTGAAATTGCTACTGAGTCAGCTGAATCTACATTTTAATGACCCGAAGAGCTTTTAGAAGGCCTGGCAGCATGCATTAAGTTCCATTTGGTTTCTTTTAATGAGCATTTTGAATTGGATCTTGGTGACATCAGCCTTGTTTTGTGTTATCCTCAAAATGTATTCTGATGTAACTTTATTCTCATGCTTTGTTGAATCTGACTTGTTATGTTTGAGAATGAGCTCATGCATTTTGATTACAAGATATGCAGATCTTTAGACTCTCTTTTTCTGTTTCATTATCTCATTCGCAAGAAAGAATCCTGAGAGAATATGGAAAAACAACAGGGAGTTATATGCAAATGCATATGAATTAGGATTCTTTTTTTTTTATATAAACCCTATTTTGAGCTCATGTATTTGTCCTTTTGGAGCTCTTGTTTAGAATTAAGATTTTAAGTCTTCATTTTGGGTTTGGTTTTAGTATTTAAAGAAACCGATACATTTCAGTCGTTTTGATTGTTTTCGATTTTATTGAAATAAAAATATTTTTTTATTTATTATGTTTTCATTATAATTTGACTATATTTAATTATATTTTGGCTTCAAATTAGAAATAATCTAAAATTTTTTTAAAAAATTCGAAAAAATTAAAAACTTTTAAAAGAATTCATGAAAATTTTTTGGGTAAAAAATGGTTAAAAATATGAAAAATAAAAAAAAATTACAACCAAGATTTCAACTTATGTTGGGTGAATCAAGATTAATTTCATAACTAATTATGCTAGATACGTCTTTTAACACAAATATAATATATAAAAATAAAAATAATATATTTTTAGACTGAAAAGAATTATATTGACATATATATATTTTAAAATATTAAATACATAATTGTTATTGATAAAAAAGTGCTTAAAAAATGAAAAAGAAATTGAAGAGAGAAGGGTTTGAATCTGGGTTGCGTATGGCTCGAGTTAACTTTTTTCCTACTGGACCAAAAAAGTAATATAACATAAAAATAATATATAAATTTATATATTATAATATTTTAAATTTGAAACTGACACTTATACCGAATTGTTGTAAAGTAAATCGAAATCAATATTTTAAATTTGAAACTGATATTTTAAACCTTGTTTAGAACATTATCTGATGACAACATGTTGATTCATTCATCCTATGTTTTTTAGTGGAAATAAAGATGTATTTTAACGTTTAAGCAATAAAGTAGAAAAAAAAATACAATCTTTGGCATATATTATATAACTGTGGTTATTAATAAGACAAGACACTAAAATAATCATATTTGATTTGATTATGGAATTCATTTGGACTGCAATGCAATATCAAATAATATAATGGATGTAAATGCATACAGCAAATAGAAGAAATTTTTAAGTACAACCTCAAGCTTTGTTCTATATATGAAAAATCCCCTATAGTTTTAGGAACCGTTTGGTTTGAAATCCGGATTAAGATTAGAATCAAGACTAGTGAATTATTTTTATAAACTAATATTTTTTTTATTAAAATTAACGCTTTAATAATTTAAAGTTTGAAAAACTATTTAATTTTTTATAATAATTTAATTTAATAATATTGTAAAATAAGTAATATTAATTTTACATAAAAAAAAATAATTCTGAAATGAGTTGTCCTGATCCTAATTTTAAACCAAACGGGGCCTTAGTATCTATCTACAATCCTCTTTTTTTGAATTAATTACCCATTAATTAAAATTTTGGTAAAAACAATTCAGTTCTACCTTTTGTAATTTTACAATTAAACTTCTCAAAAATTTTATATTTACTTTTTTATGAAATTTTCTTTTATAAAAACTATCTCAATCTCTCTCACTTTCTTCCTCAAATGCAAATCTAGATTTGCCCCCCGGCCTGCGTCCCTAAATGCCTTGCTCAGCGCCATTCCACATCGGTGTTGCATTGCTCTAGCCCCATATTTTGATTTGATTAGCTTTTGTGACACGAAATATGTCGAATGTTGTGTGCATAGAAAAAGTGCTAGTAACACTTGCTAATTTTTTGAAAAGTTTATTATCTCATGAAATTCTAAAAAACAAAATTTAAGGCATCGTTTGGTTTAGAATCAGGATCAGAATCAACATTTCTCAGAATTATTTTTTTCTTGCAAAATTAGTATTACTTATTTTACACCATTATTAAATTAAATTATTATAAAAAATTAAATAATTTTTCAAATTTTAAATTATTGTGGGGTTAATTTTGATAAAAAGATATTAGTTTACAAAGATGGTTCATTAGTCTTGACATTGATTCTTATCATGATTCCGAACCAAACGGTGTCTAGTGGTTCTTTCTACAGTCGAAGCTAAATATATAGTCACGGGATGCTATTATTCTTAAATTTTTTGAATAAGACAAACACTTCAAGATTTTGGTTATAATTTTTTAAATATACCAATTTATCATGATAATACTAGTATAATTAGTTTGTCCAAAAATTTTGGTATTACATTTTCGTTCTAAGCATACTAATATTCGTCATCATTTTATTCGAGATTATATTTTTAAAAAAGATATTTTATTGATATTTGTTAAAATCAATTGTCAACTCGTGAATATTTTTACAAAACCTTTAGACAAAATGCGATTTTATTTTATTCGGAATATCATTGGTATTACAAAAATTTCATAACTTTTTATAACCTTTAGAATTGTGATTTCAACTTTGCTTTTTAGTACTTTTGCTAGTTAAGGAGTTCTCTTTGAATCAAACGTTTGATTTTGAACAATCTTGCACTGCCAAATTTCCTGTCGAATGTTTGCTTCTATATCAGACAACCGATACAACAATTTTGTATATATATTTTCCTGTTGTCGGATGAATCGAACGTCCGATGTGCAATCGTGAGGCCCAATTTCAAAGATTTAAACCCTAGCCGTCGGTCTTTTTTCCATCTCCCTCGTACATGATTCATCTTCGACAACCTACCTGAGCACTCCGGCTACCCTCTTCAGCGATCCAAAGCATTCTACCTAAATATGGGCTCATCTTCTTTGATATTTCCTCCTCCTACCCCTCTATTTCAAGCTTTCTTCCTTCAATAGCCAAGAGATTCAAAAGTTTTGTCTCCAAGAAGTGGAAAGGTGAAGGCTCCTCTTTTTCACCTGATAATGATCATTTTCCCATTGAATTTAATCCTTTATTTGATTTCAAATCAAATTTGTAAACTCTTGTATTGTTATTTCTCGCACCATTAATTTTGGCTATCTTCATTCTCTCAATCTTAAAACCCTTTTTGATATTCAAAGTTGAACATCACTTTTAACCAAATGTGAAATCTATTATGATTATGATATCCGAATCTTTTATACAAATGTCAATTTTAATAAAAACACTAACTCCTTCAGTACCCTTTATGGTGATAGACAAATAGCTCTTACTCTTATTATCTTAGATTATATTCTTAGTATACCTGCTACAAGAAAAAGACTGATTCTAACCCATAGATGGCCTAACCAGATTTTCTTTTATCAATTGATTATTAAGATCATCTTTGAAAGCTTTAGTCTCCCCTTCTCTCACCTATAGTCTACATCCTTCATTAAATTCTCGCTTATACCATTCTTCCCAAAAGTGATCATAAAAATGAAGTCTTATTTACTGAGTTATATCTTATTTTTTTGTCTCTTGACTTGTTGTATGGTATATCTATCTCACATCATTATCCATCATATGAGTCATTATACCTGACACTTGCATGCCACCATCGGCTTTTTCAGTTTCATCATCTTGATTCTTAGAAACTTTGGTGCTTCTACTTCTTAGTGTGACCCTAGCTCATTTCTATACGCATAATAACACCATCTCTTTCTCTAGTTTCTTTCAAAAGAGTTTCACCTTACACGATAGTTCTTGGATTTGAGAGAAGGGTGGTGATAAGCAAACCAAGGCGGCAAAATTTGAGGCTACAGGGCGCAATCCGCAAGGGGGTCATGGACATGCTAAACCTTCTTATGCCTCATCCACTAAGTCCAAAGCTAACTTGCTATTAGGCTTACACACTTGGAGGACTTAGCACAACGGATTACTGAGCAAATAACCCAGTTCCAGACCTCCCTGGATGAGATGTCTACTACGATACGTACATCCCTAGATGGACTCTCAGAGATAATTCACTTTCTCATGAATTTCTCTACTCTTTGACCGCCTCCAAGATCCAGCTTCTAGTTTTAGAGTTTCTTTTTTTTTTTTTTTGGAGTTTATGGACCTTGCTTTTTATATATGGATTATGGATTTGGTGTGTTTGGGTCTCTGACTTATTGATGTATGATTTGGAGTTTTATAACTTCATGATTTATGATTTTGACATATAAACTCTAGTTTATAATTTGTACTTTGTGACTTGATGTTTTGGATCTTATATGAATAATATTTCTTCTTCTTCTTTTCTCTTAGATATTACATTCATATAATGTATTAATTTAGGAGTAGCTTAATCTTGATTGTGTTCTACTTATTAAAGTTACGGGGGACATTCTGTCTGCTTCTACCTGTATGAGTCCTTTTTTATTGATATCAAAAGGGGGAGAGGGGTAGTTATTTTGACCTAAATATACATTAAGGCTAGAGCTATATTGACCTATTATGGTGCCTCAATCTATTTTGGATATTCTCATGATCTTGTGTTTTTACATGCTGCTTATGCGTCTGTTTTTATATATTTTATTTGTATATCTATTATCATCAAAAAAGAGAAGATTGTTGTCTCTTTTAATTTTGATGACGAACAAATGATATTTAATGATTTATTTGAGTAGTGTTTAATCAAAATACTTAAAGCTTTCAAAAAATGTTTGAAAACTGCAAGAAAAAGAATAAATATAATAGTATATTGGCAAGTGTAACTTGATGAGATATAGAGATAGCATAGAGGTGAAAAAACCACTTCAAGACTGATGAGTGATCCAAATAAGGTCAAGGCAATTTAAGAAATTGACATCAAGTGGATCTAGTTTTTTCTTTATTTTGAGTTGTATCAAAGGCTTGTTTGAGATAAATTATTTAGTATTCAATATCACATAAGAGTTTTGCAGAAAACTCTTAATAGAGCTTTTTTCATTGAACCGAAAGTTCAGTTGTTAACTGAACACCTGGTTGAATCAGGATGAAAAATCAAATTTTCAGTTTAAAGTAGAACCGGACATTTGATACAGAATCGAATGTCCAACTGGCTTTTTGGGTTCAATAGAGCTGGACATCCGGTATAAAACCGAATGTCCAATAGGACTTCAAAGCCAATTTTATAAACTAAAATTGAATGTCTGATTCTTTGAAATAGACATCCGGTATGGATTTTCTACACAACTAACAGTTAGTTTTTTGATCATTGGAGTAAACTAAGTCATGGGATCTCACCCCTCATGGTTAGATTAAATCCCAATCATATAAATAGAGGTGAAGAGACTTTTATTAAAAGGAGATCGAAACCTTCTTTAACTCACTAACTATTTTTTAACTTTAAACTTTGTAATATGAAGTTAGTTTTTATTGTCTTTTCCTTTACTTCTAAGATAACTTTGTGTGAGTTTAAAATTATTCAAATTCTTACAAATTTTTCACTTATAATTCACTCCAAGATTGTTTGGAGTAGTTGAGAATTACAAACTTTGATTTGGAATAATCTTGTTGGTTGATATAAGAAGGTTGTATAAGGTTGGCTTCATCGACGAAGAGGCACTCTTTGTGGAAAAGTTAAAGTCCTCAAAATCGAGGCAAACACTGTGGAGTAAGAACGATTAGTCTCTAAACCATATTAAATTTCGATATACGCTATCCTCTATCTTATTCTGTTTAATTAATACACTTCTGATCGTGAATTGAATCGATTTTGAATTTTGTTTGAAAAAAGTTGCATTGATTTTCAAAATCTAATTCAATAACCTCCTCTCTTTTAGGTGATTTATTTTCTTTCAATAATATCACACCAAACCTCGTTCTTATAATGCTTGCCAATAGAAAATTAAACAAGACATATTTTGGTAATTTTTACCTCATTTCCCTTTTATAGTCAAGATAATTTATAAGGAGAATGATATTCTTCTGTTCTAAGATAAAGTTTGTTCACCATAGTTGATGAGATGATGTTTTCACAACTCCTTTCATCAATAATGACATTACATATCTTGTCTTGAGATGTACAACAAATGTGAAAGATGTTGTTGCAAAGCCATTCATCCTCCTTGAAAATAGAAGAGTTTAGGGCTCGTTAAATGATAAGTGATTCTTCACTATCACCATAAGCGATTTCCTCCTCCTCATTTAGTTCCTCATCAAATTTAGGATCTTTCTTGATATAATCTCCATCTCTAGCCTCTATAAAAATCACTATTCTACAATTTGAGCATTCAAAGCCAATATGCCCAAAGCCCTGACACTGATAACATTGGATAGGCTTTGATAATGGTTATTGCAGTCGACTTGTTGTTGCCTCACCTTTTTTTGAAGGAGTGAATGGCTGTTGGGGAAGTGAGAGGGATTGAGGAAATGAGGTGCTCCCCTGATTAGCAACAATTTTATAATTGGAACTTGGATTACTAGTAGACCTCCTACCTTTGAGTTGTTTCTTACTTTTAAAACAAGTTTGAGAATATCATTATATGTCCAAAAGGATTGAAGTTGGACAACATCTTGAATCTCGTGTTATAGATCACCAAGATAGCGAGCAATAGTTTGCTCCTTCGGCTCGGAGATATCACACTGCGTTAGAAAATAATTGAACTCTTCAGTATATTCTTCAACAGAAAGCATACTTTGCTAAAATGGTGTAGTTTAAGAAAGCAATTTTAAACATAACTCTCTAGTAGAAATTTCTTTTTATAATCCTTTTTCATTTTCTCCCAAGACACTATTGTTTGCTCTCCTTTTCGAGTTTGCCACATCTTAAGTTGCTCCCACCAAATAGAAGCATACATTTTGATGTTGATAGCAATAATTTTCACTTTTCGGTGGCTAGGAATATTCTTGTATTCAACATAATGCTCAATAGTATTGAGTCAATCAATGAACTTGTCAAATTGAATTCTCCCTTCAAATTCAGGGATATCAACCCTAATGCCAACATCTCGAGCAATGATATGTTACTGACGAGCATATTATTGATGATATGCTTCACTTGATGTTTGACTATATATATGGTATAAAGGATTGACATCTTCTGGAAAGCCTTATTCATTTGGTTCATAATGAATATCATCAGTATTTGGTGCTCCTTTATATCAAGCGAGACGTTCTTGAAATTGTTGCACTTGTCTTCTTAACTCATCTAATTTGATGTCAAAAAGATCATGTTCATAAGTTGAAGTTGCTCCAACATTTGCTTGTTGATGTGGTTGCCTATGAGTCATGATAATCAAGGACCTAACTTGTAGATAACACAAGTTAAATCTCAAACACTGATATCAGTTGCCATCGGAAGAGATGGAACGACGATAGTGAAGAGATTGTCGCTATATCATAACGGGTAGACACACATCTCTTTTTAGGAATCCGCCACGAGGAATAGTGTGATGCTCGACGTTGTCGAGGAATCCACCATGGAAATAATGAATAAATTCTTTAATTTAATGAAATTCATTGCTAAATTATAAAAGATTTAAAGAAGTTTACCCATGGATAAAGAAGAAAATTTCTTCTGAAAAACTATTTTAATTAACTTCAACGGCAATAATACTTTTATAATTACAAAATGCAATTATTTATAAACAAAATAACTATTCATATGCATTTCTTCAAAATTTTATAAACTTAACTGATGGGTGCAATGAGGGATTTGCCTATGAGTCATGATAACCAGTTGTTCGGGCGGCATTGCTGGCCTTGAATTGTCTAATGAGGGATTTGCTGGCAATGTAGCGCGCTAACAAAACTGGCCGTTTCACCGTGCATTACTGCTTCAAAAAGGCACAAATTTATAGGCTGCAGAAATGGTAAAATGGGATTTATTTTATTTTATTTTTTTGAGGATAGCCATCTTGGCTAGACTTCTTTCCTCTGTTCAGTTAGCGGCTTGTACAAGGTATTTGCCTCGAGTTTGAGACTTTAAAGTGAACAGCCAATATTGTTTGCTGGCAAGCCATATGGTTATACTGTTTTCATCAGGTTATGGTTTTACTCTGCTCAAACAGCTTCACTTGGAATGAGCTTTCTGTTATTATGGGTAGTAACACTGCTAAAATGGTTTGTTACAAACAATTTGAGAATACAGATGGTTTCTCTGCAAAAGTTTGAAAGATGTGTCTAAGGTAATGGACCACCTCACAATAAACGTGGATCACAGCCCTATGCCTGAATTAAATCTGCCCAGCATTACAAGGATGGGTAGCATAAACACAAATGCACATTGCATTCAATTACTGCACAGAACAAACAAATCAATGCCTACCATAACCATCAATGCCAAGATACAATTAAAACAAGCCAAAGCAATCAAGAATAGAAATATGTATACATGTCTCCACCCCTAAACTCGCTTGGGTCAACTCTAAGCACACATGTACAGAAAAGGAAGAAAAAATCAATATGAATTGAGAAAGGGAGACAGATTTACATTGCACCCATATGAAGCCTATTTGAGGCGCACAAGATTGAAGAATTTTACTTTAAATAAAAAAATAACTTAAAAGACTAGAAACATTCTCCATTGTACCTGCCTGTGTAATGCTGTTGCTGGAAGTGGAATTATTAAGTAAAATTTGCTTAGTACACCAACCCTTTTCAACCCTTCTAGACTGCTTTATGGACATTTGATGCATACTGCTTCCAACATAACAAGTTTTTTGCCAAGTGAATCAACATCAAAATGCTGCTTTTCTGAAAGCTGGACATCTGGTATGTTGGACAAGGATGCTGATATAACACAATTGTCTGCTATAGCACACTAAAACAAAAGACAAAACAAAGCTTGACTATCAGCAAAAATGCCAGACGGTTGCATATCTTTAGAACAAGAATTTAATGGGGCAAAATAGTTTTTTGTTTTATTTTTCAATGGTTTTTGTGTGCCATTTCTGGCTGATGTTCAGTAAGTACAGCATTCATGTCAATGATATGTTTAGGAGATTTTTCCTACTCTATGTTTGAGATAAAACAATGGCTTGCATCAAACTATATGAGAAAACATGCAAAGATAAATTCCATTGATTCGTTACAAAAAAATAAAGTGTCAATTCCTACCTGGTGAAATAATCGATCACACTAGTTTAATACCATCCCCTTTTAGTTCTCTCTGAACCAATTTTAAAGTCTCCATCACCTGTCAAAAGGAAGAACTTAATGAGCCAGATAGATCAGCACACCCAGGGAATCCTAGAAAATCTCTAGAAAGCTCAAGGGAAAAATTGCAAGGAATTTAAAAAAAATAAACAACAGGAATTGTCAACCTCAAACCATCGGAAATTTTGTTCAATATCAATCAGATGATCCTAAGTGATATGCAACAAGAATTTGACAGACATTATACTCATGAAGTTTAGCTTATTTCTTATGAAGAATCTATCATAAAAGAGAAGCAGGAAGTAGTTATGTGCCTTGCATTCATACTTAGGATGCAGATGGGCTTCTTAATATGGATCCCAATATAAAGTCTTTTTGCTCGAGTTCTTTGTCGATTCTAGTGGTTCTGCTGTCTGAGGGAAATCTTTTTGAAATTTTTTGGTGACACTGGTGCATTGAAGCACATATAGCAGACATGTGTCCCATGTTGCCCACCAAATTATAGTTTTAGTCCAACTGCAATTCTAGTCTGTACAGAGCATTTGGGCAGAAAAATCAACAATTGCTGAGTTCTCAGTAAAGCAAGCCAAAAATCGTTTTTTGAACCAATTCCTGTTCTTTGATTCAGATGATCATGTTGATTCAATAAAACCTACATTGATAATAATCTTTTCCAATTATCAGTGGTATAGTTTCCAGATAACAAAACTAAATGGCTTAAAAATTGGCATTTGCAATTACGAGAAGATTTCTAGAGACACGCAGAAGATTGAAAGTGTTTTGAGTGAAATACTTACAGCACATTCATAGTCAACTTTAATGCCATCAGAGGACATATGCAGCCTTGTACTATCAAATATGACATTAGTTTAAAGCAAGTCTATGACTCTAAAAACATCCACCACTTCTAGACAGACCAAAGCAATTGCATAAATGAGATTCCAAATCAGAAAATAAAGCATTATTTTAAAGATAATAAAAGTAATCAACAAGCATGCTCTTACCCCAGGATAATATTGCAATACTGGCGAATAGTGATCAAGTGCTATGTATATCTTTCCAAGGAGACTCAGAAGAGCATCAACCTCATCACCTAGCAGATCAACCTTATTTCCAAGCATAATGGGAAGTTAGAAGATATAACAATAGAACATAGTATAGTATCACAAAGTTAGTTTTGCATGATGATGAGACCATATAAAGGGTATAATTTGTCTTTCTGAAAGATAGTTCTCAATAGGGACATAAAATGTTAGGTGATGCAATCTTCTGGCTTGAAAAAGTGGCAAGGGAATTCCAATCATCTTGTTGAGAAAGAATCTGGGAGAATTCTTATCAATTAGTGGCTGGTTAAATATCTAATAGACAAGGTAACTCACTGTTGTACTACCAAAAACCTGAGAATAAAGGCTGTTGTTAGTGGTGAATGGGCTGTCTAATATTCAAGTGCTGCCCAGCAATTTATGCCTTGAGGTAATTACATGAACATTAAAAAATTGAAATATGAAAAAAAAAATTCACTTTGATGGATGGACGATGGTAAGCTTACAGATATTTCCGAAGCTAGTTTCCTATTAAATGAACACAATAGATAAGCTATTGGAGGTATTATATCATATGAGAAGGTGTTTAATTTTCTTGTGCAATTTAGGTTTTAAAATTTCATGTCACCTTTTAAGTCAAAGACACTGTGCAAGGTACTACGCTTCTGCAGTTCTTATGAAGCCACCAGACATTTAAAGTGACACAAAATGGAACAACAAGCGAAAGATTGTCTTTGCCAATCATCACAGTTTGGCTATTTGCACATTTCCTAAATATTGTATGGGCTTATTCTATGCATTTATGTTAGGGTATACACCCCCATTTCCTGTGTTTGACCTATGGAGTATCAATTAACTGAAGACTGCACATGTACACATGTCAACCATGACCAGGTCCATCATATCATAGTATAGCATTCATCTTCTATTGATATCCATATCTATTCAGGAGATCTTCCGCTGGAATGATCCACTGAGTAGTCATCTAAACTGAAAGTTGCCGTCAAAAGGGAACTAGAGGCCTCCATGCCTTCACACTCAGAAAAGCATATGCTCAAACTTCCTCCAGACAAGTATCAAGCTAGATAAAACAAATGTGTCATTCAGTCTTGAATTGACATCTAATCTCTCTCTGGCTGTCTCAACTAATTAATGATTACTAGCAAACAAAATCCCCAGTTACCTTCTCCAATGAATTCCTTCTAAAACATTACCAAATACCACAAGTCCTAGCATGCATACTAACAATCATTGCACCTTGGTCATTCCAAGCATATCAAGAAAGAAGATGTCAACAGAACACCGGTCCCTCTTATGCTCATCCCCATATTATCCACTTTATTTTGTGTCACAATTTCTAATCAAAAAGAGAAAATCTTGTTAGGTAGGATGCCAATACTAACAAATCATTTCCAACCTTAGCTGTTCATGACTGGTGGCAGAATTCTTATCTTTGCCTCTTTCCAGGTATATAAGTTACTTGAAGTTCCTTGATCTGAGTAAAACAACTGAAAAACTTGTTGTCCAAACCAAACTGAATGAATGATCCATCTAGAATATCTCTTTTATTAGCTTATTAGATTTGACCATTCTTTTGAAGCAACTTCGATGAGATCAACCTCACAATGATGCATGTCAGAACCTAGGGCTCCTTCTATGGTTCAAGTTATATTTGTCCACAAAGTTCACTGTAATTACATTCTATACATGAAAAGGATCAGATTCACCAAAAGTTGTTTTGCTCAATAAAAGAACTGGTTACCACATTTGGTGATTGTAATGCAGTAGCTGCTCACTTGCCAATTGGGCAGTAATCGTACTTGATTCCACCAATGGCAAGTTTGGCAGGATAACCCAGGTTAGAGTTCCATTGCCGCAACCAGGATGCACTGAATATACCTTAATAAAACGAAGCACATTGAAGTTCAAGATATGGGAACCATTTCCACATATCTTGAGGTCAAGTACTGAATATGCTCATAAAAACAAGTGAAACATCGCTTACTGAGACTTAATCCCTAGTTAGAGTTCACAATATGCTGAGTAAAGTCATACATCTGCTTGCATATAAAAGTGTTAGCTCTCATATTGTATCGTATGTATAAAATCACAGAAGTTGCCATCAATGCATTAAATGGTATCTGATCATTTTGTTCTCCTCATTCTTCCACCTACCCAAACCTCTAGTTCAGCTTTAAAACTTGCAGACATTTTATTACACTGTGAGGTGTTATGCAGAATATGCTATGCCAAAGATCTGGAAGAATCGGGACATGACTGCAACAGATAGGCTGAATATGTGGAAGAAACTGATCATTACAAGTATTAGACATTACAAGGCGAAGCAAGTTATTCACCTAATCTGACTATTAGTGTGGGCAACAGAAAGCATTTACCACAAGTACAACCAAGTAAGTTACTCGAAAGCAAAACACAGGAAAAAAATCAAATTTGGATAAAGCAATTAGCTTTTAAAATATACCTCTGCTTCTGCCTTTTGAAGGTTTGACCATCTTAGTTCAAGCATTTGTTTGTACCATAATTCTTTCCTTCTGAGAAGGTTGGCTTTCTGCACAATTGATTTCCATTGATGATTCAATGTTTTCAACCTGTAAAATCCAATAAAAATATCCTTTGAGCAATTTTTACTTTCCTTTGTTTGCCATTAAATAAAAGAAGGGCCAGCAGCTATCTCGTTTAGGTTTTACTTTGTATAATTATGTTCCATGTGCATGACCAAGCAGCACAGTTGTCTAAAAAGATTATTTGGCAAAATCTTTATCCTTTGTAAGGTAAGCAATCTTTGGGTAATTATTTAAGATAACTTAACCTAAAAAACTAAGAATAAATGATGCTGTATAAAATGAATAAGCCAATAAATATTTTGCAACTATGCAAATGATTATAATGTTAAAACAGTGACTACAGTCCACATCTTTAACAGCAGGAATGTGGAAGATGTTTTCTCCAGTTCAGCAAAAGAAACTCTACGTGAGCAGAAAAGGACTTGCCAAACTACATTTAGCCTTTTTGTGCCTTGAGATGCTATTTTTTGCTCTAGTCTGTCCTCAGAATTTTTTTTTTACTCAAATGAAAATAGTTATAAGTACCTGGATTCATTTTGTGAAATATTTGCTAGTATTCTATTCTCGAAGCCCACAACTGCTGTTGACAACTCGTTCACAGAAGCAGCGATGGAATCCATCTGCTTGGCTTGCTTTTCCTCTGCAGTTACAGATATTGATAGGATCTTTTGCTTATCTTCAATAGTGTTATGAAGAATATTCTTTTGCTTTTCCGCTTCCTCCAGGGCATCAGAAGTGATCTTAACTCTCTGTTTCAAATTATCTATCTCCATCCCATATTGATCATTCTGCTGCAAAGCCTCATCTAATCTGCTCTTTGTTGAATCTAATTCCATTGTTTTCTCTGAAATCAATGTCTCTTGCTTCTCTACTTTGTCTTTGAGCAAGCAAAGCTTTTGCCAAACCAAGTCAAACCTGTCCTTCTGCTGGTTCAGTGTCAAGCCTGCTTCTAGTTCATGTTGTTCTTTTTCTTTTATTGATGCTGATAGTGATGCTATGACCAGCTTTAATTTCTCATTCTCCTTGTTTACCAAGCACAAGGCTTCATCTTTTTCAATAATCAAATGCTCAAGTGAAGAATTTTCCATCTGGTGTTTCCATATAATAGGGTCTATGGTCGATGTAGTATCATCCATGACCCCTCTGAATATTGTCAAGAAAACATCTTGTGCAATTTTGATATCAATCTCAAAATCTTCTACATTGCACATGAGCTGAGAAATGAAATCTTTCAAAATCATCTTAAATAGTTCATCTTTAATGGCAACTCCCATATTCATGTGTACTCCATCAGACCCAAGTTCCTCAATTTGTTTCAACAGATTTGCCTCCATTGTGGAATGAAGCATCATTTGGTTAGCTGTATTAGAAAACTGTGATGATAAATTGGAAATATCCCTTCTTTTATCTGCAAGCAGACCATGCAAATGTTTATTCTGAAAATACAACCTAGCAATTTGTCCCTTCAAAACATTCAATTGGTTATCATGAACAACAGGTACATTTACTTTCTCTTGGAGGATGCTATCAAGCTTCAAAATAACTTCAGGAATTTTCTTTCTCAAGATATCTAAATCCTTATCTTTTCTCAAATGTGACGAACCCCTTTCCTTAAGAAATTCACGCTTGAGCCTGAAAAGTTCTTCAGTTTTCTCTTGCAAAGCTGAGTCATGTTGTCTCCTCATTTTAGTTATTTCATTTTTGTAATATGTTACTGCTTCTTCCTTTGTCATGCCCTTTAGTTGAGGGGGATCAGCAACCTCCAACATTGTTTTCTCAGGACTCGGGGATTTCTCAAACACCATGGTACCATTTTCCTCAGAATTGGTCGATTGATGATCTCCTACTAACTTCCAATGAACATGATCTTTCCTCTTCAGGGCATTCCATTCTTCAATAGCCTCATGGCTATTTTGTGAGTATAAAAGACCAGCTTCAGAACTTGATAAGGACCTAGAAACAAACTCGAGTTCTTCACGCATGGCAGAAAGTTCATCAACCATTTTCTTCCTATTCTTGTTTAAAGTGTCAATAAGACCTCCTTGCTCCCAAAGCTTTGCTTCAAAATCGTCATAAAGTCCCTTGATATAACTCTGAACCACAATAGCATCATATTCTTTCTGAAGCTCATTTTCACATTGGGAATCAAACAAAGAAGCCTTCAACAAGCTGAATATAGAGCTAACTTGCTCAAATACTGCTGCTACCGTTTTTCTCAAAGCTTCAACACTCCTATCTATATCAAGTACTTCCACATTGCTCTTTACTTGAGTGTCTCTGCATGGCATTGAACTTAAGCTCTTTAAATTTTCAAGATTCTCTGTTACCCTCTCAAGTTGTTCATCAACAGAAGTCCTCAACCTAACTAGCTGCTCATCATAATCTGATTTTAAACTCAAATCCAAACAGTTCCAATGAAACTCTGCCGCTGTTTGGCGTTGTTTTACAGGTGTCATTGGGCGTTGTGGCATCACTGTCAATGGCCCCAATCTGTAAACATTAGCAGCATTAGGTTCATAACACTTCAATCTGTGTCTCAAAACTGCCACCTCTTCTTCCTTTGAAACAAGCTTTTCAGCAGCCTCATCCACCACAGCATTAACCATTCCCTTGATAACAGAGTTGCTCACCATCCTTGAAACCGTCAGCCGAGCATTAATGTCATCCCAATAAGAATCCAAATCATCTAAAATGAACTTCTCATACAAGGCCGCATCGCTATTCCCTGAATTATCACTCTCCTTAAAACTACCGCTTGCTAGCAACGACCCATCCACAAAACCCCCAATCCTTGCATCCAACTCCTCCGTATTCTCCATTTCCATTAACTTGAAAGTCAGAAAAAAAAAAACGTCAACTACCTAGTGATGTAAACCCATAAAAGAACAAGTCTTTTTACATTTCAAGATATTAAACATTCTCAAAAAGGGCAAAAAGAAGAGTTCTTTCATCACAGAAAACTACATCTTAAACCCTGCTCTCCAGTGTGACATACACGAATCATAGAGAACAAAAAAGGCGCACTATAAAAAAAAAAAAGAATCAATCCTCGCATCCAAGTCCTCCATATCATTATTGTAAATCCACAAAAAAATACAACTTTTTAAATCTCAAATATCAAAAGAAATATCAAAGAGGGCAAAATGGAGAATTCTGTCGTCAAAGACAACCACATCTTAAACCCCGCTCTCCAATATTTCCATTTCTATTCACTCGAAATCCAAATTAAAAAAGTCATGCACATATATTTGTAAGTCCATAAAAAAAAATTGCATTACAAAATTTTTAAAACACAAAATAAGGCAAAAAGGAGACGTCTTTCATCATGAACTACCAAATCAAAGACAACCGCATCATAAAACCCTGCTCTCCAATGCACCAAGCCCCGCAACCAGAAAATGCTACAAAAGATGAAGAATTGAACCTGGGTGCGGCGGAATTGCGGGATTTCCCGCCCGCGGCCGAGTTGAGCGCTTAGAGCGCGGCCTTTTTCCCGCGCAAAACGGCCTCGATGCCGCTCGCGGTGCTGCCTCCCAGAAACAACAGAGGACGGAGAAGCAGCAAGGCGTTATCTTCGAGGTTCCTTTTCTACTAATCTGCCGATGCGGTGTCAGATTTTTTTTCTAGGGTTTCGGAGGATGGAGGGGATAAAAAGGACAAGAAAGACATGACCCAACAGAACTCGGAGACACTCCTGGCAAGTAAAAAGTGAACAAGATCCCGCTCCATCGACATCTTAGTTGACGATTGCGTCCAATACTACTGGTGGATGAATTTACCATGTTGCCCTGGTAGCCGATTAGTTAGAATTTTAGTCTGCTGAGAGGTTGGCGTAGTGCTTTCTGGGGGTATAAACGGGAGGAAAAGGGATTTGTCTTATTTGTTGGGATTTGAGACCCGTGAATAGGCGCGGGATAACCGTCAATAACGAAAAATATAAAACAAAAGGAGGTCAATTATATGTAATTTTTAAAAATTTTATTAAATTGTATATTTCTTCATTAATTTAAAAAAATATATAAAATTTCTTAAAAATCATACCAAATTATATATTTTTAAAAATTTAAAAATTTATATATAACTTCTAAAAAAATTTTCAAATTACATATTTTTTTCTCCAAACTTAAAAATTAATTATTTTTAAATTACTATATATGTTATAAAAATTTGATTATGTATATATTTATCATTAAAATTATGAATATTTGGAAAATATATATCCTTAACATCATTTGAACTAAAGTAAAAAAATGAACATATTTCTGATTTAGTCAGAAAAGACTTCATAGTTATATTATTATTATAAAAAATTCTCTCGTGTTTAATTAAAAAAATTATTTTATATTAAATTTTAATCTGAGATATAAAATTATTATTTTATCTTTGATTTGGTTTAAACTCGTTTTAGTCCAATCTTGAATTAGATTTAAATCTGAAATACAAAATAATAATTTTTTCATAACTTGATTTAAACTAGTTTCAGTATGATATTAACTAAAAATAATGTTCAATTTTGGTCATATCTAAGGTTCGATATAAACTAGATCTAGAGTTGATTTTTATTTATATTCTTTATTACATTAATATACATCCGATCGGAAGTATTTTCGGTTTTCATTTTAACCTAAACAATGTATATTTTATAAATATTATTTATTCTAATAATAAATTTATATCCATTTTTTTCAATATATCAAATAACCCAAGGAAAAAATTATAAATTTTAAAATTTCAAGAAAAAATATGAAATTTGAAAAAATTTCAAAGAGTTATATATAATTTTTCATGTTTCAAGAAAAAAACATGTCATTTAGTAAGATTTTAAGAAATTATATGTATTTTTTAAAAATTTGGAGAAAAATACACAAATTAGTAAAATTTTAAAAATTATATTTAATTGACCTAAAATCTTTAAAAAAGTCTCACGTGATGCACGTGACTGAGGTTGTGCTTTCCCAAATTTGTAGAAATATAGTCGTTATAGGAATACAGGACAAACTCATGCCTCGGATCTGTACTCTGTAGCACATACATCAGCAACGCTAGTCCGTTTGAATGCAGTAAGAATGGATGGAATTTGTCCAATCGGTGAAAATGGCACTCCAATTTCGCTGATTTTGATATTTGAAAAAGTTGAATTTCACCCATTTCAGCCATAGTTGGTGGGATTCACATATTCAGAGATTGTTGGGGACTGATCTGTGTAAAATTAATTTTAAAACATTTTTGCTCTGTTACTCATAACATTAATTTTAAAAAAATTTACATATACATTCCTGAAATATATTTTATTTATGAGCAATGTTTGCCATTTTAGCACTTTCCCAAACTATTTAATTTTTTCTGATTTTATAACCTATAACTCCACTACATTTTTACTCGAATTCTAAGTAAAAAATATTTTCCTTACCTTTAAGCTAATTTTCACATAGATCCTCATTTTTTATTTATATTATAGTACTAATATAATGTATAAAAAATCCTGATTTTCTTGAAAACTGGCAAAAAGGAACCCATTTTTATTGAATATTTATATAAAACCTCACTTTTTTTAAATATTTTATAGAAAAACTATTGGTTTTATAAAAATTCACAGAAAAGTAATTAGTAGAAAAGTCCTCATCTAACTAAACATTTATAAAAAAAAACTCTTGTCATCTTAAAATTTACAAGAAGAGCTTAATTTTTAAAAAAAATTATATAAAAGTCCTTGTTATCTTAAAAGTTTGCAGAAAAATAACTTTTTCTTCAAAATTTACAAAAAAAATGCCCATTTTCTTAAAGATTTACAAAAAAGATTTTGATTTTTCTAACACTACAAAGAAAATTATCTTTTTCTTAAAAATTTTTAGAAAATATCTAATTTGTCAAAATTGTAACAAAACAATTAAAAATTTGCATAAAAACTCTTGGTTTTCGAAAATTTTATTAAAAAGTCCTTGCTTTTTTAAAAAATACAGAAAAGCCCGTGTTTTCTTAAAAATTTTGCCAGAAATTCTTGTTTTCTTAAAATTTGCAAAAACTATGGTTTAAAAAATTACATAAAAGTACTCATTTTCTTAAAAATTACAGGAAAGTCTTCATTTTTTATTCACATTATGCACATTTCACTTGTAATATTTTTTAAAAATAAACAATGAATTATTGCTTATAACCCTTAAAATATTTATTGAATAAATAATTAATTTTGTAAGATATTTTTTACTATATTTTGTATGAAAGATTAAAAAATAAATATTTTAAATAACATTATAAAATTAATAATTGTAAAATTTTAAATAAAATAAGGGATTTCTTCAGATTTTTTCTAAAAAATAAAGGCTTTTTTTTAAAATTTTAAGAAAACAAGGATTTTCTATAAATGTTTAAGAAAATAAGGGCTTTTTTGTAAGTTTTTTTAAAAAATTGAGGGCTCTTTGATAATTTTTAAGAAAATAGGAGTTTTTTTACAAACTTGTAAGAAATTGAAGGATTTTCTACAGTATTTTTAAGAAACCAAGCCTTTTTTGTAAATTTTTAAAAGAATGAGAACTTTTCTACAAAATTTGAAGAAAAAATTTTCTGAAAATGAGAGCTCTTTGCTTTTATGAAAATTTTTTAGAACATTGAGATTTTTTCTATAATTTTTTATTAGAATGAGGACTTTTTTAAAAAGTTCTAAAAACAAGGACTTTTTTATAAAATTTTAAGGAAAATGACAGTCTTTCTGTCTGTAAATTTTTTGAAAATTTGAGTTTTTTAAAATTTATGAAAATTAGAGTTTTTAAAAATGTCTGGAAAGAGAATTTTTCAGGACTTTTTTTTTAAAATGAGGTTTTTTGAAATTTTTTTAAAAAATGATTGTTTATCTGTAATTTCTGAAAAATTATTGAAATATGGGCTTTCCGTAAATTTTTAATAAAAAAGAGAATTTTTTTGCAAATTTTTAGTAAAACAAAGTCATTTTTATAATTTTTTTTAAAAAATTGGGATTTTCTGTAAATTTCTAAAATTTTAGTTTTATGTGAACATTGATTTAAGGGTAAAAGGATAATTTTTTCTTTAAAATTTAATTAAAATTCAATGAAGTGTTGTAGGTTTTGAAATTTAAAAAAATGTAAGTAAATACTAAAATCATGCAAATTATTCGTAAATAAAATATATCTGGCGAGTTATGTGTAAAAAATTTTTAATTTCAATAATTAAACCATTAGTTGGATATAAGATTTTGATTCTCCGATTTAAAACTTTTAAATTCTATTTGATTTGTGAGGAGGATTTGATGACTATGATTAGTAAAAATAACCTAAAAAAAAGTTAATGAGACTATTTTCGATAATTATATTTGTGACTTGCTTTTCTATTAAGTCCCACAAAAAAATAGTACCCAGAAAAAAACTAAGAAATAAATGAGAAAAGTGGGCTTTGAAGATTTGGTTCTTCATTCCACAGCCTCAATACTTTTTCTCAAATTCTTAGAATGGCAATTCAACCTCAAAACTTATTCCATCCATTCAACTCCCTAAGCACTTGTCAAAAAAGAATATATAAAATCTCACGCGTTAGTATTATTCTTACTGGCTTTCAGGGTTTTATCACGGAGCCACGAGAAGATGACCCCAAACCCAACCTCCACAACCTCCCTTTCTTCTCCAATCATCATGTGCCACATGCCCTCCACCACCTTCAACGTCTTGTCCTCGCTTCCCGCCTTCTGAAAAACCCTGACCGCCGCCTCAGCCTCGCACACCCCGTCCTCCTTCCCATGCACCACCAGCAGCGCCACCTCCAGCTCCCCACACCTCCGCTGTATCTCCTCACACACCCGCAACATCTCCTTCGACGTCGCCGCAGTCGGGTGCTCCGCTTTCCCTGCCCCTGGGTTCCGTCTCACCAGCTCCCTCTTCCACTTCTCCTTATAGCTTTTCCCCACTAAAGACTTCGTCAGCACCACCCTCCATCGCGGTGCCACCGCCGCAGCTAATGGTAGAAATACTTCTAACGGCCATGGTGGCTTAAACTTGGGTGATATTCCACACATTGCTCCGTTGAGGATGAGACCGGTCCATTGCTTGTGCTCTACAAGAGAGATGAGGATGGCAACTGCTCCGCCAAGTGATTCACCGTAAAGGAAGGCGGGGAGGGCAGGATGAGCTTTGCGGACGGAATCGAAGTAGAGGATGCAGTCGTCGACGAGAGGAGAAATGTGAGGGACGTGGCTGCGGGGTCCCTCCGAGAAGCCGTGACCACGGAGGTCCAGTGCAAAGACGATGAAGCCAAGCTTGGCGATGGCGACAGCAGTGAGCTGGGTGATCCAGCTGCTGTCAGAAGCGTAGCCGTGGACTATGGCCACGAGGCCGATGGGGGCGACGGCGGCCAGGCGCCAGGACTGAGTGAAAATTTTCATGTTTTGGGCGTTGAGCATGAAGGACTCCTCATGGATGACTTGGTGGTGGTTGTAGAACTCTTCTCTCGTGAGGTCGCCGAAGGGGCTGAACTTATTGGCTCGGTGGATTGGATGAGGCATTTTGGCTTGGCTTGGTTTGGTTTGGGACCTCGTGGCCTGGGGCTCGTGGGATAGGGTTTAATAGGCTAGTTGGAGACATCCAATAAAACTTGGAACGATTACTGAGGATATCTTAATCGCATTGTACGTTGGCGTTTCATGTGAGATAGACAACGCATGCAGTCGTGTATTTATTCTCACATAGGATGTTGAATAAGATTTTGATAAGACAGTACGAAAGTTTAAATGGCAAGAGAATATCAGCGCGGTAAATTATGTTATAGATGATATGTGTGGTTGTCTATGGAATGGTTGGTAGCTTATTAAATAAAATTTATTGTGAATGGCTAAATGTTGTATTTTTATTATTTTTATCTTTAGAAATAACAGCGACAGAGACGAATATAATACTTAGGATGGCAGGTGTCATCAATGAAATTTTTAGTTTCACATTCGGATGTTGAATGGATCAGTGAAGTAGTAATTTACACTCAAATCAATCAATAATCACACTTAGGCAGTTTCATGATAATGAGAAGGGAAACTAGGCAAGTATATCCATTTTCTGGAAGAGAAAAGTAGGCATATATGAACCATTATGTTGTCTGAAATGGAAACGGAAATTATTTAGAAGCCAAATAGAAGAAAAAGAACACGTCAGTGATCCTTCATTTTCCATGAAAGATAATGGTTGTAACAGAAAATACCTTTTTCAGATAATGCTGCATCTTTTCCATTTATTTATATGTAGTTTCATTAATCAAAGCCAACAAACAAGCAACCACACTTCATCTGCCAACCCACACATACTAATTGCAAATCTTGCTCTCCTTTGGTGGACCACCACTACTTGTGGCACATGACTAGTCGATTTGGTGTGGGCCTGTGGATCTAACGTAATTGATTGCTGTATCAACTTGGGCTGTCAGATGTCAATGCGTCGGATGGCATAGTACAGGGAAATAACTGGGTTAATTTCTCATCTAAATTGAGATCAACAACAGAGGTTCATAAAAAAAGCTATTGAAATCAACGATTGAGATTTAATAAAAAACCGACAGATAATGGCTCACACTATATGATTGTATTGTAGACGAACATACTATAGTTTGAAAGCAAATTAAACTCAATATATTAGACAATATATTCGACGAAAAAAAAAAAAAAGACTTGTCAGGCAAATTGAACTCAATATGGTAGATGTTGACATGTGATAATATGTGAAAAAAGAAAAAAACTTGTCACTAAGGGTGATGTAATACAGATGCCACAACTCACATTTGCAAGGATTTTTTGTAAAAAGAAAGGCTATATACATTTTTACATGGCTTGAGAGAAGTATTCTAGAAAGCAATCAATCAAAAGACCAACATGCAAAAGTTGTAGATCATTTCCAAGTTTAGAGAACAAGGACAAACTTCTAAAGACAAATCAAAAAGTTGGAGAAGAGGAAATGAAGACAGATATCAAAATAATTAGCCAAAGAAAAGCATGCACATGCACATGAAAGGCACTCTGGTTTCCATGCAATTATTAACAACATAAATAATGCTGGCCACCAAGTCTGTTGCTAAGGCACCCAACAACAATAAATCAATCACCTAATAATTTAAACTTCAAATTATGGAAATATGATGATCAGGAACAGCAATGAAAAAAGGATTTGATTCACAACAACCAAAGGACATCTCTTTGATGAGACCAATTATTTCTTTCGGAAAAATTTTAAAAAAAAGAACGGATAATTATTTATAACCATTTAGAATATTTATCTGAATTTCTAAACCCAAATAAAGATTCCAAGGTGTAGACTATTGGTATAGATAATATTTTTTAGAAGATTCTAATAACCACAAACAACAGTTTTGCAGGACAAACAACATAGTTCCTGTCTATAGAAAAACAGTATAAGCAAAAAAAGCTGCATAAAATTCTAACAATCTGAGTATTGTACATAATCATTTTCAACTATGTAAAATCATCTGCAGAAAAAAAAAAATCTAAAATAACAACATGAACAACAAAATGCAGCCTAAAACTGCATGTAAATAGGAAGCAACATTTGGCCACACCCATGCTAGTTGAAATTTGATTTAGTTCACATCAAATGCATGGGGCTCCTTATTTTGTCCCTCTATTGGATAATTGTGCAATTTTTTGGTTATAATGGGCAATTTTCAACAATAGCAGCAAGTTTCTCACTACATTTCTCAGAGAGATTTGATGGGGTGCATTTAGTAGACCTCAACATGCCATTGCTTGTTCTTCTTGAGCTGCAAGAGCTTATCCTCCCACTTCTCCCCTCTCTGTTCCGCTACTCTCTTCAGTGTATCCTGAATCCCAGGCATCATTCCCTTAAGCCCACAAAAATAGATGTGTGCACCTCCATCCAAGAGCTGGAAAATTTCATCACTGTATTCCTCAATCTTATCCTGGACATACATTTTTCCACCGCTCTTGTTCTTTTGCTCCCTACTTAAAGCTCGATCATACCTTTCATTTGGTAAAATAACAGGATTCATTCAGAAATCTACTTATTGATATAGACCAACATAAATTTGAGTGAAGGAAAAAAAAAGTATTTCTGGTTACCTGAAGTTGTCAGGGTAATCATGAAGGTAGCTTGTAAACTCGTCATCATAAAGAAGACTGTCAGAGTTTGCAACCCCAAGAAACAGCCAGGCAAGGCCTCCAAATCGGTAAGTAGGCACCAACTCCATGAACATACGACGGAGGTATCCTCGAAAAGGCGCAACTCCAGTTCCTGTTGCAATCATGATATGAGTGGCATTGGGGTCATGTTCTGGCAGCAGCATCACTTTACCAGAAGGTCCTGCACTAAGACGCAAAATTGTTACCACTACAACAGGGGAAAACAAAAGCATGTCAACAGCAACAAGCGCATCAGGACGATGATTCTGGCAAGGGTGTGCCAATGTTTTAGAATGCCATGCAGAACAAGGATGAGTATCAGTTTAGTACTAACAAGAGTGCACCATATTAGTTGCTGCATGAGTTACATTAAATGTTGGGAGGCATAAATTGCAAATAAAGCATGAAATATACAAAAAATGGAGCTAAAATATGCTTATATTATAAAAATCCAATAAATGCAACTCACCCTATTCCCCCAACACATGCACAAAAAAATGAAATAGCTGATTATGAGCGAGCAATGAGTCATCTCTTTTTTCAACCAAGTCATTAAGGCTCAATATAATGCCATGTGAACATCACAATGGTTTCAATAGACATGAAAGTTCAGGGTTTATCTTTACTCAGATGAAAATTCTACAGATCTTCTACTGTGAACATGCCTGCATGGTCAATTACTCGTACAAATCTATGAGACTGGCAATAAAATTACATTGACGAATGCAACAAGTGAGAGTGATATGCATATAGGTTGGGTTGGTTGTTCTGGAAAGGAAGAAATAAATCAAAAGGTTGTTGAGCCTAAATTTTTTCTCAAAAATTTCTTCAAACCTGTCAGCTGGATTTTATCTCCAGGCTTTGAGTCGCAGAGGAAATTACTGCAGATGCCCTTCTTAGAAGGGTCCTCCTTTCCAGTGTCAGGATCATAGTGAACAGCTCGGCGGACACATAAGCTGGCTGTCTTGCCATCAAAGAAGTCACCAAATCTTGTTGATGCAATTGAATAAAGCCTGACGTTGTGAGGAGCACCAGGTTTCTTTGGGTTCCCACCCTGCAAAAGAATAAAGTTAAAAACAATCCATTCATAAAACTGTCTAATGCACTAACTGTATTGGTTAATGCTACAGGTAAAATCTATAAAAACTACTATCCCAACACTGACCAAAAAAGACTGCCTAAGTAGATATTACTTATTTTAAATTTATAAACCTTGGAAGATATTTATCAGGCATGCTAAAATCAACATAAAGAATGTAAACAGCAACTTGAAAGAAAACCCCACAAGTTCGCTTAATAGTCAGTGACTCAGTGGAGATGACCTGTGTGGTGCAGCTGAAGGGATTCCACATTGTTTAAACAGTAAGGAAACAAATATTTGAGAAAAATACAGGTAGTTATATAATGGTCTAGCTGGTGATTTTGCAAACAAAACTAGAAACATAGGACACATCCATTGCTTCTCCATTAGTTTTGTTCCAGTTCATATTGGAATAATTCCAAACAAAGCAGACATAAAAAATGGATGCACTATAAATATATTTAATTACATTTATAAACCAAAAAAATTAATTGAATGTAGACTTGTGCAGACCTCAATAATGTGGACATGTACCAGTTAGGCCAAAATTTCCGAGTTTACTAGCTACAAAGTTAGGTATGAACTGAACAAAGCCCCTTTACTCTAGTCCCTGATTTCCTCTAGTCCCCAATAAATTCAGAACACTGGCCATTTGTGAACAGAAGCAAGCAAATCCCAAATACACCAAAATTTTAGAATTATATAATGTGACAACAGAAAATCAACCAGAATTTTAAACATGGATATTTCTCACGTTTGTGACAGCTTATGCGCAATTATAATATTTCAAGGGGTATATTCACAATTAACCCATTGCAAAAGCATATGTGCAATAAAAACCGAACAACACAATGAAGAAGGCAGTCTGAGAAAAAAGGGCATCAAAGCAGTAAAATAAGGTGTGCTGCCAGAATAACAAAAAAGAGAAGTGAAAAAACAGGAATTGCACTTCCAATAGCGACCAGATCAGTGAGTTCAGGAGGAATAAAAAGAAAATTGAATTCCTACTAAATACTTCAACATTATTAAAAAAAAAAAGGACAAGAACCTCACTGGAGGAATGACGCCATAGCTTTGCCCTTCCCAGTATGGAACATTCCCTCCATGATCAATTACAATATGGCATGTTTCTCCTGGAGCTTTGGGACCTACGATGCTGTCCACGGAAATGATTGTTGCTGTGTATGGCTCCTTGGGTCTATATAGATTAAGAGGCGGTTCTTTAGCATCCTCAAGTTCCAAAGGATTAACCACAACTTTGCTTCTGGTGGCTTCTTGCACAAGCATACATAGTACCTTGGCTTGATACTTTGGTTTCTGAGTATGATTTCTCAACTCTATAGATGTGAAAGGGATCAACACTTTGCTACGTAAATGTAGGCTATCACAAGCCTGTAATAGACAGAAAAAAGTGAAATCCTGGTGAGAACTTGCCAACAAGCACAAAGTGAAATTTCATGGCTGAGGGTAAGTGGCAACCATAAATTACTGAGAAAATACAAAGAAAAGAGACACAGAAGTATCACGATTGGATTAGTGATGGAAGTCATCAATGATCAAAAAGTTGCCATCCTGCATGCCCGGAAAATAACACTAGAGACACATCATATTCGTTTTCTAATTCAGATAGCAGACAAATTTAATAATTGCAGATGGCTTTTGCAATTTTGCAGCTTTTAGAGTAGTCAATCATTCAGTATTCTACACACAGATTTTTATGTGATTCTACAAACATCAAGTCTGCCTCAACAACAGTACTTGCCACATCATACAAATCCAAGCAGACAGGTAACTATCCCTCTGAAAACATAAACTAATTTTTCAAAAAAAAAAGGAAAGAAAAAAACAGAAAGAAAAACTCAATCTTGGAATTGTTCGACAATGAAAAAGCATGAAACCAATGTAAATTCGCCATACAACCATTAAAACATTGAGGAACTCCAATGAGATAAATGTGGCAAGCATGAAAACAAACAAATAAGCAAGCGGATGACACTCGAAGAAAACAAACTTTCTATCAGCATAAAATTGGAAAAAACATCAGTCTAGATGACAAACAAAACCTGATCAGAAAGGGTTGATACACAAGATTTTATCCCACTGCTACGGGTTTACTACTCCAAAACGATCAGATTTAACAAAAATGCTGTTTTTTCATTAATCAATCCAACCGAAGGATAGCAGCAATAAGTCCACCCAAATCAGACCAACAAGAACAAAATTTCTCCTAAGAAATTCATCAAATGCACCATAAAAAGTGGCAAGCATTACCTTCAGTGCCGGACTCTTCAGAGGCGTATGCGCGCCAGCCTGAACATTCAGAGCAGTCTGCATCCAACACCAAATTTCTCAGAAAATAAAAATAAAAATCGGGAAAAATGAAGAAAATAATTAACATGTACGGAGAACCAGGGATCACCTGAATGCCTAGAGCATGAGCCATGATACTCGAATCTAGGGCTCCTCGAGGCCCGAATCGGATCTAGGGTTTTAGATTTATAGGGCGTTTTACAGGGACGAGGAGGCGATCGATCGTCATCCCTTCGCGAGGACGAAGAGCCGGGTCGCCGGAGATTCCTCTATCGTAGTCAGTGTAGATCATTTGATTCGTAATTACTATATTATCCTCTATATTTAATCAATGACGGATGTGCCCCAGATGGAGAAGGATATGGGACCGTCCGATAAAATAAGATTGCAGTACGGACGGTTGAGATCTGTCATTCCATTAAGGGTATGATGGTCTTTTACGGCGATTGATTAGGTATAGCAAAGGTTCGATAGCCGTCCCACATCACCAAAAGCCATGTCATTTTCTGTTTCTCTATCTTTTTATTTTTATTTAAGAAGCAAAATGGCCTTTGGGCCCCTTTAAAGCGCACACCAGGTGCAAGTCAAGCAGCTTGCGTTAGAGGCTGTTTATTTAGTAAGAAATAAATGAAATTGTGGGTAAGTTATTTTTCTTTTATCATTAACTTATTTTTAAAAGTAGTTGGAAGTTATTTATTTTCCACGTTTGGTTTGACGAAAATATATTTTAAAAATATAATTTTTTATATAAAATATTATTTAATTTAATTTTTTAATATAAAATAATATTATTAAATTTTTATGCAAAATATTATTTATTTAATTTTTTTTCATAAATAAACTTTTTTATGTAATTATTTATGTACAAATATTATTTTATTTATTATTTCTATAAATAATATTTTTTAGTAATTTATATTATTATTATATGTGAGATTATCAATATTATTATATTTTAAATTATCATTAAATTCGCTTCTAAAAATCACTTCGGATTAAAAAATATAAAAATAAAATTTAATTTTTTTAAAATTTTTAAATTAAAAGTGCTCAGAAATAAAGTGATTTTTGAGAAATTACTTGTAAATAATTAAATAATAAAAATGGAAAGAAGCGAAATTCCTTTCAATCACTTTGTTCTACTTTTTGCCAATTAAATAGCCCTTTATATACCGAAGGGTTTATCGCAAGTAGCCCCTCGTATTCCTTCAATTTTGCAAAGAAATCCCCAACTTTTGTTGAAATATCATAAACTTGCAAATATCCTTAGTAATATTTTATACTTGAAAAAAATGGAACTCCCTAAATCTTTTGAAATTGCATATAACTTGCTTCAATCTTTACATTATTGCAAAAATATTTCTGACCTTAAAATTTTGATTTTATGATTTAAAGTTGACAATTTAAAAAAAGATAGTAGTCAAATTCACATATCGGAAAGCCAAAAAAAGGGAAAGTGAAATTAGATGAAGTATTCCTAACATCTCTTATTATTGTTGGGTTAACAATCACATAAATAGTTTCTTATAGTATTAAGATTGCAAGGAGTTAAATGCAATTTCAGCAAGATGCTTGCAAATATGAAAGATTGTAGGGTGCCATTTGAAATAAATAATCAAAACACAAGGAGATAAATCAAAAGAACAAACTCATAGTGAAAGTTTTGCTGCTAAGCTTCCCCATATATCTCAATTTTTGAAACACCATTCTGAACAATTACATATGGGGAAAATTCTCAAAGCTGTTGAGAATTTTTCAAATTCCTAAAAAATCATTCTAATTTTTAAAATTCCCAAAAATATTTTCCGTTAGTCATTATTAATATAAAAAAAATCCATATAGTGTTCCACCCACAGGGGTCAAATATCAAGATATTGTTTTGTATTATTTCATACTATAGCAAATTATAATAATATATAATATCTGAATTGTTATAATAAACTAGAACAATAATATATATTTAAAAATTAAATATTATAATTTAAAAATATTTTTTAAAATCATATACACTTAATTTTGATTGTTTTATCTTAGTTCTATTCATATGATTAAAAAAATAACCCAAATAATAGACTATTATAGTAATATTACAGTATTATTATAACACTGTTATAATGAAATAGTATGAAAAAACAGATAAAATACCTCTCATGTGAAGGGGCTGATGAAAATTATAAATGTCGTGATTTTCAGGGACTTGAAAAATTCTCAAATGACTATTTGAAATTTTCCCTTAAATATGGGGCTTGATTTCTGTAAAACATAAAATACTACATGTATACAGATCAAAGAACACAACTTCTCGCCTTCATTGAGGTTAATCTTGGACATGCATCAATAGCTTTTCTAAATGATATGTTAGACTGCTTTGATTTACAACCACATCAAGAGAAAAGGATGCTCAACGTCGGAAACCTGTCACGAAACGTTTGATCCCAGCAAAATCCATGATTGTCTTCACTTTGTGGAAGTAACTCCTCCATTTGGTGTTCAAGTGATCTACAATGAACTTGGACTGACTATCACCATTTGTCTGCAACATTGAAAACCTGTGGTTTAGAATATCCTACTTCCAAGGGAAACAACAAAAGAAAATGCAGCCAGTAACAGAGTAACTTTAATCGTTGATTCTAGACTTGCTGTCCCAGTTTATCTTGGGGTTATTTGGTAGCTAGATAGTGCTTTATATATGAAGGAAAAATAGTGCTTTATATATGAAGGAAAAATTACAGTTGTGGACCTAAAAAGATAAGCAAGACTCCGATATTGCCAGCACACTGGTATCTTCAATACTGAAGGCTTGTGTCCCCGCACCATTATATCAATGGTATGACTTTGAAAGTTCACAAAAACAAAATCATTCCCAACTACAAGGCCGTATTTTTGGCTATTATGGTTTCCCCAAGCTAACATTATAGGACCAATTCAATTTTGGAAGTAGAGTTTATCACTATCTTCAAGCAACAAGGCTCTATTTTGGTGTTTATCTGTAATGAGTTTCTCAAGCTAAGATTTACAATGCTATTTGGAGAAAATTAGGAGTTAATAGAGACGAGTCACCTCAAAGGCAAAAAAACCACCAGCTCTCAGAGCTGTAACAGACCCCTCACACAGATGAAGAAGGTGATCAGTGCCATTGATGCCCCCATCAAGTGCAAGCCTTGGTTCATGCCTACCGACTTCAGCTTGTAACCCAACAATATCAACACTAGGTATGTAGGGAGGATTACTGAGTAAACCTGCCAGCTTGCCTTTGACATCTTGGAGTGGTTCAAACCAAGAACCCTGTCTTATTTCCACTTTATCCTAGTGCAAACAAGTAAACTTACATCAAGTCACAAATCAAAGAACAGTTGACTAGAATGAAATGATACACATATTACAAAGAGCATTTGTTGTAAATGGAAATATAATGCAGCACTACCGGTCCCTAGGCAACACAAGATGCTTTCTTTGTTAGCCAAATTCACATGAAGACTATGGTTGCGTAAGTCTAGTCTGAAACCATGACCTCAGTACATTGGAAAGCATTTGAGTGCATGCACAATCTAAACTTAGTCTACTTCATATTTTAAAGATCACATCGTCTTGACATCTTGGTCCAAGTTTATGTCTTAAAGCAAAATACAAGAACACAAGATGCAACAGAGAGGAACTCTGATCAATCATCAATCCTTACTTCAATAGGCATCAGAGAACATGTTGGGAACTCACAGTGAGGCGGATTACAAAAACTGATGCATTGGATATCTGAAATGTGCTTCACAGGGCCTCTGGCATGAAGAATATCCTTTTAAAGATTTGGGTATATTGTTGCATTTTGCAAAACATTTCAACATTTTTGAAGGATTTTGCAGCAACATATTCAGACAGAAGTAACTTAATGTGGTCAAAATAATATTCTAAAGATATTTCATTTCTTTATTAAAAAGAATTAACTGGTATAACCAATTTCCTTCGGTTATTGAACTTAAAATCTTAGCTTCCTCCTAAATAATTCCCTTCTGTTAGTGGACCTAACTTAACCAGTCACAAGGAGTCCATTACCTTTCCATCAAATGTCAACAAAAAGAAATCTTTCCTTGCAGAAAATGGCCTTTGACTAATAGGTTAGAGATCAGGATGGAGCCCAACTAGGTTGGGCTTGTGAGAAGGCACATCCAGCTTGGTCTCATTGATATATAGTAAAATCTCAGCACAGCTGTCCAATTCAAATTTCAGGGACCCCAAGTCCCGTCCAAACTACCAATTGTTCAGACCAAGCTAATTCCTTGAGTCAGCTTGTTGTCTTTACTACATAACAACAATATCAATCTTTCACCACCGCTAGCTTCTTAAACTATTGTTTTACCCTCTTCTCAACTAGTTAGTTTTGTCCCGCTGTACATCATCACCAAGGATTCCTCATTGTTCCACTACTCCAGGGAATAGTCTTCTATGCTCAACTAGGCCACGAAAATCAAGAAAGAATGTAATCCCTCCAAATTCAACCGCTCCTTGGTTGGTGGCAAATGCTCTGGAAGTTGAGGCTATCAGTATAACAAGGTCTTGTGACTTGATCTACTGGAAAATGAAGACTATTCTTCCTTTGCAACATATTAATTATTTCACTCTAAGTCAAAGTGCTACATTTTAGTCTAGGGGCATGTTGAGCAACATGTTGATCAAGCAACACTTAACATTGGATTAGCATGTCGCTTTCCATTTTCTGAGAGAGTTATGTGTGAGAACCTCTTATGTGAGATGCTGAACTCATTTATGATGTCATCTCATCAAGTTCTATTTGGGAAAATAATCAGTGGACCTTACCTGTGCAACCATTTTATATGGTGGCTCATCTCCTGTTGCTGGGATAGTAGCAGGTTGGTAACAGGGGTGAGTCGGGGTGACAATAAAACTTCAATTACTTAATCCAAATCACAAGCAATATGTCACAGTTGATGATGACAAGGTAAACCAAATATGGACTAGATTATAGGACGATTCACCAATAAATGCTTAAATTTTGCTCCACTATGAAAAATAATTAAAAAAAGCTATTGTCTTATAACCACACACAACCACTCAAAATACTCTTTTTTTACCTCTATCTGTGTGAGCCAAACCACTGATGTCATCCGTAGAGAATCAGCGCTTCCACGGAAACATGATTTTTCATTTGAATCCAGTGTGTCAGATCGAATTAGGTGTTGCACAACCTAGCTCTTAGCGGGGAAAGCTTTTCAAGGAAAAGGAGGCTGTTTTCTCAAAAAAAATAAAATAAAATCACTACTGAAGAACTAACCTTCAATCCATACCGCTCGACATTAATCCCAGCAACCTCCACCGCATCGGGGCTCAAATCCGTGGCCAGAACCCTCCCTTTATCCCGCAGCTCTCTTCCAATCCCCACCGCAATCGCGCCGCTCCCAGTCCCCAGATCCGCCCACAACCCCTCCCCAAAACCCTCCACTCCCTTCACCAAATCCACCACCATCTCCGTCTCTGGTCGCGGGATCAGCACCCCTTCCCTCACCACCAGCACCAGGTCCCTCCAATGCTCTCCTCCCACAACGTACTGGAAAGGCCGCCGCTCCTCGATCCGCTGCCTCCATAGCCAGTAGAGCTCGTCCAGGGGTGCGCGGAGGAGGATTTCGTTGGGAGATTTGGGGGAGGAGGCGTCCTCGAGGAGCCAGGAGAGCTCGCGGAGGAGGTCGGAGGCGGAGGGGCCGGAGTCAACGGCGAGGCGGGGGCCCGCGGAGGTGGCGAGGTCAGCGGCCCAGGAGCGGAAGGCGGCGAGGGAGGAAGGGGAGGCGGAGTGGGTTAGGGGGCGGAGGAAGAGAGGGGGCGGATGGGATTCGGGGGAAATGGACGGTGGAGATGAGGCGATGATCGTGATCGGACGGCAGAGAGAGAGGGTTGTTGTCGGGACCCTAAACCCCATTTCTCCCGCCGGTTTCATTTGGTTTTCCGCTGTTAACGTAAATATATAGGCAAATGGTTGGTTTCCTTTATATCCCTGTAAAATTATTGAATTGCATATTTTCTCCCGCAAAATCAATACTCAATAAAATATGGATAATAGAGGTGGTTTTTGTGGAAAAATGGATGAAGTCTGGGGACCCTCCGCCGTCTTCCTCTGCAGCCAAAGCTTGCGATGATGTTGCCGAGACTATCATATCTCTGCAGCATGGAAACCCTATCCCTAGTTTTCCAACGCTACTTTAGAAATCCCTCCTTACTACCAAATCCTCTCGCCATATCCAGGTTCTCATTGACTTCTGCCAGTGGAACTCGGAGAGCAACAGTGGTTTCCGGCACGGCAGCGTCAGCGAGCAGAGCTCCGGCCTTGCCGATTCCTGGTAATCGATCTGCTATCTCGTTCCTTAGAGTCCGGATATGGGTAATTCTCCCAAGTTTTGCATTTTTACGAGATTGGTTAGTTTTAGGTGCAGAGGGAGCTCTCATGGTTTTCGTCACTGGAAGCATGAAAGCAACGGATTTAAAAGATGGCCCACCATGACGGTTAGGCTGACTACTCTCTACCAATAGGTTGGGCCCTCGAACCCTTAGGAAGCAGGCAGCAGTGTGAGACTAGAAGGTATTTACTGAAGTAATGCTGGTAACATTGGTGAGGAATCAGATCTCATTTTGTTCTTATGTGTCTTCATTAGAGTATGGAGAGGCATTGTACACAAAGGAAACATTGTTGTCAATGCTATATGTGGTAATGGATATGATACATTAGCATTGCTCAGAATGGTAGGAGATGGATCAGGCAGGGGCTGCGTTTATGGGTTGGACATCCAACACCTTGCATTAGAGAGTACTTCTTTGCTATTAAAAGAGTCAATGGAAGAGGATGAGGTATTATAGAATTTCTTATATTGAATGAATAATGGCCTCATCAAGAATCAGCTTTCTCCTGCTTTCTCAACTTTTTTGTTACCTTCAACCTGAGGAATAGAAATTGCTGACTTTATTGGCAAGATGCCCTTGGTTCATTTATCAATTTGTGTAATTTTGGTGTAGAGAGAATTGGTGAAACTCTTCCAACTTGTCATAGCAAGATAGAGACTATCATCCCAAGAGATACTCATGTTAGGTACTTTCTTGTAATCTTTTCCGTATGCTTTTATGCCCAACATATTTATGTATGTCTATATTATGTTTAATGTTTTCTGCTGTCCAGTCCCTATATTATTCTTATATGAAGTTTGAGATATCTCTTTCTCTGCTGCATACAGATTGGGATCAAAATTTAACAACAACAAAAGTTTTGAGTAGCAAAACCTAGTGCTAGCCAAGGGGCTGATACCATGCATTTAATGAGCATTCTAAAGCTTTATCTTAATCTTTGGCATTTAAGTTTTTCTAGGTTGCATGCCTATAGCAATAATCATCTTCCTTAGCATAAGAAATTTTTAAAGGAAATAGGAAATAGGTATCTGTAAAGATTAAAATATATGTTCTAGAATTCATCAGATATGTACAAATTTGAGCATCTGGTGGGAAGGTTCAAGATTCAACTCAAGATAGCATGTGTGGTTGAATAAATTTACTATATAGTTCTGCAATTATGTGGCAGGTGCCCTTATTTTTTGCAACGTATATATGAATTCCAATATGCTTGTAGGTGCTCTATGTTATTTCAATATGTGGAAATAATTTGAACTAATGGTGTGAAGTTTTGAGCTAGCAATTAAGCATATCCATGGTGTTCTGCCTACTATTTCCGGGCTCATTACCTTCGACTAGGGATATCTTCCTGGAGGGGACAAAACAATTATCGCTACACCAAAAACAACATTACTGGCATTACAAGGTGCAATTAGAGTGCTGTATGTGGGATATCCTGTGTCTTCTGGTTTCCTGTTCTTCACTTCTTTTTCAGAAATGTAAGATTGAGTTAATGCTCATTTTGTTATATAGGGTTTCTGCCCTCATGTATGCATAAGGCAGATTAAACATTTAGATACCAAAAGTGGAACAAGATATTGTGTCTTTTCTTTTGTTCTCTCATTTCAGTTTTTATCAGATTGGATTCCTTGTCCACTTATATTCCTTGGTGACCCAAAATTAAAGAGATCTTCATATGTAAGTGTGGAATCCCTTTAACTTGGTATAGTTGCTCATTAACCCTGTGGAAATTGATTATTGCATATAACCCATCTGGAATAATAATTACTTTGTAAAACACCTGCTACTGTATTTAGGCCACCTATGTCATGGTTAATGCCAACTATACATCCTGGTTAACTGAACCAGAATTGTAGAATGACACAAGTGCCTGTTATTATATCATATGGGATAGGGATTCTAGGCAATTATGTATCCTCTTTTCTCATAATGATCCAACTATTCTTTTTGCTGTCCACATCCCTCACCACCTTCGACTTTCCCAAAATGTAAAAGAAGGCATTTTGATCTGTTAAAACCTATGATTTATGATATACAGCTGCTTTTAGATTGCAGTTGTTGGTCACTGTCAGACTATACTAGTCTTATTTAGTATTTTAATGTCCAAAACAGATAGTAGTTTGGTGGTCAAACAAAATCAAATGAGAAAAAAATAACACGGAAAGGATTCTAAAATAGTTCTTATGGAATATTCTTCTAACAATTGTTAAAATCAAACACTTTCTAACTCTACTTTTTCTAAGTAAATTAGAAGAGTTTATATATAACTATTGAAATACAAGGAGGTCTGGCCAGATTTAATTATATCATCTTACAGGGATAATATCATACAAAATTTTTCTTTTACATCGGTGATATGTGAAAAACCTCAAGAATAAAATTTCCCATTTGGCTATGTTATGTGTGTACAGTGACCTGCTTATTGGAAAAAGGAGCTTACAGCAATTTATATTACCCTTTTTTTTGCTATTCCATTTTTCTATTACAGAGAGGAGCTGGAAACCATCCAATTGTTTGTGTCTAGGTTGCCAACTGAACATTGGGTTACAAGCAAGTTTGAGATACAGGCCGGTTGGCCCTGCCCTTGTGCTGCTATTCAAGAAATGAAACTGCAGAGAGAGTATCTGTTTATGAACAATTCTGATGGTTATTTTGCACTTTAGTTGAAGACTTGGACATATGTTCATGACATGGACAATGGAGTGGTGGGTATAAGAATGTGTTCTTTATTCATTATATTATGAGTAAAAAAACCTAATGATGATTCTTCATTGCAGAGCCTTATTGCGCACAAGTTCATATTTGACCTGGGGGGCACATCTCATCAACCTATGAAAAGGTATCGGTTCCATGAGATCTCTTTCAACCATTTTGGATTTGTGCCTTATGTATCATTGTTGTATTGCTGATAAAGGAGGGAGTGTAACTCCTATACAATTGGCTATTAATTTTTTTTTTTTCAATTTTTCAAACACTTGATACTGTATCATGTTTTTTCTGGCAATCAAAACGCCTTAAAAGACAGCAAAGGATCAGTTGTGAAGTCTGCACTGTCTTGTGTTTGTACCAGGCACCTGGAAGACAATTTGGGCCAAATGTGTTGTTCTTTTGTTGATATGTTTTGCAAAGGAGATTGGAACGAAGCAAAATTTTTCAATCCAAATACAGAGCCATTCAAATTACTGGATGAGTATTTCAATCCAAGTCAAACCAGTTTGGGTCAGATTACAGCATGATCTTTCTGTTTATCATCATAGCAACCTAAGAATGACTATTGATTGTCATCGATTAAGTTCTCAATTGATTCTCAAAGATTTATCTTCATATTCTACTCTGATAAGCAAAACCTGTATTTATGTAGAGGAAATCTCTAACCTTTACCCTTTTGACCCCTTTGGTGAATCTTAGTCATTGCTCTTCTTTTGAATCCGTTGCCTGCAACCTGTGCAGTCATTGATTGTTGTACATAATGAATGGCAAGCATCAATGTAGTAGGTACTGGACTTACCCCTGTTTAGTTTTTGTGAGCAAGAGATTACCAATTTTTGAGCATTAAAAGCAACAAATTTTACAAAAAGTATCCAAGTGTCAGCTGAGTCAGACACGTGGACGTTTTTTTTTTTTTTGTTTTGTGGTAAGGTGGAGGCACGAATTATACCTTCAGCAGTCAGTGTAGTGCAAGTTCCAGGCAAGACAAGAAATGGATAACACTCCAAATCCAAGCTCTACATCTTCTTCTCAAGCTAATAATCCCTTAATATCCAACTTAATTGCTATGGAGATAACAAACAGGTTATTGCAGGGCCTCTCAAGATCAGGTCTTTGGTCTAGTATATCTGTTTCTGAACCATCTGGAAAAGCATCGGGATATGCTGCCATGAGCTTTGCCTTCATGCTTTTGCAAACAGCAATAAACAGAGGACAGGAAAAATTAATTTTCCTTTTCAGAAAACCAAAATCTTCATAAGCAAACAAAAGAAAGGGCTTCTGGATCCCCATAAGTTTTCTTGTATATAAACTCCTGACATTTGAATAATTACATAAGACCCCTCAAAGTTTTAACTTCTTTTGGAGAAAAAAACACTTATCATTGGAGTAACCAAGTACAGAGCTAAAGCTAACCATAGATGAGTTAAGCAATCCAAGAAAAGGTCTTCTGTAATCTTTCTTTCTTTTCTGAATTTTGAAAGCATCCCATGGTTGATCTTCAACTACAGGGAGCAGCATCCTTGCATTCAAAGCATAAAATTGCAGTTTGAAATATCTAAAAGTATTCCATCAAAACAGAGGGATTTTAACTCAAGGATTTTTGGAAAAGGAAGCTAAAATATCAGCAGCTCATGTGTACTCACAACAACTTTAGAGTGGTCACATGTAAAAAAGCAAAAGAAAAAAGTAAACAAAAGCCACTAAAATTTCAAGAGAGGAAAACAACGAAAATGCAATATTCCTGTCTGTTAGTAAATATGCAAATAAATTGGCAATCACTGAAGATCATTGGACCGTCTGACCAATTAAACAGTTGCCTTCAGTTTCATAAAAATGTGTTTATGTCTCACTCCATTGACTTCAAGAGCTGTCTATTGGCAGTGTGAAAATAATTGGCAATCATTGAAGATTATAGTCTGACCAATTAAACATTGCCTACCTTGCTTCATAAAAATGTGGTCTAGGTCTGACTTCATTGACTTCAAGAGCTGCATATTTTTAGTGAAATCACTAGAGACATCAGTAAAGCACCTCTCAGAAAAATCATTAAAATGTGTCAATACAGCATTGCTGTCTTGCAGTCTTCCTAATCTGCATTCGAAAGTTGCAAGTATAAGCCAACTGGCTCTAATAGACCAATCAAGTAACCAGGGCATCCCAAAATTGAGAAAAATGTCAATGAAATAAAAAGGAAAAAAAGAAATTGGTTAGCAGGAAAAAAGTGCACTCATTGGGCATATAAGATTAGTATATTTTCCAATTGGTAAAGCTGATCACAACAATGAAAACATGACCATTTAGCAGTTCAAAAGCATAATAACATCATTTATAAGATGGACAGTAAAAGTCAGAATGGAAGCATAAGAAGCCACACCAGAAAAGATTAGCTAAACAGCCAAGTCATTAAGTTTAAAGAGATGTGGTAAAACTCCACCAAGGTGCATGTGAAAATCTTACAATTTGTATTGCTCTTAAGAGCACACAAGCTGGATGTCGTGCAAAGTCATTTGTAAAACACAACCATCCTCACTAATAATTGTTAATAATCATAGGAAATGAGATGCAGGCACTGGTAATATTATATGTCTGAAGACTTTACCATGGAAGAACCTGCAGTTCAAGGCTCTAAAATCCTCCAGGAAGCCCAAACTCTATGCTTCAGTTCAACACATAATATCAAGTTAATCTTGAGAATGTCTACAATACAATCATTGAATAACATAACACAACCATATTTTTAGGCCTCATGGTTTCAAGGTTTAAGTATAATTTCCAACCTCCTTTCAACAGACAAGCATCAACTTCCATTTGCTCCACATTTAGACAACACATTACTGCATGACTATGTTGCAAAAAAAAAAGACGTGTCATTTGTGGTGATTAGAGAAGAAAATCACTGACGTGAGGACAAGTTTCCTTTGACTTTACCCACTCTCAAGGGCAACACTGCATGAAGCTTGAACTAGGTCTTCAATTTCAAACACATGATATCTTGTACCTATCTCCCACCGTGAGACGCTTAAATATCATTCCTCTGGTTGTCATCTCTGGGCTTTTGTTTTTAAGCTAGTTTGAAGATGTTTTTACCTCCCTATATTGTCAATTTTCTAAAATGCACCCAAACAAGAGCTCAACTCCAATACGACCAACTTGTCCGAAAAAGTTAAAATACTAGAGGAGAATGTATAATCACTACTTGTATGGTCATCTATCTCTCATTGTCATATGCAATGAACTTGGTCATTGTAATTACTTGTAGCACTTACAGAAATTGAAATGGGTTACTAACCTATGATTATAACACAATCAATATGCAAGGTGCTGAATGCAAAATGAACATAGAACTAAGAATGAACATAGAACAGGTTATATAATTAAGTACCCAAAAGTAAAGATGTCATATGTAAACAAGCTGTTTTAGAGAGTCATTCATGAAAACTTCTACTTCGAGGTTCTATCAAAGAATGGGAAAATAATTTCTCCAGAAAATGACAAGGAAACCGCTAATCATCGCAAACATAAACAGTTCAAACCATTTTTACAAAAAACTTCTGCTTCAAAAACTATGGAAGATTCTATTATGAAAAATAGGAAAATAATTTCGTCAATCCTCTGAATCTCTGATAGAAACATAAATAGTTCCCACCAATTTTCCTAGGCTACTCCTTGCTTGGAACTGATAAAAATATAGAATGATAAGATTATGATGAATAGACGATGTCATTTTGCAATATGCCACTGAAAACCTCCAAGGATCAAGGATGAACAAGTTGATGAAATACAGAATGGCAGGAACAAAGATGAAATGGTAAAAATAAAAAAAGATAAATACATGAGGAGCAATCATAATGAGATTTTTTTTAAGGGTTTTAAAAAGGTGGGGATGAAGAGATTAGGGTTTCTTTCATGAATCTGTCTCCAATAGTTCTCATAAGAATGTCCCAAGAGAGAATTTCACTAGTTCATGAGAATGGTGGGGCACAAATATGTCAAAAAATGTGCCACCATTCATTTTCCTCATGTCTTTATGATGAGAGTATGTGCTTTTTATTCCTCTAGATAATTTCTAATATTTTTATCATATCCAACAAGTTTGTCAAAATACTTTTCCTATTTTATCTTGTTTCTAATATTTGACCTTTTCGGATCCATCTTCATCATGCCACCAGTATGAGTTTGGCACTAACTCCTTTCATTAGCATATACATTTTTTTGTTGCATCACTACCAGCACCTAATCTTAACTGATTATCAAACAATAGTCCAATACTTCACATTTTAATTACAAATTCAACATCGAGTAGTGGCTCCATGTTCATATCTTTGAGTCCCATGGTTTCCAGCACATTCAATCAAAGGTACAACTCATCTTAGCACCGTGACCTTTTCTTTTTGCTTCACCATGAAACAAAAATATCAAAACATAGTTCGTTTGCAGAATAGATCCATTAAACCTAGAATTTGCATATTAATGTTTCTGTCAGGTCTATCAACATCGTCAACTTCATAATATCGTAAGTTGCAATTTATATAAATGCAAATCAGAATAATTTTTCTTTCAACATTTGATGACTCCAACATATCTTGGCCTTGTTAAGAAGCACTAATTTGATTCTATTCTTTTAGATGTCATTGAAATTTAGAGGCTCCCTCTTGTTTTATATTATCAGGTTACAAATTTATACATCCTAATTTGCATTTCCCCTTCCATAAGATCCTATATTTCTCTATTATGACAAATTTAACCCAAAATCATAAATTAATAAAATTTCTTTAAAATATGCAAAAATTAGGTTTGCCTTTTTCGTCTCCTTATCTGGATCACCACCAAAGGTCAATGAGTTGCTAAATCCTTTGCAGAACTGCAAATTAGCATCAAAATCGAAATCCAAACCCTAATTCGAACAAAATCGCGAAAATTAAAACTGAATAAGATTTTTAAAAACATCGGAGATCGATGACAGAGAAATGAATGACGTACATGAGATTCTGGATCTGCGTTGAGGAATCCAGGTCTTTGGCGTCGATCATAGTCTTCAAATGGCGGGAAACCGCTTCCGAAGCCGCTTGGATAGCTGCCTCTCTCTCTCCTGGCTGGAGGGAAGGAAAAAGTCCTCTTTGCAAATGCGCCCCTAGTATATCCATAATTTGTAGAGGAACCCCTCACATCTTTATGATTTGCAGGTTCTCTGAGGAAGGGATTTTTTGCTTGTATACCCGTCAAATTTGAGAAATTTAGAGTATTCTCCTGTAAAAGTTGAAGTTGCATATAAAATCCTGTTGCGCTTACATTAACAAATGTACTTTTCCATTGCTTATATGCATTAGTGTGATGTTGGGGTATGCACATACAAAAAAAATATATTGGGATTTTTTCATGTACCCCCCTCTCAGGGATTTATGTATTCCCTCTCGACATTTAGATAATCATATGTCGCCACCGCAATTTTGGAATTGCTTTCACTTCACACCACTGACTGGGTACATGGAACGAAACATGTAGTTATCCCTGGTTAACACTAATCAAACGTATAAAAGTACGAAAATACACCTGAAGCCAAATATAAATTTGAGAAAAACAAAAATATATATGTAATAAATAATAGCCTTTGCCATCAAATTCTATCAATATATTATTATTTTCTCTCGGGTAATATTCAAAAATAATAATGAAGATGTAAACACAAACACTTTTTTGTACCTTAAGACTTCAAGTAGTGCATGGCATCATCAGTTCTATTGTTAAAAAAAATTAGTATTAAAAAGTCAATTTTTAAAATAAATTAGTATAATTCTAGTTTTTTATTTGTATAGAACCACAAAATCGGTTTGGATTTCAATTTTACACTTTACAAAAAATTGAGTAAACTGAAACTATACCAATTTTAAATAAATATATAAATATATTATATATGTTTGTATAATGTATAATATATATATATATAATTCGATATTTATAATTTCTAACTATTTTTTAATCTCCACTAAATTTATGCTTTTAAAAGATAATATAAAAATATTTTTTAAAAAGAAATTTAAAAATATTATAATATAAAATTTATATTTTAAAATTAATAGTTCGAAAAATCAGTATATTAATTTTAGAATCAGTTTAAAATCGATTTAAAATTAAACTAAAAATTCAATTCTCAATCTAAATCGGTAAAGTTTCGATTTTTAGATTTTCAACAATTAAATTCAAAATTAACATTTTTCATAATTAAAATATGATTTTAATTCTAAAATTTATAAAATTGAAACAATTTATCGTCTTACTGGTCGGTATTTATTATTTGTGTCGAGCATGAGAACACGAGGATCAACGCATCTCTAAATGTCCAATGTATCCACGTGTAATAGCCAAACTATAATTTACGTGCCCAATAGAATTGGCGATTTTGCTATCCATGATCCCCACCAAGTCTGTTGTCCCAAACACAAACAAAACCGACTAATCTAGCGAGCGATGACACAACATGATATGATTAACTTGTTAAATGGTTTTGAATCAAATCACAACACAACCCATTGCAATAACATGTTCCATCAATATATATTTTTTAAATTTTGACACAATGAGATTTACTTGTTATTAGTCAAATTCATAACTAACAACTATGGATTAGCTACAAAATAATTTATAATGAATTCCATAATTCATGTCCCAAATTTTTTTGAGGAATAATATAATTATTAGTGAAAAAAACACAAATTCTGGGTGACATGTTATAATTTAACTTATTTTTCGAGTATGGAATATGAGGTAGATGTATGATTATTGGGTAATAATGCACCAAAGCCTAACCCTTAGTTTACACATGGATTAACCCATTAGCTTATTTAATTGTTTAGTTAAACGGTTTAAAAGGTTCAATTTCTACCTGAATGGGCTTCACCGCGTCCCAAACGTGTCATCTCAAATTGCTACATGAATTTGTTTAGCTCAAATCCACACTCGCAGATTATATTCAGCTCGTGTCACAAACATGCTGGATCGAATATTCCGTTACGTGTCCAAGCGCACGACAATGGCGGCAGCTGAGCCGGAGCCCCCCTCGTCGTCTTTGCCATCTCCTCCTCCGCTCTCCTCTCTCGAGCCCATAAACGACGGGCTCGAAACCCTAACCCTGGAGGAGCAGCCGGAGGCGGACGCGGAGGAAGAGCACACCTGGTCGGAGGAAGACAAGGAGAAGAGGTTTCGGTACCCCACGAGGCCTGACGTGCCGGATTGCACTTACTATCTGAAGACTGGGACTTGTCGGTTTGGATCCAATTGCAGGTTCAATCATCCAAGGAAGAGGAACAGGAATTCGGTAGTTAGGGTTTGTTTTTTGGTTATTGTTTGGTTTGATTCGTTCGGTTTTGGGGGTTCTGGGATTTATTTAGTACCGTTTTTTGCAGGGGAAGCCGAAGGATCCATCGGAGAACAAACTGGTGGGTTTGGTTTTGTTGTTTTTTTGTTGACTAAAATTGCCCAGTACGTGCTTATTCGACATGTTTATGATATATATTTGGATTATTTGTTTGTTTGTTTGTTTGTCAGGGCTGCATTTTCTCTTTTCTGTTTGTGTGGTTTGGATTAGCTTATGAAATCAGCAAAAACAAAGAAAAATTTTTTTCCCATGGTTTCGAATCCAACTAACCGACATAGTTTGAAGTGGGTTCAAACTTCGAATTTTGATTTCTATTGAAATGGCTTCAGACATAAACGTTGAGCTTCAACAACGGATGGACTATTACCAAAAAAACAAAAACAATGGATGTTGGATTCAAACGCATTACAGTGATTTCAAGCGTTGAATGTTGGCTCAAACACTTTATGTTGAACTTTATGCACAACTCACCTGGGAAAAAGGTGAGGTCCGCTATCTCATGGGATGCATTTTATGGACACATAGTGTGCAGGGATTGGTTCAAAAAAATTTTTTATTGGCTCGGTTTGCAAGGTAATCTGCTCCTATATATGCAAACTAAGAATTTGGTAATATGCTCTTATAAGCCAGGAAAGGGTGATGAGTCTCGGAATGAAGATTATTATTGTTAGTGTATTAGTTTTTGTTTAATCCTTTGTGTTTTTCCGTATGGATGCTCTTTGTTGGAGTGAATGTGGCATATAGTACTTCTGTTTTACTGTTTGTTCTTTCCTTTTTTCAAGTGAGTTTTCTTCTGAAACTTCTTATTTGCAATTGGGAATATGTAGGACAATAATAGTGAATGATGAACAACAGAAGGAATTTCTTAGGGTTTATGCAATCATTTTGCCAGCTAATGGTGCTTGTGATGATAGACATGGACCCTATTGTTGTGATTTTTTTTTTCATCTTCTTGGTCAAGCACTTTTTCTCTGTAAATCGAACAGTATGTCGACATGCATACCCTAAGTTGCCTCTTTATTTCTATATCAAGGGAATTGTTGGTGGTTAGCATTAGTGGCATATGTATGGTAATTGGTTTTGTATCCTTCTGTTTCATGTTTTCTTGTTGATCCATTACAAGCGTTCCTTAAGTTCTGCTTACTTCATTTATCACTTTATCCAATTCTCCTATCTGGAACCGATCAGATTCATTTAGTGAAAACAACTGATTTGATGCATTTCTTATTTGGATTTGAACTGGGTATTGGTCCAAATTGGTGCATGTTGTACTGAAGTTTATTTTGTTTTCTTTCCAAATGAAGATGGATTTGGTTGAATCCTGCAATAATGAAAATAAGATCTGGGCTGTAGATAGTTTCTAAGAAAAGCCATAAACATCAATTGATTTTCTATCTTTATTCCCTGCTATTATTGTTTATTTTTAATTGAATACAAATTGTGAATATCTCTAAAATATTATTTTGTAGAAATAATGGAGTTAAAATAGTGATTTTCATCTTGATCCAAATCATGAAAAACAATATATATGTACAAACCCATCCAACTTTCTTAAATTGTCAAACATTGCATCCTTGAATGGAATGTTATAATTCTTTTAGGTTTTTTGGCTTTATTCTGGCGACTTTGTGGTGTTACTAGGACAAAGCTTAAATAATGCATTCTAACCTTATGAAGATGTAAATATCTTATATTGCATTAATTCCACAAAGAAGGGTAAGGTGGCCGTTTTTTCTTTTTTGCATTTGGGGTGAACTGTTGAGCTTCCTAGTATGTAAAAAATTATGTGCAAGGTGGCTGATATATGGTGAAGAAAGTTTGGAGAAGTATTTCGTACGGGATAGACCATAAAAAAGTTTATTATTTGCATTTTCATCTTAGTTGGACTCAGAGTGATCAAATCTATTTTGATCTCATCTTGTTTGGTGGAAGATGATTTGAGTTTTATGTTGTACATATATTTTTTTTCTCAACATAAACTCTTGTAGATTGTATTTATTTCAACAAATTATGGTGTTTCAATTAGATGTGCAAACCTCAACTTAAATTTTGCTTATATACTCTTGCAAGACCCTAAATTTGCATAGCAACCCTTTTAAAGATGATATTCACTCATATACCTTTCCAAACCTTGGATTCTTGCATTTACATCCCTATGTTAATCCTACTTTCAGCATCGATTCTGAAGGTAATATAATTTCAGAAAAAATCCATCATTTCCTTTGTCAATATGCCTCTCAAAAGTCTATACAATTGTGTCATTTACAAATTGGTAATTTGCAGATTAACCCCCAAATCTTTATAATTCGCATATTCCTCCCTGTATTTTAGTTATTACAAAAATCTCATATAATCTATGGGCTTCTTGGGATCGCGATGGTCATGATTAGTGATTAAGTTGACTATTGAGTTATGATGGGATGAATTTCTCAAATTAGTATGATTTTGGACATGATAAGAGTTTGCTAAGGTGTCCTGTGTTGGCATATGGAAGATTGGAGGGAAGATTAATGAAAAAGGTATTTTGGTGTTTCACCTTAAGAGTAAAGAAACAAGATTTTTAGGTAGTTGAAGATAAAATTGGAATTTTAGATGTTTGATTTAATCGATTATGACTTTGGAGAGGTTTCTGCAATACATTTGACAAATATAGGGAGGTATATGCCATTATAAGGTTTGATGGTTTATCTGCAACAGCAAAGATATCAGGGAGACACTTGACAAAAAAAAAAAAAATGCTGTTTTGCACCTTTACCACCAAAACATTACAAATTTTCTTGCTTTATACCGGTCAATCATATCGGTAGTCTTGGTGCTGTATGGAGCTAACACTGTTCAGGTAATTTTTTTAGACAACAGTTAGTGGCCAGTGACTGCAGGCTTGTCTGCACAAAGATATGAGGTTTGCAGTGGTTTTTATCCAGTTATCAACTTTTGAGAGGCATCTATGCAATTTGAGGTTTGGCATGGGTATATATATGTGCAAAAGTCCTATTATATTGTGGGGCTTGGATTTGTTTTTACTTGTCTGGGCTTCCCAATGTCACTCACTTCCTTTTGCTTTCTACCTCCTAATCTCATTTAAAACTGCATTGTTGCTGCAATTTCAGTTTTCCATACTGTAGCTTTTTTTCTCCATGTCGTATCTTTTGCAAACTGAAAGCATCGAGAAAGCATTAGATGATTTTGAAGTGCTTCTTCACATTGCTAATTCGCGCCAACTATAAGGATGTAGCTTCCTAGTTTTCTTATCCAATGCTTTGCTACGTTCACATCAGCTTTGTGCAACAAGATGGTGAAAGTATTATATTATCAACATTTCCTTTCTCTCAACCAAGTATTGCTTTTATTTTTGATGAAGATGACAGAGAAGGAGAAGAAGCTTTACCAATAAACTGCATATAGGTTGATTTCCTATTGCTTATTTGTTCTGTGTTTATAATTTATAAATGAACAGGAATAGTCTGCTTTTAATGTCAATGAGAGATGTAGTCTATATTCCCATTATTTTTTTCAGAAGTTTGCACTGCTTTACTTATTCTTTTGATTACCTAGTTAACAGTACATAACTGCTTTTCTTTGTCTCGGAAGGTTAGTAATTCTTTTGCCAATTCTATCATTCATTTCATAGGCTTCTATATCAAGTATATGCTTGATTTTGTTTTAAATGTTTCTGAAAGGCTGTCAAAGAAAAGGAAAGTGAAATTGACAAGGAAACTCTTCCAGAGAAAGTTGAACAAGAGGATTGCATGGTCAGAATCTTTTTATCTGCCTAACATTCATTTTTACAGGATTCATTTCTCATTTATAATGCAGAATTTTTGCTAATGAGTTTGCATTTTGGAAAAAGGGGTATTCCTTAGGATCTAATTTCCTACTTGTTTATGTTTGACACCTCATTTTTCAAAGACTCTAAACTTTGACATTTTTTTGAATATATGAAGCTTTAAATAACAACCTTATTTGATGAGGTTTTGTTATTATAATTCAGTTCAAGGATTGAGATGGTAGTGAAGCTGCTCTTGGGGTGGGAATTTTACATAAAAAATACTGCAACCTCTTATGGGACATTTGGATTTGTTAAAGAACAATTGTGGGAATTGATTTTCCCTTGGAATCTTAGGTTTCTTTCTATTTTCTTCTGTATAAACTATGAATTTTAACTCCAAGCGACCCTGAGAAAAAAAGCATTTTTCGTCTTTCATTTCAGTAATCTTAAAAATAAAAAGAACTTGAAACCGCAGTGATCTTATGTTGTGAATGCTGCGGTCCTCCTTGAGCTCTGTATTTGTTTCATCAGATTAAGATCAAAAGGGAATGCACGTTGGATAAAAAAAAAAGATAAAACAACAGTTTTCCTTTCTTTTGCATATGGTCCATTTCCATCATTCTCCATTATCTCATGTATATCCTAACAGAACTCTGTTTTCCGAAAGAGGGCATTGATAGTCTTTAATATATATGCAACTATAGTGAGATATTATTCAATAATGTGTTAACCTTTCAAGCCTCAAAAGCCAAAATACTTCATAATCCGTAGAAACTGGCGAGGTGAGTCTGTCTTGCATATGGTTCCACTAAGATAATTTTAAGCAGTGTCAAACGGAGAAGATGCAGCGAATATTACTCTCTGTCAAATTCCTTTGAAATATCTTTTTTTTTCTAGCTTATTTTTGTCAACAAACAAAGGAAGTCATGCATGGTCATGAACATAATTTCCTTGATCTGGAAAAAAAAATCTGATAATTTGTTTGCTTATTCCATCCCTAATTTCATATGTTTCTGTAATATTTGTCTGTCTTGTCTTGTGATTATGTTTTTAAATCCTTGTGAAAGGTTGTCAAGGGAAAGGAAAAGGAAAAGGAATCAGAGAAGAAAACTCTACCTGACAAAGTGGGGCATGCAAAATGCAAGGTTAGAATCTCTTTATCTAACTAGCAGGTACATATTCTTTTACTGTCTATAGTGAAAAAATAGCTGCTTGCGAGTTCTGCATTGAAAAGAGGGATTTTGTGTTCCATTGTTTTCTACATATTTATGTTTGACATTGCAAGTGTTTTGTTTGTCTAGCAGAGCTGTCCCATCATTGTGTGCTGACTTGTGGGATATGATGGGATTCTGTTACTAGAACTCCAGATTATTGACTAGATGTTTATAAGAATGCAATCAAGGAGTTCTATTTCATAAAGTTGTGTGACACAAACAACCCTGGTCATTTGAATGAAAAAAAAAAAGGAAAACTGATTTTTGAATTTTTGGTTCCAATAAATCTACAATTTGGGAAAGAAAATTTCCAAAATGCCCTGAAAGGAGCACTTTTTAACCCTAGACTCTGCAAAACCAAAAAACCAAAGAAAATGTAGAAGACAATGAATTTAGCCTGTGGACAATAGCCTGCTTTGTGTTCCATATCCTTTTCACTGAACCAGATGAAAGAGGAAAATCACATCAAAAATTCATGTTCCTTCCAATTAATCAACAGAAATGATAGTTTCCTTTTCTTACATGTCTTCCACCAGCATCCTGATTCTGGTGATGACAGAACTGTAAAAACGGTTGATTCTCTAAAGAGTATCTAAGTGACTTAGGTTGTCAGTGTCTCTAGGTTATTCTATGAATTTGTAATTTATTTCCACTTTCAAGAGCCTTGAGGTTGGAAAATATTGTGCCAACACTTGTGGTGGTCCAATTAGATTTCTCCAGGCTAATGTGGTTTTGCACATCTTCAATTTTCTGTACTAGTTTGTTTTTAGGTGTATCCTTTTTTGATTGCATTCCTTTCATGGTTTGGTGTTTTATATAATTCTATAAGGTTTCTTAATGCTTAGATCCATGACAATGAATAATGAAGGTTTGCAGTTTTACTTGATGCCGGGAGGTTGCAAGTTTGGAAAAGAATGCAAATTTGTGCATGATAATGAAATGAATAAAGAAGGTGCAGTGGAGCTTAACTTTTTAGGCCTTCCAATGCGACCTGTGAGTGCATGAACTTTTATTTTTCTGAGAAGGACTAATGAATAGGCAAGAGCTTTGCATGCATTAAAATTTATTATATCAAATGAACTTATTTTACCTTGAGTATTAATTATGTAAAAGCAAGGTATAATTGTGAATGACAACAGGACAGAGACAACTACAGTTCATCTTAGTTTTTAAATACAGAGAAAATCATTAGTCATTATGGAGCTTGAGCCATATTAATGCCAAACCTATCATCGAGTCATTATGGAGCTTAAATTAACACCAAACCTATCATTGGTTATGGCATCGTAAGTTATTTGAGCAAGTGTTTGACCGAGAGTTTGTAAGCCTGCTGTTTTGGTTTTATTTATCATCTAAAACTTTATTCAAGGGCATTTTTACCACAAAAGAAAAAAGGTCAAATGGCATGGGATTCAAGAAAGGCAAAACTAAACTAATTAGTGAAAATGTTAACCATCAATTTTGCATTTGTATTTAGGTTAGAACCTGGAATGTGGAATGTGTTAGATACAAACATGATTTTAGTGAAGTTAAACAATGAGAAGACAAATCATATTTGTACCTTACCGTTTCCTTTTAGATTGTTAGTAGCTCTTCCAGAAATGCTGATATTTTTCATTAATCGATTTAAAAGATGCTCTTGGTTGTCTTCAATTCAGACTTGAGTTCATTCCCACCATTAGTTTGAGTATGACAAATTTCTCATATTGTGAGAAATTTTTTCAGAAGATGTCATTATTTTGTGGAAGAAATGGCTGTCCATTTACTTAAATTTATAACATATTTGAATTTGAACTTCTTGTTGATTGCGTTCATTTGATTGCAGGGGGAAAAAGAGTGCCCCTATTACATGCGTACTGGTGGCTGTAAATATGCTAGTAACTGCAGGTTTCATCATCCTGATCCTACTATTTCTGAGGTTGGGGGAAACTGGCCTTCACAATACAGTAAAGAACATGCTTCAGGAATATCACAACTTCCACCTTCAACTTCTTGGCCCTTGCATATGACTCCAAGTGTTCCAGCTCCCTATTTTAATGCACCACCACCCTTTGTCCCTGGGATGTTTTTACCCCCTCGAGGACTACCTCCAACTCTAGAATGGAATGGGTATCAGGTGAGCTATGTCAATTTTATTATCAGAAGAAAGTTTAGCACCTTATGCAGGATCTTTGAATGCAAAACAAAGTTGTGATTGTTGATTCCAAAATAGAGTAGTTTATATGATAGAATTTTAATCTCATATTGTAGCAGTATAAGACTAACTTGTACTTTATATATTAGGATAAGATTTTTAATTTGATTTGGAAAATAGAGAGAAAATAAGGAGGAAAATTAAATTTAATTTCAAATTTGTTAAATTAAAAAATTGTATATATAATTATTCAATTGGTTTAATGATAATATTTAGTATTTTGCACGTGTGCATGTGTAAACCAGGGGTGTAAACGAGACTCAGCTTGAGGTTGGAAAGTCAAGCTTGGGTTGAGCTCTGCTCAAATATAATTTTCAGAAATTAGTTTGTTAAATTATTTTTTAATTAATTTATATTAAAATAATTTTAAAAAATATAAAAATATCAATCACAATATTATAAATTATAATTCATAAATTGATAATAAAAAATATTAAATTTAAAAAATTTATAGGTAATGCTAATGATATATATAATTTAAAAAATATGTATATTGAAGAAATCATGTTAATGGAATAATATCTAAATATAAAAAATCTTATCAATTACAATATCACATTAAATAATTAAATATATATAATATATTATATGCTATAAAATATATTTTTATATATTTAAGAAATAAATGAGCTTTCGAACTGAAATTAAGCGAGTTGAATCCAACTCAAACTTGGCTCGAGCTCAAAACGAATAGAGTTAAATTCAAGTTGAGTTTGAACTGCTTGTGAATTACGAGTTAAATTAACACTCTTAATATGAATTTAAGTCTGTATATTTATTTTTTCGTAAAATTTGAAAAGATATTTACAGACATTTTTGTTGTATAAAAAGTATGATATAACTACTTTTAAGTCATATTATATTCTATAAATATACAAACTTTATTATCAGACAAAACTATTTTTTTCTATAATTTCCTTTTTTTCCTTTTTCATGTTTAGTTTATAAGAAATTCTTTAAGAAACCTTCATGAATTACTATTTACAACTTTCTAAGTTTTGTTGTATCATATAAGAATATTGTCATAAGTTTGCAGTAATAACTTTATAAGTAGGAGTAATTAATTTCTTAAAGATAGTAATATTCTACACTTTAAATCCTAAATATCCATTGTTGTGATAATTTTAAGAAATTAATCGCAATGAAGTTCAAGGCTGTTATGAGTTAGAAATTCGTAAAACTAGACAGATTTGATAAGATTAATTTTATGCATTGAAAGCGTGAGATGTTGATTCTACTTACTACTACTCTGAAAATTTTCTTTATACTAGATCCTAATATGACAAATCTTTCATCATCGACTTTTGAAGATAATGAACAAAAGATAATAAAAAGGAAAAACCATGAGGAAGATGAATTCCCATGCAGAGGGTATATTCTCAATAATCTGCTAATCGTTTTTATAATCTTTTCACTTCTGTCAAGTATGCAAAGAAAATATAAAATACACTGGAATTTAAGTATAATAATGAAAAATAAAGTGTGGATAAATTTTTTATCATAAAATACTTTAAATTTATATGATTGATAATGTTTCTATGATGAATCAAATATGTGAATTATAAATCCTAGTCTCTAAAGTGAAAGACTTGAAAGTGGTGATTTTTGAATAATTACAAGTTGGAGGAATTATTGCCAAACTCTTTAGAATGATTATAGAAAGAGGTTATTGCACATCACAGGAAAAGTTTTCTTAAACAGATTTAGAAACATTTTCGAATCAAAGAGAAAACTAGAGTACAAGTTAAGAAATTTGCAAATGATCTGCTTATAACAAAAGTAAATTTTGTTGAAAGAAATTGAAAATCTTATAAAGGAACAAAAAGAAAATATTTTGGAGCATATGGTTTAAGTTTGGAAATGAAAATTCTAGCAAATCAAAAAACGAAAATATGTGCTACAATTGTGGAAAGAAAGGTTATTATAAATGAGAATACAAATTTCTCAAAAGATATAAATATGAAGGATATGATAATGGTCAGAATTCCAATAAGGCAAATCTGGTGGAACAACAAGAACCAAATAATCTAGCAGCGATGATATTAGATTTGCATTGGGATAATCATAGAATTTCATATGACTGTAGTCTTCAAGTTCAATAACTGGTGATATGACTTAGGTGTTATTGTTCATGTATACAACAATAAGTCATAATTCAATAACTATATAATATTGACAATAGATGTAAAGTTCTGATGGAAAATTATGTTTTTGTAAAGTAGTGGGTAAGATTGGTGTGGAGTTTTAATTCACTTTTGGAAAAAGCTTTTATTGGTTAATATACTACGTGTTTCTGATATGAGAAAGAATCTCATGTCTATTGATTTGTTAACAAAAAAGGATTTAAGGTTGTGTTAGAATTTGACAAAATTGTTCTGTACAAGAATGGATTATTTGTGGGAAAGGATTATTCATGTGATGACATGTTTAAACTAAGCATTAATAATAATAAAGTGAATGTTTCTGTTTATATTATTAACTTTATCGTTATGGCATGATCGTTTGGCTCACATAAATTAAATCTTTAAAATTTATAGTTAAATATTATTTGATTTCTTATAATCATGAATATAGATAAACATGTGAAATATGCATTCAAACAAAAATGATTAAAAAAATTTTCCTTAAAATAGATATATGTTATATTTTATTAGAGATTATTTATTTTGACATATGTGAATTAGATGGTACGTTAACTAGATGTGGTAATAGATATTTTGTAATATTTATTAATAATTTTTCAAAATTTACATGTGTATTTGATGGAAATTAAAGATCAAGTCTTTGATATGTTTAAACTATATAAATTTGAAGTTAAAAATAAAAAAAATAAGAAAATTAGAGTTATAAGGAGTGATAGAGGTGGTGAGTATTTTTTCATGAAATTTTTTTCATTTTGTAAAAAACATGAAATTGTATATCAAATAAGTACTCTATATATTTCACAACAGAATGAGTTAGCAGAGAAGAAGAATAAGATATTGATTGACATAATTAATGTCATATTTATGAATGCGAAATTACCAACAAATCTATGGAAAAAAATTTTACTCACTGTCTATTGTTTGTATAATAGAATTCTCTACAGAAAATTAAAAGTTTCTGCATATAAGTTATTAAAGAAGAGAAAATCAAACTTGAGTTATCTTAGAGTTTGAGGATGTTTAATTTTTTATAGAGTTTCAAATCCTAAAAGAGTTAAATTGAGACCAAGAGTATTGAAAGGTATTTTTGTAAGTTATGTAGAAAACTCTAAAGCTTACAAAATATTAGACTTTATTCAAATGCAATTGTTAAATCAAGAGACGTTGATTTTATAGAAAATGAATTTTGAAATGATTTTCATCAACATCCCAATAATTCCAATTTGATTAATGAGCCTATTAATATTTCTAATCCTATAGATGTTGGTCCTATTTCTAGCAGTAAAAGAAAAATTCCTACTTTTACTATTAAAGTTAGGTGAAGCCAAAGAGTTAGGAAAGAAAAAACTTTGCATCTAAATTATATTTCTCTCAAGTTTTTTTTTCTTTTTATTGAAGATGATAGGTCTATGATACTCAATAAGATATTAATCTTGTTGAATGTGAAAGATGATTCTAAAATATTTTAAGAAGTTTTGTCTTGTAGAAATATGACTTTTGAAAAAAAGCAATCAACGATGAAATAGATTTATTAGTAAGTAATAAAATATGGATTATTATTGATTTGTCTTTAGGTTCAAAACTAATTGGATGTAAGTGAGTCTTTAGAAGGAAATATAACATCAATGAATTAATATAAACTTTTAAAATTAGATTTGTAATAAAAGACTTCAAATAAAAGGAGGGAATGAACTGTTTTGATATCTATGTTCCTGTGGTTAGAGTGATATCCATTAGAGTACTTTTGGTGTCGACATTAATATATAATTTATTCGCATATTAAATGAATATCAAAATAATTTTTTTAAATGGAGATTTATACGAAGAAGTTTATATGCAGTAACATGAGAGCTATTAGGAAATAAAAAGAAAGTTTGTAAATTAATTAAATTACTTTATAGTCTAAACCAAGTTCCAAAAATAATGTATGAGAAAGTTTTATTTTGTAATTTTAGGATATGATTTTCGGCATAACAATGCTGATATATATATTTGTTTTAAATTTACAAAAAATTATAGTGTGATAATTTGTTTTATGTAAATGATATGTTAATTATTAAAATTAATATGAATGGTGTCAATGATACAATAAAAGTATCTATTTTCTTAGTTCAAAATGAAAGATTTAAAGGATGTAGATAATATTTTGGTTGTCAAAGTTAAAAAACATGTTTTGCTTTTTATCAATTTCAATACAGTGAGAAAATACTAAATAAATTTAAATATTTAAATGTCAAAGAAGCAAATACTTTATATAATGTTTTCTTCATATTAATTGAAAATTCTAATAGGACAATAGTTCAAATTGAGTATATAAGTGATATTGGTAGTTTAATATATGCAATGCATTGCATAAGATCATACATTGCTTTTTTAATATGTAAATTATTAAGATTTACTATTAATCATAGTGTTGAATATTATAAAACAATTAGAATGGAACTTGGGTACTTAAAAAGAATTATAAGTTTTGGATTGTTTTATAATAATGTTTTACTAATATTATAGGATTATACTGATGCTAGTTGAATAATTAGTGTAAATAATAATAAATCAATCTTTAGATAGATATTTACCTTAAAAGGAGCAGTTTCTTGGACATTAAAGAAAAAACATATATAACTTATTCTACTATGGAATTTAAATTTATAGCTTTTGTTGTATTAGGTAAGGAAGCATGACAACTAAAAAATTTGCTTTTAAATATACAGTTGTGGTCACAATCGATGTCAACTATTTTCTTACATTGTGATATTCAAATAATCATGTTTAGAGTATTCAGTAAAATATATAATAAAAAATCTAGATACATTAGCGTCAGATATGAGTATGTAAAATAATTAATATCTAATTGTATTGTTATCATAGTGTATATAAGATCTTGTAATAACTTGACATATCTGTTTATCAAAGGATTCTCACATATGATTAAAAATATTTATGCCAAAATGGAATTAAAACTTATTAATAATAAGAACCTAACTTATTATTAATCGGACAACTAGTAAAAAATTTAAAGAGTAAGAACAAATTATTAATAAGTAGTTATAGTATTAGAAACGAGATAATGCTGATATAAAATTTGAGAATGAGTAATAACAGTCTTAATGAGATTCAATTTAATAGGAACTTCACCTAAATGAATATAAAAATAGTGCTATTCTAACAAAAATTTAGAAAAATTTTGTAAGTATGCATGAATACATGATGAAGCATAATGATGAAATAGTGTTAAAATAATTATATTGAATTTCTTACTGAAATTGAAGGTTTCATATGTGTGACATGTCTGATTTTGATATAAAAATTTAGGCTTAGATTTAAATCACCATTGGTTTATTTAAGACTTTAATATATTTGCACTGATAAAAGGTCCAAGTCTAAAGATACATTTTTCATGCATGAAAATTATAAATTAGTAACGTAACATATAATTTAAGTGGAAGATTATTATAAGTAAATTATATGATAAAATTTTAGCATCATATTAAATAAATATAAGACTAACTTATACTTTATATATTGAGATAGAACTTTCAATTTAATTTGGAAATTAGAGAAAAGACAAAGAGGGAAACTAAGTAATTATATATTATTGATTTGATGATAGCTCTTAGTATCTTGCATATGCATGTGTGTGTATTTAAGTATATGTATTTAAAATTTTTTTAAAAAAACTTTTTTGAAATATTTGAAAAAATATTTATAGATCATTTTTAACAGTCATATTAAATCTTATAAATACACAAACTTCATTGTCAAATAGAATTACCTTTTTTCCTATAATCTCTCTTTGTTTTCTTTTTATATTCAGTTTTCAAGAAATTCTTTGAAAAAGCTTTAGAAATTGTTGTTTGCATATTTATAGATTTTGTTGTGTCATATAGGAATATAATCATAACCCTACAACAATAACTTTATGAGAATAATTAATTTCTTAAATATAATGATATTTTATATCTTAAAATTTTGTCAAATAGTTGCTGTCATAATAAAACTTTCTAACAAGATATTTTCTGTGTCAATTATTAGTTCCCATTTAGTATATATCCATAACAGAAAAAATGAAAGCTAAATTTATGATTCTCTAGATGAACGTGGTACTTTTTCATGTTATTTAGATTGGATAACTTTTTTATCTTGAAAAAACCCACTTAACTTGCATTGCTTTTGATTTTATTTCCTCATTCCGTTCATGTCATTTGGAAGTTTGTCATGCTTATCACCTACTTGTCTTAGATCAGTCCAATTACAATGGTCAAATTATTGCCTTGATGTGGTTGATCTCATCATTTCAAATTTTTTAGTCTCTAGCTAGTTTTAGTAATCTTAAGAGATGTTTGTTTTGTTGGACTTTTAAATCCTTGGAATTTTGAAGATCTGAAATTTTAAAGTTCATAGATTTACAAATTCAAATGTTATGTTTGTTTTGAATGTCTTTAAAATTTTGGATTTCAAATCCACTTTTTTTTTGCAAGACTTCTCATTAGACAATTTAATTTTCAAGGACATTTTTTTGATTTTTTTAAAATTAAGGTTTTTTTGTAAATTTATAAAATTTGAGGGGCTTATGTATAATTTAGTATAAAAATTTTGAAAATGGATTTTAGAGTCCAACATCTGTATGACTATGTTGAATCAAAGTCCTGGACTTCTGGGTCAATTTAATAACGGATCAATGTCAAAATCAAAGTTAGTGAATCATTTTTGTAAATCAATATTTTTTTTATCAAAATTAATATTATAGTAATTTAAAGTTCGAAAAAGTATTTTTTTTTGATAATTTAATTTAATAACAGTATAAAATAATTAATATTAATTGTTTTAGAAAAAATTCAAAAATTCTTGACTCTAACTCTAACTCCGAATCAAACAGATCCCAAAGTTTGGCCAAATTGACTGAACTTTTTCTCGAGATAATGGGCTGGACTTTGGGATCCATGAATTTTCATTCTTCAAGGATTTCAAAGTCCTTGGAACTTAAAGAGTGTAACAAGACAAACAGAACTTTAATAGTGAAAGAACTACTCTCGGACATTGCCTTCTATTGGGCTTTTATCTGTCTTGCTTACATGAGAAAATTCCTCAAGTAAGCTTTCATCTGATCATCTCTAAATTAAATTGGGCTATGGTATAAAAGGTGCCGAGTGATTTATCAAAAGTTTTCTAATTTTTCTTCAATTCTCACCCACCAAACTTGATATTTTGATTTGGATATAAATGTACAATTTATTAGGTACTGTTTGGTTCTAGATTAAGAGTAAAATCAAACTCAAAATCGAGACTAAAATATAAAAAGATAGTCTGGTCAAATTTTTGATATTTAAATGTTAATATGGTTAGTGAATTGTGTAAATTTTTTTTGAATTATTATGTTCTTAGGTATATTATTTATTGAGGTTTGCATAAATAAAAATCAGGATAATATGATAATTTGGCTTTTTAAAGTAAAATAAAGTTAGTTTGATTATTTTTTTTGTGTTTGAATGTTAGGCCGATCAGAACATGATAATTTTAATCTTGATTCTGAATCAAATGAGGTCTTAATGCATATCTGAAATTATGGCTTCTACTGATGATCATTTCTTGTTTTCCTGCCTTCCATACCTATTTCAATTCATAATAAAAATAGGTTAGAGATATTTGTTGATATTTCCAATTTTGGTTTTTCAGCCGCCAATAAACCCTTTTTATCCACCACCGCCAGATGTAATTCTGCAACATGCAGCTCCAAACATCGATGACCATAAAACTAAGATGACTGGTCTTGTACACCAAGCACATGATACTGATCAATATCCTGAAAGACCCGGCCAACCAGATTGTCAATATTTCATGAAAACTGGATCTTGTAAATTTAAATCATCATGTAGGTTTCACCATCCAAAAGATCGATCTGGCAAAGCATTACCAGTAAGTTATTTTTGTCCTTTTTGATTTCACATGTTCTTATCATTGTTGTCACGACCTACAATAGTGATACTATTGATGAGTTCTGTATCCCTTACTGCAGCATGCGGCCTGAAGAATCCAGTGTTGATGATCATCAAATATTATGGAATCACCAGTTGGGAAATTACATAACCGTCGGCCTTATAATTATTTATTTTTATCATGTAAACTGCTGGTTTCTAATCAGCTTTATAAAGTGAAGATGCCAAACATTTAGTAAGTTTTATTTACAAAAATGATTTCAATAAGCGTATAAGTTGGTATATTATGCTTGAAAAAGGTCTGAAATGTGTTACCTTCCGCAATGTATGGTATGTTGTATAATTTTTTTTCTTGGTAAATGTAATTCGGTGCTGTTTGATCCACCAAGTTGGAAACTATTATATAATCAAATAATAGATTCAAAAAATAGAAATTGCTATTTGTCCAGTGGTATTGTGAATGATATAATTTGAGCTTTAGAGGTAATCAAAATTTAATTTTGACCAATACTCTAAAGGTGATTTTCATCTTATTGTGTCTCCACAAGCATTAAGTTTTCCATTTCCCTTGGTGTATGTTTTATTTTGTTAATTTTTATGACTACGAATCAGCTCGACAGTTCAAAATCTCATCATAAGTATAAATTTATTTTTCGAGTTCTCAAAAATAAGTCAGAATCTGATTAAATTTGTTCTCTTATTATGGGTGATAAAAATAAAATTGGTTAGGCAAGTCATGAGTTTATATAGTTTTTTTAAAAAAAAAAAATTTTGGAGAATAAGCAGAGTTTGCTTCTCTCTTGCTAGCAACTCACGCTCGCAACTGCAGATGAGCCTAAACTCAGTAAAATTCGTCCCCTATTTTGCTGGCAACTAGGGCTAAACCAAATCCCCCAAAAAAACTAGGGCTAAATCAGACCAAATAAAATAAAATATTGTGAAGACATCCATTGCAATTTTCTTTTTTTTTTTTTCCGAGTTCACTTAAATATGAACGAGGCAGATATCTGAAAAGAATACAAAAACCTCCCGAACAGTCAAATCAGCACCGTTGATGTCATAAATCCTGCCGGCGATCAATCACGCGGATCCGAATTCATCAGCGGCCGCGGACCCGAATCCTGCCGCTGCAGTGATCCTCGAGATTCGCGCAAAAAGAGAATACTTTTTCAGAAAAATAATATCCGAAATAAACTAAGTTAAATGAGAAAAAAAAAAAAAAAAAAAAAGGCAAGCGGCAGCATGCGCGGGAATGGCTCGATACCCAGGGCTCAGTCAGATATGACAGCGACAGGGATTAGCTCTGTCTGTACGTGTTTGTTTATTTATTTATTTATTTTATTAGGGCCTTAATGACAAAAAAAATCCCGCCCTAATTGAGCTTAGCTCGGCGGCCTCAAAAGAGGAGGAACCTGGCTGCCGCTGCCGGTGGTGCGAACACCGCCCAGGGGAATAGGTTATGCTCACCGGGTGTGGAATACGGAGGATGTGGTAATGGTTCGGCATACATGACACGCGATTACACATCATGCATCCATCCATGCCGAGAAAGGGAATGATCGGGAAACGCGTTCAGCTGGGAACTTAGACTTGCTCTAAAATAGAAGATTATGGTTTCCATTTCATATGATTTACTGTGCATGGTTGGTGATTTTCTCGTGCTCCGAAACTCATTGTTTTTGTATGGAGCCCTGATTAATCTGTCATCAGTTATTGTTCAATTCAAATTTAATGGGCAAATTTATCGATCATTGAATTGTTGGAATTGCTACAAATAGGTTAACCAAATTTACCGTTGAACTTGAATCAGCCATTAACTAATAATTAAAGCCTGTAATTATAAACGGTGGGCAGGTCATTTTTTTTCGTTTGGACATATCATACATTTTGCAGTAGTAATATAATAAATAATGTGATTTGCACGGGCAGCTATATATTAATTACATGTATTCATTCCTCTTCAGTCTCAGAATTTTTTTTTTTAAATTCTTATCATCCCTTTTGTATGGAATTGATTGTCGGGTCGTCTGATCGGGTAAAGCGTGACAGAAGAGAGTTTTTGGAATTTATCGATAGAATTTATCGCTGAAAAAAAAAAACGATGAACTGAATGACGAATATATACGATAACCAAATGTATATTTTCTATGGGAGAAATTGTTTCCTATAGAAAGAATCTAAAAAGAAATTTAGAAATTCTAAAAAAAGTTTAAAATTTTGTTGAGTGTATGTATAAGAAATTACGAATTTTTTTTATCGCCGGAATTACCTCTAAATTTTTAATGTGCGCGGAAGACGTATATTTTTGACAATCGCGGGGTGTTCTATGCAATAGCAGGGTTGATTTTCCAAATCAGGACCGTCCAACATCGTCACGTGTCGAGCCCGGACAAACGCATCACCATTGCAGTTTCAACAAACTGAGGAGGGCAATATGGTAAAAGCAAAACGCTAACGTCACCCGCGTGCTTCCCTGAACGCCTCACCTGCAGCTGACCTGAAGCGTCTGTACCGCGTGGCTTTTAATGCCTTCCTGCAGCGGTGGCCACCATCCCCACAGGCCCCTTCAACGATGCCACGTTTCGAACTGTCCTTCGCCCGGACATCACCGGGCCGCACCGCCGACAGCGACAGGAGGGGGCAGCCCCGTTTGTTCCCGACCGGCCGCGCAGTCGGAGCTTTGTCTCGATCCGGGCAAAAGACGACATCGCCCTGCCGAGTGGGCCCGACAGAGCGCGGAAGGCAAATCCGACCGTCCGATCGATGTGGGCCCCACCGGGGATATGTGGTTGCTGCGACGGGACGTCTCGTAACCGTCTGATTTCTTCCGAAGCGCCCGTGGCGGAGCCGGCGGTGGGGAGTGGACGGTGGAGATGGAGCAGGAAGCCGACAAAATGGAGGAATCACAATACGGTACATGAATTTTCTTTTTTTTTCTTTTTTTTTTTGGGCGAAAAGGAGTAATTTGTAAATATACTATCTATAATAAAATTAATAAATTAATATTTTTTATCAAAATTAATATTATAATAATTCAAAATTTTAAAAGTTAATTATTTTTTATAATAATTTAATTTAATAATAATGTAAAATAATTAATATTAATTGTTTAATAAATAAAATAATAACTAGTCGGACTAAAAGAAAAAAAGGATATAATGTCTTTTAATGGCGCAATAATAAGTGTCTTTAGAATGACAAAATAAAAATAGAATTGTTTCTAAGTGAGATCAGGACAACATTAGAGATATATGAAAGTCACCGCTTAACATATGACAGTGTAATAATTAAAATGTCACGCTTTTTACGTACGGTGAGTTAGATTAGTCTCGCGAGTACTACGACAGCGTTTTAACTAGAAATAATTGTATTTTAATCCGATTAATTAGTACTGATTTTTTTTTTAACGCAAACGAGGAAAAATGAGATGGTCGAACGGGGGAAGAGGTCTGCTTTTGTCGGAAGACGCTGCTTGCCATCAGTCCAAATTCCTTTTTTTATTTCTTTTACTCTCGGTAGGTCCTTCTAAGCTCCGCGCACAGAGCGCAGGCAGCCATTTGCTTTGCCTTTCAATTCATTTCTCAATGCTAGCGACAAAGATAGCTCCAATTGCTGTCAAATCACAGAACAAATCCCTTGCTTCTGATCCTATTTGTTGTACACCATAAACATCACAAACTAATGCGTTACTTCTGTATTTATTTTTTATTTTTGTGTGTGTGTGTACATACACCTGCCCTGCCTGATATTTCCGCCGTTATTGCAAAAAAAAAAAAAAAAAAAAAAAAGAACCCGTTTGTATTGAGCTCGACAAAACGACTAGCGGGCGCTCAGTAGCCACTAAGTCACAACCTTATTCGAACGCTATTAATATGTACTTATATCCAAACACTAGAATATCTTAATTTATTTAAACTTTTTATTGTGATTTATACTCATATTAACTGCTAATCAAATTTATTTTAAGATCAAATCAATTCAAACAGATCCTTGTGTTGCAGCATAGCTTGAAAATATTTAACAGCCATTTACTTAGTGCTTGGGTGGAAATTTTAAGCAGATAAATGCAATTATGAAAATTTCTGACGAAATGTCGTTTGGTAAAATATTAAAATTAATTAAAGACAGATATAAAATGCAATCATTCAGAATTTATTCATTGTTCACCTGTAATAATTGAATTTTGTACATCTTGTTAACCAATTTTTAAGTAGGCATATGCAAAAAAACTGATATTATTTGTTTGCACATGAAATGGATGCTAAGTGACAAATGAAACGAGAACTTGCCCGTAGAGAATGCAATCAACTTTTCCTGAAAAACGCAACGCAAAAGGTATCATAAGATCAAGAAAAGGTACTTTTCCTTCCATCATCACACCCATCAATGAGCCAAATTTATAAAGTTGCTACTTGTAGCTCCGTGATGTCCATGTACTCCCATCAGAATTCTTCTGACAATCTTGCCATGAGAATCTTGCATCCAAATGCTCTTTATCTTTTTTATCTAAAAGAAATAAATTAATTAACAGAATTTTTTAAACCTATGACCAAATAATAAATACTCAGCTTGCAAAGTTTTGATAAATTAAATAAGCATAACACTAAACAGGTGTTCAGAAATACATAATAACATACAACACAAGGCTCCAAAGATAAACAAACCCATATCATGTCTTCTAGGGTTCATAGCAAGTAGTTATAGGGCACTGATGTTCAAAACAAGTTTCAACACATGGGAGAACATCTCCAGGGTGATCACACAAAAGACCAGTTCATGAACATAAATGCCAGGCAGTGTGGGCAGTCTTCTTCGTTTAGAACTTTCCATGCTACAGCCTGCTCATAGGACACTGGCCTCCCCATACTTGAAAGACATATGCCAGAAGGAAGATAAGCAAAACCCTAGGTGCAACAAAAGTCAAAACAATGCCAGTTAAGAAGAGTGGCCAAAAAAGGGTGATGTGAAGGAATGACGCATGCTTTTGAGTTGAGCATACCTGTTGCATGATCTTTGAGAACTCTGAGCAAAGAACCTTCCGACCAGCATCATCAAGAATCTTCTCAAGGCTAATGTCTTGCAGCGCAACAAGCGTGGTTTCCAGCATGTCAAGACCAGCTTGATTGGAAAAGGTGAAGACAGGTGAAGCCTGCAATTTGCAGATAACCGGTCAACAGCATTCAGTAGAGCAAATGACGAAGAGTAGATTTGGGTATAACACGTAAACTAATCAACTTGCCTTCAAAGAACAGCACATGATTGCATCAGAATGATGCCACAGAAGTTTCAGCAACGAGTCACCAGCTTGGGTATCAGCTTTAAGTAGTTCAACTCCAGCATGGAACCTAGAGGTCATATAGTGCAGATATTAAATACAGCTAGTTTGGAACCAAAATTTTTGAGCCTCTTCATAAAAGGCCTGCTTCCATCAGATTCAAAATGGAAAGATGAAAAAAAACCATGGAGACAGTATGACAGAGAAAAAGTAATTAGCATCTCTTAGCAAATGTCAAGTGAAATAAAAAGGCAGCTTTCATGCCTCAAATAGAGGAAAAGGTTCAACTAATGTTGTTATTTAAACAAAGCTTCATAGAATAAATTGGCACTAGGGGTGTAAATGAGCCAAGCTTGAGCGAGCCGACCCTGGCTCGAGATCCTCTCGAGCTTGGCTTGTTAAGAAAACAAGCTCAATTTTGAGCTTGAGCAGCTCGCTAGTCTCGAGCTAAATTGACTCTAGGCACAACAATGCCATAAAAGATATTATTAACATGTTTAATGAAAAATGTGAAAAATGCAGTAACACAAAATCATGACCTGAAACAACAGATGATGAATCTCACATTAATGAAACAACTAAATAAGCAAGACATACCTATAGCTGCGAGTGATCCACTGCGCCAAGGTGAGGGCTTCAGGGGAGCCAGGTGGATGTTTTGTTCCAAGAGGAGAGCCCAGTCGTGAAGGAGCAATTGCCATAGCTACCCTCTGTACAGAGGCCACCACACTGCGCACATATTGACGAGCCATGGCAGCCACATTTTCTCGAAGATGGTTCTCATATGTGAACTGAAACGCAATGGTCAAGACCGACCTGTGGTTGTATGATGCAGTTTCAGTGGTAGTCCGTGATGCAGCACCTGGGCCAACTTCAAGAGTAGATGCCAGGTCAAGCGTTCGTGTAGCAGATGGTACTTCCTACAGGTACATAAAACAAGTCTATCATGCCAAAAGAGTCTCTAAATGTGAGCAACTAACACATGTAATGCATCAATCATCATTTTCCAATAGTATATATCTGATAAGACCAGAATTCATGAAAATCACTGATTTCAGGTTCTCACAATATAAAACCAACATTGTAATCATCTTTCAACAAATAAACATCAAACTAAAATTATGTGCCAGCTAAAAAGATTGCCAACATAGACAACAGAAAACCACAGAAGTACATGCAGGTAACCTCAGAATGCATAGTTGAAGTGATATAGGCAGATGAAGGATTTAAAACTGATAATAATTATTTGCAGCTAAAGAATACAACATCATACACAAACATTCACTGGAACTCCAGTGCATCCAATGTAACTCGCAGATCAGGAGACAATAACCTAGTTTACTTCATGAATAAGAAAAACAATATGTTGCGCTCACGACAAAATGAAAATTGACAGATTTGCATTTCAACTGTATATGAAAGAAAAATCAAGGTAGAGATCAGGTATATTCACTCAACTGTTTTTGGATCCAGTGGTATTACACGAAAACCTGAAGGCAACAAAGGTGCATCGTCTGCAAATGACTCATCAATAGGTGCAAATACAAGTTGAGCACACGCACCAGCGGCATTCTCATCGACTCCACTACACACCTGTAATGATTCAATATAAACAATGATGAGGTGAGTATATCCAAGTCTAGACAGTGCAAGAATAGAACCTTTCAGATGAGAATTACACCTGTAATAAATACATGTCTCGTGCTAAAACAACATCATCTTGGCTGAAGCCATGCCGTTCAAGCCTGATAACCTCCAGAAACTACATTCAAAGAGATATTGCTCAAAAATTGAACATTAGGCAACCATAGATGCTACAGAAAATAAAATGCTCGCTTTGAAAGATCAAGATGATTACTTCTTCATGTTCCACAGTATGAGCAAGGGGAAGTATCACTTGACCTCCGAAAAAACCACCACTAGCTCTAGCACCTGGAACTGCATATGGGCTAGCTCTCAATGATGCAGCAGAATAAGCATCAACACCACAATCAGCCCACTCAGAACGGTGCTCCCTCAGGAAACGGACAAGTAAAGCTGGTGGCACATTCTACATTTCAAAAGTAATAAATTAACCACATTTACCATCATTGCAAATGGCACTGAAGTTGATCAGCAGAACTATCAAAATAGAACGACTTGAGATCCAATTATCGATATGACAAGAACAAATTAAGTTTAGCAATCAGATCATAACAGTACATAAACACAAATTACTAAACACTACAAATGTTGCGTAAGAAGAAAAAACTCAGGCACAGATTACTTTCCCCGAGACTTTTTACGCGAGTAATAGGAAGATCAACTTAAACCCATACTTTTTGAACCAAAGGACAAAATTTATACCTGCAGTAACATAGATGCCTTGGCACACAATATCCCACCAACGAAGGTTGAAAACATTGCCGAAGGATTCACATGAGATCCAAAAAGTTTGTTTGGAGACGAGTTTATCATAATAGTCACATCCTCTACACCATCACTGCCCAGCAAGGACCAACCATCATCAGCAAACCCATTCACCGCATCATTGAAACCCCTGAGTCCATTATGGTGAGCCAATTAGTTGCGAATACATCACTATGCAATAGGATGACAATCAGACAGTGTGCAATGACAGGAACAATACCTGCTCAACCTCTGGCTGAAATTCCTCAATACAGCAGGCTGGCGCCCACCACCATAGACAACCTCGCCGCTAGTTTCAAGTGCAATTTGTCTTATATGGCGCAAAGCCTGATGAAACATGATTGGGTATTATTATAAGTAAAAAAAGGCAATCATGAATATCACAAATATCACTCACCGCCATCGTCATCTTCTGTGCTAATATTTTTGGTGATTCATACAGAGGCCTGAGTACCTCAGGCACACTCCAAGCCTAAAGCATTATGAACGAATGAGAAAACTCCTACAGAAACATGATAGAATGTACAAGAAGTTGATATAGAGAAAGCTTACATCCAAATCAAGGTGATCAACAATGCGAATCATTGAACCACCACCCTCACAGGGTTGAATTAAATAACCACTGGGTAGAATCTCAGCTCTAACAAAATTTGGCGCGGTTGGCCCTGCTGGACCACCAGTCGATGAAGTCAAGGATCTCTCACATATCTACCATAAAATCAAGAAAGCTTTATGGAAACAATACCAAAGATCTTAATTCAGCAGCATAGACTTCAAAAAACATAAGACTCGATTTCTTAAAAAACAGAAAGCAGGTTAGCTTTAACCAAACAATGAAATTTTATACTCTAGCACATCCAAATGATAAAAAAAACCTGATTATCGAAAGGATCAACAAGTTACCACAAGACTGCCATCTTCTAGCCCTGTTGTATATCTCAGAGTCCAAAAGTCACGGGCAGATGCCAAAGTGGTTGGTGCATATGTCTGGTGAAAATGAAGACAATACGCTTTGCACTAATACATGACTGATAGAGAAAGCCGCAATTCCAACATCCTCTGAAAAACTTTGTTGAATTCTTACCTGCATATAGATAAGCTCAATGTTCCCTCCATTTCCAGTAGGGATAACGGTCAGCACATCAAGGCTGCGGCAATCGTGAAACCAAGATGGACGATCTTTGAGGATCTCTGCGACCTAAATTTGAAGCAATTATACCACATACAGGTAAAAGTATAGTAAATAAATACCCGAATAAGCCATTTTAATTGGGTCATACCTTCGTGGGTTCCAAACTCACAAGGCCACAAGCTCGTGCTGCTACACCACTACAATTGTGGGAAACAGCAATGATTCCAATAGAATCCGGACCAGGCTAAAAAAAAATCACAAGAAGGATTTAACTATAGAACAAGACATAAATCACAACATTCAAATGCTTCAAACCTCATGGAAGTCAAAAGAAACTCACCTTCATCCCAACCATCTGAACCCAATCGACAGCAGTTCCCGTTGCTTTTGAAAGGAACTCTGCCAGGGTCTCCTCAGCAATTGCGAGTAGACTATGACAAGGAAAACACAAAACAAAATAAATATGTAAAGAGTGGTTAATATTTATAAACCATGGGAAGCTAATACTACTGATACATTACCCAGCTGGGTTGTTAGCATCCCGTGGAGGATGCTGTGGTGTGGGGTTCTGTTGGTGGTGTTGACCACTTGTTACTACAGACTCACAACTGGTGTCTGTAGTTGCCACAGATGCCTGCATACAAATTGTAATGTGGAATTAAGAATCCAAAGAAGGAAATACTGGTCAAAAACATGTGTTCAACACATGTAGTTGGTGGTAAAATTTAAAGCCAGAAGCTTAAAGCCGTCAAACATTAGCATGGTACATCAGACAAAGCACCCAAACCCACAATATGTTGAAACAGAAAGGAGGGCAGTAACTTATGAGGAAACCAAATCAATTGCTAGAGAACAGCCAAGCTAAGGAGATCACCAGCATATCAGATTTGAGTTTCAGAATATCAGCAAAATAAGTACTAATTTAATGTTCCACTTGACATGTCTAGGTTAAACAAAAGAAAAAAAACATCTTTCAACAGAGACTAAACAAAAAGAGACGAGATCATCTCACAGTGTGTATCTGCTGGCGCATGTAGCCATTCTCATACACAAGCTGTGACACCTGCTTCTGCAGCCGGTCATTTTCCTCCATCAACAGTTTGTTCATAGCAGTTAGCTTTCTATTAACTGTCTGGAGACGAGATGCTTCCTTCCTTTGCTTTTCCCGACATCTGATAGACACAGTTCAACAAAGCGAATGTCAAATTATTCAACTACAATAGCCCACAAGGATCATACTGAAGAAAGCCAGAATTTTGTCCAGAAAACAGAAACAGTATTATAGATCTGTACACTAGACAACCAAACACCCTGACTTTTTAGCCCATAATTTTTATCCTATTCATAACTCTAAAACGCAATCTCTGGTTAATTTCCAGATTTGAAAAAAGAAGGGACAAGGATGTACAGAGGAGATCAAGAGTGGGAAGCCATTTTATTTTAATGAAATGGCAGCAATCATATAAGCTTAGAGCTTTCTATTGCAGGGTCAATCTCCCCATGATAATGCAGGTCCAGACCATTTCACAAATCCACACCCTTTAGGTCAAAAGGCTGGAATGCTAAAAGAGGATACTTCTTGAGAAAAACCACTTTTCATTTATTATCTTTTCTGGAACTAAGACTATAAGAAAAAAATCCCAAGCAAGATTTTTAGTGAACGGTGTTTTTATTGCACAAAACAAAAAGTGCAGCCAAAATCTAGATCACCATTATTGCACAAACAAAGAAGGCCATCAAACGCTTTCTACATGACCAGCTAAGGAAATGAATGAAGGACGATAGATAGATACGGATCACCTTAAGAACATTATCTCAAAAGGAAATCATTTAATAAGGACATCATGAACTCCAGGAACGACCCGGCACGGGTTGCTGCCTCCCCTAGTGGGATGGGGGATCCTAGTAACTCGAAGAAACAAACTGAAGATCTGAACAGCTTCAATAAATAAACAGAAATCCTAAATAAAACACGGAACAAAATAAAATAATGAGATTCCCCAAGAAATTCATCATTCAGAAATGAAATAGACAAAAAAAAAAGTTGTTGCAGAGTTCTAAAAGTCCTCTAAGGGCTTGAATGTGGGAAAATCATTGATTTTTGCATTCCCAAAACTATGTAGCAAGTATCAATTCAAAACCTAGGCCTTCTGAGACCAGAACCAAAAAACACTGAAAAAATGCTGCCTTTCCCTAACAGCATGGATTTAAAAAACCAGAACGACAGCATTAAATGCGAAATCAGCTCACAATACTCCGAAAACTTCAACTAAAACATCGAGAAAAATCACCAGTTTGACGCCGATCTGAAACTAGAATCCTCCAATGATTCTCTCAGAATAAGATCACATGAAACCAAAATTAAAAAATTATCGTCATCCATGGAATCATATTTAACAATGTCAATTCCAATAATCTAAAAACGGATCAAAAGCCCATTACCACACCAAAATCGGACACCAAGTCTCCAAAACCAAATCCAGCAACCAACAAGCAAAATATAAAAAATAAAAAATACCCGTATTCTCCCAATGGCCATTTACCTGCGGTTCTGGAACCAGACCTTGATCTGCTTAGGCTCGATGTTCGCGAGGATCGGGCACTCCCTGATGAGCTGCTGCCGCCTCATGGAGCTCGGCTTCGGGCACTCAGTGTACACCCTCTCGAGCGCCTCCACCTGCTCCGGCGTGTACCTTACATACTTTCCAGCGTCCATACCCCCCTTCCCCGCCTCTTTCCCCCCCACTACCATCGCCATCCCTTCTTTCTCTTCTGCTCAAACCTCTCAAACCCTAAAAGAATTTCCCAAGCCCCTTCCTTTCCTCTTCTTCCTTCCCCTCGGCATCCGCCTTTCAGTCCCCGACCCGAAGCCCCAACCCTAATCCTAGTTTAGCCATTCGCATCCCTCTTGAGCTCCGAGAGAGAGAAAAAATAAAGAGGAAAGCCTGCTGACCAGGGGTTTTTGTGCTCGCTTTTTCCGATTTTTTAAATAACTAAAATTCTATTATTCTAATTTTTTGGAATTTTTTAATGACTGCTTTTCCCCGTCGTGGCGACGCACCCCCATTTAAAGCAGCGCGGCGTAGCACGCGAGCATTTCTTTAATCCCCCGCCACTTTTTTTCTTCTGAGAAAAAATATTCAATTGCTTTTTTTTTTGCCTGAGCTTGGCAGCTGCTTTGTTCTGCTGCGGCAGCGATGCTCACAAGAAAAGCCATCTTTTTTTTCTTTTTTATTTTTTATCCTTTTCTCTTTGATCTTTTACCGCTTCTGTCCAACGAGGCATTTTATCGAACATGATGCCAGCACGGCTGGCATGGCATGCGATGATGGTCTTCTTACATCATAGATGCATGGGCTTAGATGGTGTCGTGATGAGAATGTGAAACGGGAAGTCGGAAGAAACGCTCTGTTCTGGCTCTCGCCGATAGAGGCATTAGAAGAACAATATAGAGGACAGCTCTTGCCTGGAGAGGCATTTTTCATCGAACTCCATTCGGGCATGGGTGGCATGCCAAGGGATGATGGCTTCTTGGATGCATGGGCGATGGGTGGCATGTCAAGGGATGATGGCCTTCGTGGATGCATGGGCGATGGATGGCATGACGATATCCGGGCACCGCCATAAGGTCTCCATGAACCGCGATTCCCATGGAGTTTTGGCAAATCAAATAGTTACGTCTAAGTGGCGGATAGAGAAGCGTGAGTGCTGATAACCTAACTGGTTCCGCGGGAACACCAGACAGGACAGGATCACGCGAATCACGGCCCTCCAATCAGAGGGCAACCAGATCAGACGGTGCCCATCATAACCAGCATTTTTTCGGCATTACCCCCTACGTTTATAATAATTCACTAGGGCCCTTGGAAACTCTGTAATTACATAAACAATTTTTTTTTTGTCAGTCTGCGTTTGTTTTTTTTTTTTGTTTTTTTTTTTTTTGTTAATACTCATCTTCTCTGTTCTTCGTTTGCTGTTCCCGAAAAGGGTGTAAAAGGTTTGGAATTTAGTATTTAAATTTATTCTGGGTTTGGAATTAAAGACGCAAAGATTTCGCTCAGCTGTCGCTTTTGTTTCACTGTCTTCTACCGCGGCAGAGCAGCCGTGGGGCTTTACTGTGCTTTCTCGCCATATCTTGCTGTCAAGTTTGACTGCAGGATGCAGAGGGGGTTTTATGGTAATAAAGGACAAATCTGAGGGGCTGGAGCTAATGTGGATTTGGGAAATAATGGCGATTAGCAAATTTTGACACTATCCACCCTTGCTTGATTCTTTCTTGTCTCCATTTTGGAGACCCCAAGCTATACTGGGATGTCAAAACCATTGGAAGCAATAACCACAAGAAAACTTTCATTACTAATGATAATAATAACAATAATACTAATAAACTTTACAAGAAATCTCCCAGCAACAAATTAGAAATATTTTTAGAGAATAAAATCTCACAGCAAATCAAATGCCAGAGATATAAACATCAGAAACCCTAAACAGCCTCGTACTCATCAATCCAGGAAAAAGAAAGTCATTTGACATGACCTGATGCTTTTGTGCACAAATGTGCTGTTTGATGCAAGAATCATTCCTTCGCTTTCCTTCCATTAGCATGGTCCGCAGTGCATTAGTTCAGGAGAAGGATAAGGAGACAAAATGTTTGAGCAATGTATTGCAAGGTACTACCACTGTTTGATTGTGTAAGTATGACTCAAGGACTTTAAATACTTCTATCAACTTTATTGAAAAGGCAACAAAAAAAAAAGCTGCCTCGTTGTGTATATGGTGATCTGATGTCTGAAAATCATGATCTTGAAAAGATTAGGTGCTTTTTTTGTATTGATTATTTGACAGGACTATGCATGCTGAAATAGAAGAGTTTGATTATCTTTAAGTTATATTTACCTTTGAGTGATAGTTACGCTGAGGCAAAAGAGAAGGTCATAATAATATTTTACTTTGGTTGAAATTATAGAATGAATGGTTAAAAAAACACCATCAAGATCACTCGCCAAATTCACTGAAAAGGGGGACACGCCATTGTTGTCAATCTTTAGATGCAATTGGTCCCGATAATCAAAATTATTTAGTTGAAGGCACCGCTTTGATTTGAAGTCAAGATTAAAATGAATATTAAAATTAATAAGTTATTTTTATAAATTAATATTTTTTTATCAAAATTAACGATTTAATAATTTAAAATTTAAAAATTTATTTATTTATTTATAATAATTTAATTTAATAATAATATAAAATAAAAAAATTAATTTTATTAAAAAAAATAATTTTGAAATGAATTGATACTAATCTTAATTTTAAACCAAACGGGCCCAAAAGACTTTGCAACGAAAACAAAAGGTTTAGTTGTTAGTTGACTATATTGCAGTTTAATTTATAATTTAAACCACCAAACAAAAAGCATATATAGATTAAAAAAAATGGAAAAACATTGTATATTGCTAATATATAAGCAAAACTTTAATAGTGGATCGGTCGAAGCCTTAATAGGGGGAAGAGTGGGCCATTTTTTTATTTGAGTCCCCAAAAATTAGTCAAATTCGTTGCCCGCTAATAAAGGAGGCCATGGTTATTGTCACACCGGCAAATTTCTACCCTAAAATTTCACCCGTGATGGCGTCAAGGTTCGCCCACCTCAGCCCGTCAAACTCGCACAAGCCCATAAGAGTATAGAGGAAAAGAAAAGTACAGTAACATTGCCAACCTTTTATTACTCACAAAAAAAGAAATACAACTTTTAACACGAAATAACACTACAAGTCTCTCTACCTGTGTGTGTCCAACTCAATAGACCTCATAGTCTATTTATAGTACACATATTTGGCTGTGAGCAACTACTGGAGATCATAGAGAACATGTTCCACAATGTTCTCCCTGCAGTTCAACCGCTGGAGGCCATGTTCTTCTAGCAGTTAGTTGACTGTCTAGGCTGCTGCCACTTGTCCCACGAGCCCTCAATTGCCTCTTTGCTGGCCACGTGTCCCTTGACAGTTGCAGCTCTGGTTCTCCAGCCTGCAGCCACGTGTCTTCAGTTTGTGACGCCAAGTGTTTAGGCTGTTCACATGCTCCTGCAGCTCACTTTAGCCAACATGTCTCGCTGCTCGCTCTGCAGGACTGTTTAGACTGTTCGGATCTCCATCTGAACATGTCGTGACGTCGTCACTTGCTGCTATGTGTGCTACCCGCACACACATATGTTAGAGGCAGTCCGTCGCCTCGCATGATCATGCATTCTCTCGCATGATACTCCTCGTAGTGGCACCGACCATCACAGCTGGTTGTTTGCTCGTATGTGTACTGTCCGTGCACACATACGTTGGAGGCACTCCATTACCTCTGAGATTATGAGGTCTGTTATATAATCTCGTTGTGGTGACACCTACTACTCACAACGGGTGTGACAGTTATCTTAATAACCAATAATGATGAAATTTGTACAGAAATAAACATGGGTTGTGATTTTATCGTCGTAGCCCGGCCAATTAATAATTGAGACAATTGCACCTTCTTTCCTGCGCTCTCAAGGGGTAGTTGAAATTGGAGAAGAGATGGCCACAACCAACAAATTTCGACTCAAAAGCTCGACCTAATTTTTATATTATATTAATATATGATATGCATTTAAAATTTTAGATAAATATTTGAATGTTAATTCATTATATTCGTATTACATTTTTTACGAATTAATTTTGATAAGGATTATTAAAAAATTAAATTTTTTTAAAAAAATTTTGAACTAGAGCTCAACTCAAGCATGACTTATTTGAGCTCAGGACTCGAGTCGAACCAAATTCGAGCCGCTCAAACTCTACTGGCCAAGTTCGTTTACACCCTAGACCCAAGAAACAGGACTATCGCAATTAATTTGACTAGCAATCCCTTCGCTAATCTCGTTTCAAATGCCAGCTTGTGATTACCTAAATTTCGACACAAACATATTTAGTATAAATGCTTTGGACATCTTTCTGTGATTGTAAATGATCATCGCGATAAAAGCATTAGCGTTAATCAGACAAACATCTAACACTTTCTAACATAATATTATAAAAAAACTTAGTTCGATTAAACTCGTACTCGTATTGATTGAAAAACTATTAATTGTAATAAAACAACTAAGCATCAAGCAGATGGAACGATGCTAGCTAAGCAAAATAGCCTCATAATATTGATTTTTTTAAGCTCATTTTTTTAGTCCAATTAATTACTTTTAATGTGAACTAAAATTAAACTAAAGTTACTATTTAGAATAAATTATTTCGTTTTTAATTTTAGAAGAAATAGTATCCCGGACCATCTGCCACCCTGGACTGAGATGAATAAACAACAGCATCTAGTTCCAGATAGCTAGTGGTGTTGCATCAGACCATGTAAACCCTAAAAAAAAAAAAAAAAAAAACCTAGCAAGCAGATTGCTCAAAAGCCACTTTTGTGTGGGCTGGAGGTCCACCACCAAAACGCCAACCATCGCTTTCCACAATATTATTTCTCGCCTCTGCGACAGTAGACAGTGCATGCTGGCCACACCCCTCCCTTCTCTCCCAAGCTTGTCATTAGCTTTTCCTCCCAGAAAAGAGAGAATGTGTGAAAAGGCTGTTGAGGCGAGGCAAAAGCAGAGGCATTTTCGCATATAACACCCTTTGAAAACCATGATTACAGTAATCTCTCGTGTTTTAGACACTATTTGCATGTAACCCCTCTTTTTCAAAACCTTTCGCATTCCAGTAGGTGTTTTTTCCGTCACTATTTATTTAAAATATTTAACCTGCGAGCTAATTTTATCTATTTAATTCCATTTTTTTATGAACAATCATATTTTCGGCAAAAAAGAGACATCATATATGCTTTGGTTACGAATATGATGGGTAAGAAAGTTCAAATTATTAATCATGATTATATCTATTTTATTAGCAAGCCCAAAATTGATAAAAATGTTAGAAATCCTTCTATAGGGGGCTATATGTAAAATAGAACCCTAACATGTTAAAAAATGCGCTTGACGCTAAGTTACCCTAGGATTGACGTCCACAAACACAATGCAAGCTTTTATCACCGATCAAGGAAAAAGCATCCCTAGCACAAGAAAAAGCTAAACAACACCATCTCCTCCTCCTCCCATGCCCTTCGCCCTTCTCCCTTCTCCTCCTTTGCCTGCTACAACAACAACAATTAATGGGTTATGATGGATTTGTGGGAGGGTCAATGGCCACAGAGTTGTGTCTTCCTGTCTCCTCTGTGGCATGATGAGGTCTCTCCCTTCTCATGCCGTAACACCTTTTTTTTTTTTCTTCGTTTTCTTTTTTTTTTTTTCCCTTGGCGAAGGAGAAAGAGGAAAGCAATGGATCCGCAGGAAAGGCCTGCCCCAACTTAGGCATGCACCTCCCTGGATCCATTGCGTGATCTCGCAATCTCTACAAGAAAAGAAAAGAAAAATGCAGGTCCTTCTTCTAAGGTTTCCATTCGAGCTCGGGCCAAAAGCCCTCCTTCTGCCTTCCTTACTCTAGACTGCCTTGACTTAGTCGGAGAATACTACTGTCAGACGATTACAACAAAATACAAGGAGTTGTAGGGTATACACATATATTTAAATCCGTCTCCAGCTTTTTAAAACATTAGGGTCGGGCTCCCTTGAGCTCGGCCTAGTTGAGACCCTTCTTTTGGAGCCATTATACATGGACCACCATTAATGAGTGGTAGAGATGGACCCAAATGTGGGAGCAGGGGCACGCATGTTCTTGGGCATGCGTGCTTCTTCCCTTTGCGTGCTTCCCACACCTCCCGGAGGCAGAGGGATTCACTGCTTGATCTTTTTCTTTTTTGTTCCTTCGAATTTCAATATGTTAAAGTGCTTGTACTTTATAGAGCAATTTGAATTTCGTCCCCGACCCGCTTAAAAACCGGATTCAAAAGAGAAATCCATGCAGAGGATTGCTTTTTATGGAAGTACGTAAGTGAACCAACTCTAGATCGAGATGTGGGACAGAGGTTAGACTGAACTACGTAATCCTTTTTGTTTAGTATAATGTACCCTGATTGGATAAAGAATTAGGGGATAATGAATATCAATATGATTGTGGAAATGGAAGAACCAATGTAGATAGCCAATAACTATTCGGGATATTTGAAAAAAAAGAATAATTTTTTTATGATAGGCAAGGACAGTTGGCAAATGTTCAAGAAAAACGCAACTTAGTATCTATCATCCCTTAATTCTCAAGATAAGGTTTTTCCTAGGTGTCATGGGAATAAGGCTCTTAGTTATTGTATCTTATTCTTGATCTTCGTTTTTGGTTTATCTTGTTATGTCAGGGAGCATTCTGTTGGGAGTTAACCTGAGGTTAACCTTAACCTATCAACCAAGGGTTAAAGCCCGAGTATAGGCTAACTCGGGACCTATAAGATAACATTGACTGATTTAATAATCCTTCCTCTCTTTAACTCTTGATTATTATGTTATTTTTGTTCACTCCAGACTAAAAGAGAACCCTCATCGCTAAGCAGACCTCCTACTCCTTTTCTTTTCCATTGAGGAGGAGCTCGATCATTCATTAAATTGGATCAAGAGGATGTTGGCACACCCGCAAAAAACGAGAAAGAAAAGCAAAAAATAATCCACAAAAAATCTAGATAGTTCAATTTGGTCGATGACATACACGCACAAATAAAGATAGACCAGAGTTTTAAGCATTTTTGGATGTGCAAAACAACATAATACAAAAATTGTTATAATGCACGACACAGCCTCAGAAATCAATACCACCAAACTTTCTCCAGGTCTTTTGATGGCATCAAAACGACAGCAATCAAGATCAAACTCTCCACAAAAAAATATAACAAACCGTGTGTAATGGGGGTCGAGAGAATTGACAACCCTTTATTCTCTAGGGTTTCTTACAAAATGAATGAAGGTCCCTTAGTAAGACTGGTGCATTAGCTTGCATTTTATCTTTGAAATTTGGGGGTCCAAAGAATTGATGTAAAGAGATGAATAATGCATAAAGCTTTGGTTGCCAACTTTCAATTACCTGCAGCATGCATGCGTCGATCCATGATTGAGAAAATATCCAACACCTTGGTCTCCATAATGAACTGAAATCATCAAGGGATTGTTAGCAAATATATAACCTTAACTTCATGGAGTTCGTGGCCACCATGATTCCAAATGAGCGCATGAAATAATATGTAAAACAAGAGAAGACAAGGCCATCATGCTTGAGATTTTAAGGGGAAGCAATGATCCTTGCAACAAGGTAATAATCACAGATGGAGTTCAATGCTTGGTTTCTTGTGAATTTTGAGGTGATTTAGTGCTATAAAAAGGAAGACATCGAAGCCAGAATTTTTTTTTTTATAACTTCATGAAACACTTGAAACAATGACATAGGAGCAGCTTTCGGATTCAGTTGATGTCTTGATTAAATTTTTGCATATCTTTACTATTTCTACCGAGAAAGAAAATATTTCTAGTTGTTGTCTTGGATACATAGCTGGTGTTAGTTTTCGACTAGAACCCTAATTTTACTAGGGTTGGATAATAACCCTAACGCTTCCAGACAATATACTTAAAATCTTGTCTACTCCCAGAATCTTCTTAATCGAGGGAGGAAGTTGCACATGGAGCGAATATTCGGGAAAATACACATGATTTCAAGTATTTATATGAAAAAATACGATAAACCTTGTTGCTCAAAATGCAGAAGAATCGTTTACAATATATCAATTTGGATTAATATATTTTTCCAAAAATAGTGAGATGATTGCGATAGATCCACATGAAAGATGTGAAACACAAATAATAGAAGTCAAAAGGCAAGATAAGGATGAGAATAGAGCAGGTGCCCTCGACATGAGTATCATGTCCCGAACCACATCAACGAGTGCACTTATCATTATCGGGAAAAAAAAAAAATCAAAATTTCTTTCCAAATTTCGCAACTTATATGTTATTATTATTATTTTGTGATCATTCTTTTTTCAATTTATCGATAGATTCTAAATATTCGCGAACTTAAGATTGTTTTCCGGGGTATGGCAAATAATATAGGATAAGGGGGGATAAGAAAATTCGCATATTTTCAGGGTAAATATGCAAAAAACTCACAAAAACGGCCTTTCAAGGATTGGGTCAAAAAGGCCAGCCCAAAGGGCCCTGAAATCTCGCCGATGTACATGTTGGATCATGTGGGCTGGGCCTGGGTGCGAAAGCGGTCCGATTTTCCAACCTATTATGAGCGTGATCTTGCAAAAAGGAAACTTTTCAGATGCATCTGTAACTTTTTAATTGAGCCAAGCCTCCTGTAATTTTTACAATTCCTAAATACCCCTCCGTTGGCAAATGTTAATATAAAAAACTTTAAAAAATACTATAACAATACTGTAGCATATTATATAGATATTATAATAATATATAAAAGATTATAATAATCGTATAGTAAGACGTAAATATCGTACTAGTTAGGAGTGAGAAAAAAAAAGAAAAATCAATATACTGTACTATATAGGTTGAGAATTTTATCAAAAAACCAATCTCTACATAAATTGATATGATTTTAGTTCTTAATTTATTTTATAGAATCACAAAATTGATTTTGTTTTTAGCTCTACACTTTTAAAAAGAATTTCTCACTGAATTTAAATAAATTATAAAAAATTTTAATTTTATATTTATAATTTTTTTATATTTTTTAAATCTCCATTAAAATTATAATTTTAAAAGATACCTAAAAATATTATTTTATAAATTATATGGAAAGTTTAAAATGAGAGGGAGAGTTTGCTGGATTAAAAAGTTTGCAGGGTACGTGTGAAAATTTTTCCAAGAAGTCTGAATCTCTATTTCCATATGGACGGCTCAGATTGCTTTCTCAGGTATAACATAAACCCACCGCTGAAACCATAGCTGTCTCCCGCTGTATTCAGGTGCGCCTCGCCGCTCGTCCTTTATCTCACTGTCAAATTCTCGTTTAGTTTCATCTCCCCAGGCTCTGTTTTCGCTAAATATCCAGCATTTTTCCTCTTTCTTGCAGTATTCGAGGCTGTTTCTCTTCAATCAGACAAGCTTCGGAATGGCCGTGTAAGTTGATATCTCTTGCCCCATGTATTGAGTCTGAAATTTGGAAAAAATTTAGCTAAAATTTTTTTATATTTTTTAGAAATAATTACGTATAAGTCCCTGTAAGTAGCCTTAATTACGTATAACCTCCCGTAGTTTTCGGAATTACCCACATCTCTATTTTCGAAAATATTTACCCACGCTCTCTGATTGTTATTTAATCAAAATTTTTCCAAAAAATTCTGATTTTACTTTCGGTTATTTTTACAAATACACCCCTAAAAACTTATTTTTTATATTTAACGCCCGGAAATTCGATTTTTTGCAAATAACACTCTGAAATAACTCCGATTTATAGAAAAGTCCTCGAAATTCTTATTTTTGCAAATAAACCCCCGGAAATTATTCCAATTTATAAAAAAAGTCCCCGAAATTTGACAGCGGCGAGAGTGGCGGCGCGCGTGCGGGAGCGGAGGCGAAGGCCGGGCAGGCGGGAGCGGAGGCGGAGGATGGCCCCCGTTCGCGCCCTCGTGCCCGCGTGCCGGCCTCGGCACCCAGGAGCGGACGGTCAAGGCCGAGATCGTCCTTGCCCGCGTGCCAGGGACGGAGGCCGAGGCCGGCACGCAGGCACGAGGGCGCAGACGGCCTCGGCACGCGAGACGGACGCCGAGGCCGGCGCGCCGCAGCTGGTGCGGACAGCCTCCACCTCGGCCTCAGCACGCGGGCGCGAACGGCCTCGGCCTCTATCCCCGGCATGTGGGGGCGGAACGGCCTCGGCCTTGGCCGTTAGCGCCCGCGTGGCGGTGCGCTGGCCTCGGCCTCCGTCCCGCGTGCGGAGGCCGTCTGCGCCCGCGTGCTGACGGGCCGTCCGGCCTCGGCCTCTATCCCCGGCGCGCGGGCGCGGATGTCGGTCGGTAATGGTCCGGCGATGGGTGTATTTGTAAAAATTAGTTTTAAAATAAGAAAAATTTAGACTTATTTTTTTAAAAAAAATTTATGGGTCTATTTTTTAATATATAAATATTAAATTTATATTTATAAATTTAAAAATTATTAATGTCTTTTTTGTAAAATTTTACTTAAAATATGATTAAAAAATATAGACTTATTTATAAATATAAATATTGAAGGGGTCTATTCATAAATGTACAACATAAAAGTTGTAATTTTAAATTTTAAGTTTTGAAACGTTCAATGACTTATTTGTAAAATTTACTTATAAAATAAATAAAATTTGGACTTATTTATAAATAAAAATATTAAAGGTGGTCTATTTTTAAATGTAAAAATAGTAAACTTGTAATTGAAAATTTTAAATTTTAAAACTTTCACTGGATTTTCTGTGAAATTTAATATTAAAAATGATTAAAATATTGACTTATTAAAAAAAAATCAAGGGATCTATTTGTAAATGTACAATATGAAACTTGTAATTTTTAATTTTAAGTTTTGAAACCTTCAATGAGTTATTTGTAAAATTTACTTATAAAATAAATAAAATTTGGACTTATTTATAAATAAAAATATTAAAGGTGGTCTATTTTTAAATGTAAAAATAGTAAACTTGTAATTTTAAATTTTAAATTTTAAAACTTTCACTATATTTTTTGTAAAATTTAATATTAAAAATGATTTAAATTTTGATTTATTTAAAAAAATCAAGGGATCTATTTGTAAATGTACAATATGAAACTTGTAATTTTAAATTTTAAGTTTTGAAACCTTCGATGATTTATTTGTAAAATTTACTTATAAAATAAATAAAATTTGGACTTATTTATAAATAAAAATATTAAAGGTGGTCTATTTTTAAATGTAAAAATATTAAATATGTAATTTTAAATTTTAAATAAAAAAACCTTCACTGTTTTTTTTTGTGAAATTTAATATTAAATATAATTAAAATATTGACTTATTTATTAAAAAATAATCAAGGGATCTATTAAAACTGGAGATGATAAAGAAAATCACTTCCTAGTGAATGACAATTATTCCTGAGATTTTATAACATATACCTTGACTGAACAATAATAGAAGCTTGCAGCTTGCTAGAACAATATAGCCTAATCAGTAATCAGATAACAATAGCAGTTAGAAAATTCAAGACACAAATCAATATAACAAGTTCTACTGTTGTCCAATAAAAGGAAACCTTCCATTATTCAACCAAAAAAGAAAACCTTCTATTATTCCTTATAAATCAGAATTTGAAGAACATTAATGAAACAAGTGTCTAAAATAACACTCCTCATTTCTCATTCAATAAAAGAGAGGTGGATGATAAAAGATATGACAGTTCCTCCTGGTCGCCAATCCAAAAACTTGCCATCTAACTCTCCCTAGTCTATCTAGCAGAAATATGTACCTGCAAACAGAATGCACCTATAGTTATGGTAACCAAGCAACATGACATCATCATCATTTTTGAGAAGACAGTTTACCCAATCAAAATTGATCCTAGAGATCTGACAAACTTCCTGCAAAAAAACACAGTAACATTTATTAATGTATTGTTTCAAAATCACATAAAATAAGAAAAAAATTGTCAATTTTTTAAAAGAAAAACTCACATGGTAAATGCATATTAAAATTTGAAGTCATTACGGTAGACCTTCCTCTTCCTCTTCTCCTACCACATTCTCCAACATATTGGTTTCCCACTGACTGTTGATTACTGCTAGATCCAGAAATATCAATTTGTTGTTATAGTCCAAGAGGCTCTTTACACACTCTCTTGTTGTATCCCAGCTGACCACATCTACTGTAAGTATATATTGCTCTACTTGATATTTCCATTGGATCCTTAATCCTTTTCTTCTTAGGCCTACCAGGTTGTCTCCTTGAACGTGAAGGAAGTACTTGCAGAGCATTTGGCACAGACACCCAAAGTTGCTTGCTTGGCAATGGAGTGACAGAAACATCATATACTCTTTTGTATGTCTCCAGAGTATAGTAGTCATCAACAAAATCAATAGGATCAAGCCGAACATCAAGGAGAGCAACAATACCGTGAACACAAGGCACTCCTGTCAGCTGCCATTGCCTACAGTCACAAATCCTCTGTCTTATATCTACAATCCATCGGCCTGGAGGATCACTAACTTCTGAAATATCATCAGAAGACCTCCAAATACGGTATCCGCCCCGTACCTGCGAAACTTTCCTAATAAAAGCTTCTATTCTTAGCATTAGCTTTCCAAACCGGTGAGATCCTTCATTTTTTCTTATGGCAAATTTCACCATTATCTTCTGCCTGATGAAATCAAGTAATTCAAGAAAGGGAAGCTCCTTGCCATCTTGAATAAAACTGTTAAATGACTCAGAAATATTGTTAGTCACATAATGATATTTCACTGAATGATCAAAGTGACTTATACTCCATACAAAATCATTTATTTCTTTCATGTACTACCAAGCTTGTATGGATAGCTGTTTAATCCTTTTCATGTACTTCACGAATTCAGTAGGCAAAAATGTATTTGAAGTATTAAAAACCAAATTTTCTAACCTTTTCCCAGGGTAAAATCTTTTCAAGTTTGCAATCACATGACTTATATAAGCTCTATGATTAGCATATAGGAAAATATTCTTCACAGCATTAGAAAGACCCTTCTGCCTATCTGAAATAATAGCCAAGCTATTCAAATTTTCAATAACCCGTTGCAAGTTATGTAGAAACCATAACCAAGATTGGTATGTTTCTGCTTCTGCAACTGCAAATGCAACTGGAATTAGGTTATTCTCCCCATCAATTCCACAAGCTGAAAGCAATGTGCGTTTATATTTTTCTTTCAAGAAACATCCATCAACTCCCAGTATAGTTCTGCATCCAGTAAGAAAAGCTCTCCTACAAGCATGTAGTGACATAAAACATCTCTGAAAAGACATATCTGGACACTGAGCAATGTGCACAATATTACTAGGATGTCTCCTCTCCAACTCTACATTCAGCGAATGAAACAAATTAAAAGATTCTTCTTCATTGCCATGAATAATCCTGTAAGCATAGTCTTTTCCCCTCCATGCCTGCATATAAGTCAGTCTAAGACTGTATTTCTCATTCATCATATTCTGTATTTGCTTGACTGTGATTTGCTTGTCAACACACATCCAATACAAAACTTGATTGCCTACCTATTCAGCATTTGCCATTTTGTTTCCAGAAGTATTGACAACAATACATGTATGAACTGGTATCATTTTTCTTATCTGAAAACCTGAACCATCAGATCTCTCTGAAGTATGAAGCCTCCATCGGCAATTCGCAGAAGCACATCTGACTGTTACTCTGTTACAATCATTCTTCACAAACAAAGGCTGAATTCTGTGCACAATACAGTACTGTTTAAGAGCCAATCTGAATGCATGTACATTTTCAAATATGTCTCCTATTTTCAAAACATTATCATTCAAATTATCTGCCACTCTGTTTTCTACTCCTTCTTCGCCTTGTCTTATACTATCTTTCTCCTGCTTAGCAACTAGCTCATCATTATTATCCTCCTCCTTCTCATCTTCATCATCATCAGAAGAATACATCAAACTAAGACAACTAGAATCAGAAGGACAATCATCTAAATCTGAATCAATATATTTATCTATTTGCACACTGTGACACACAGAAGATTCTCCTGTCAAAAGAGTCAGTCTTGGTGCAGACACCGCTGATAAAGGATCGCCTATGTCCTCCACTGATATATAGATATTGCTATGCTTCAAGTTTTGAATTATTGTCCACATTGCTTCCAGCTGAATTTCACTGCTGATTGACATATAAATTGAAGGACTGCTGTTTGGATATAAATACTTGATCACAAGTAACTCATTTGTCCTTGTTTCAACTAATTTACAGGCTTCAGTCTATAATTCTACAAATGTGTATTTTCTTGTATCAACCAGTAAAGACTTCTGTCTGCTAAATACATATTTTCTTCTTTGAGTATGTTCCACTTCCTTCCAATATTCTCCATAACGGAGCACTAATCATACCAGATTCTCTGAATCAGCCATATGTAAATACACAATATCAAAAATTAGATTTAAAAAACAGATACAAGAATTGTGATAGATGGCTTGCTGGGAAAGAGAGAGGACAGATACAAGGACTTGTGATAGGTGGCTTGATGGAAAGAGGAGGAGGGGGGGGGGGGGGGGGGGTGGGGGGGTGGTGGTTGTGTGTCTGTGCGCGGCGGAGGGCACTTAGACAGGAGGCGAGATGGGGGCGGATAGTGGGTGGTTCTGTGGCAGTGAGGCCAAAGCTGGAGGGCCAGGGGTTTGTCGGAGGCCGTCGAGCGGGATTTTTTTTTGGGGGGGGGGTGGGGGTGGGGGGGGCGGGGTGGGGGGGTGGAGGGCGGGGGGAGGGGCGGGGGGATTTGGGCGGTAGGCTGGTATCGGAGGCCGTCTGGGGCCGGGGTGAGAGCAGTGGGTGGGGTGGGTTACCGAGGACGAAGGAGCGCGACAGCGACGGGACGGACGGCGGTGTTCTCGCCGACGGTGCAGCAACGGCTCGAGGGCAGAGCAAGGGGCGAGCACCGACGGCGACGGCGACGCCGTGAGGGGCGCGGGGCAGCGACCGGACGGCGATCTCCTCGCTGGCGGGGCAGCAACGACAGCACAAGCGCAGGGAGCGGCAGAGCAGAGCGGCGGCGGCGGCGGCTGAGGTTTAGGGCTACAGTAATAGGAAGGAGAGGGTTTTATAAGAAAATTTCTGGACTTTTTTGTAATTCAGAATAATTTCGGGGTGTTATTTACAAAAATCCGAATTTCGGAATTTTTCTGTAAATCGAAATTATTTCGGGGTGTTATTTATAAAAAATCGAATTTTGAGGCACTAAATATAAAAAATAAGTTTTTAGGAGTGTATTTGTAAAAATAACTGAGAGTAAAATCGGAATTTTTTGGGAAAATTTTGATTAAATAACAATCAGGGGAGGGGTGTGGGTAAATATTTTCGAAAATGAGGGAAGTGGGTAATTCCGGAAATTAGGAGATTATACGTAATTAAAACTAATTACAGGGACTTATACGAAATTATCCCTATTTTGTATGATTTGAACATTATTTTGGTTGCGTGGTGTACAATCCGTTCATTTTTTAAATTTTTTAGCTGCTTGGATTGCTAAATGTCATAATGGCAAAAACATGGCCCTTCTAATGATTATTTCATTTGTTTATGTTTAATGAAAATAGAAAAGCTATTTCTCTATTGACAGATTTTACGATATGATGATCATGCTTAACTAACCGTTTGATATATCAGTAGAGGTTCTAAAGTTTCCTAAACATGAGGTCATGGATTGGCATATAGCGATGGTGGGTTATGAATATGATAATGTTCAAATTGTTTTTTACTAAGATGTTGCATCCATTAGGGTGCATGGTCATCTTTTTGCTGTCCATGTGCCTATTAAGCCTTCTGCTTTTTCAATTTGTGCCACTATTAGTGCTTGAGTTCATCTCTTGAAATAAGTTCTGAAATGGTGGTCGTTCATTGATGAAAATTGAATGGTTGAGAGCATTGTCACAAATTTTCAGCTTAAAAGATTGTTTTGCTGATAGGACTTTTGTATGAATTGTATGGCCAGTCTGAGCCTAAGGCAAGCCTAGACACTACTACTATATGGAGCTAGGATCTTAAATTAATTGGCTCAAATTTCCTTCCATCTGTTCTGATTATGTAATTCGTATGCCTTTTGATTTTATCAGCTAGGTTTTTAATCCTCAAGACCCAGATATTGGTTACTTCTTGAACTACTCTTGAAAATCTTTTTCTAATCAATAAATAAGTGCACATCACCATTGGATCAAACCATTCATTATTTGTTTTTTTGTCAGTGATAGTGGAAAGCTTTTGGTTTTTTTTATAATAGCGCTGGTTTATTGGATTAACTTTCTTGGTTTACACTATTGCAGTGAAGATGGAGGTGTTGCTGTTGAAAGAACCAGCCTGGCACTTGGGGAGCCGATGGATCTGATGACTGCCCTTCAACTTGTATTGAAGAAGTCATTGGCACATGATGGTCTCATTTGTGGGCTCCATGAAGCAGCCAAGGCAATTGAAAAGCATGCTGCACAACTGTGCTTGCTGGCAGAGGATTGCAACCAGCCAGACTATGTCAAGCTGGTCAAAGCACTCTGTGCTGATCATAATGTGCACTTGGTGACTGTCCGGAGTGCCAAGACTCTTGGAGAGTGGGCTGGGGTGAGTATTTTGTTCATATTGATATGCTTTTCATTCTTTTCATTAACTAGCCAGTCTAGGGATATCTTTATTGTGTGGCTTGGGGTTATGATCAATCTATCTGAATTTTCAGCATCCAGCATTTTACTGATAGCTGGCACGTAAACTATGCCTCTTCCCCATGTGGACAGTCTCGTGTGCCATACATGTATTGTTGCACAATGTTTTTAGCTCAATTGTTGTTACAATAATCTTATTTTTTTTGCAATGAAGTGTTAATTGTGCTCATTTAATTTGCCAATCAAGATGAATCTTTCTAAGATATTGGGAGTGCTTGTATTTCATCAATTGTATGATCTTTGAAGATTGGAACTTCTTCATAACTGATGCTATTGAAATATCTCTTTCCATTAATACTTCTAAATGGAGGTTTATGCATCAATTCATTGCAGCTTTGCACTCTGAAGGGAAGGCGAGGAAAGTAGTAGGCTGTTCTTTTGTGGTTGTCAAGGTAGTGTGGCATATGAATTATTATGAAATTTGTCTAGTTCTCCTCATGAAACTTAGCCTTTAACTTTCTTATGCAGGATTATGGAGAAGAGTCTGAGGGCCTAAACGTAGTTCAAGAATATGTTAAATCTCACTGAAAATCAAGCAACTCCATCGAAATCAGATACCTTAGAAAGTATCATGGGTCAGCAACCTGTTGTGCCTGATGCTAGATTCGAAATTTTGTAGGCCTAGTTTATAGAGCTTTCTGACTCTTGCATCTTGTGTTGTTTTGAATTGTTTCCAGTTATTTGGCTTGGAGTTTACATTCTCCTGATTGTCTTCATTGGTACCTTCTTGAGTTAGTGCTCAAATATCCACTCTTCGGAATAGCTTGCATCCAACTTGGCTATTATTGCAAATACTTGCTATTAATATGTTTCCTTAAGTCTAAATAACCAGATAATTGAAAGTTTTTCATTTTGGTAGAATAATTCGGATTATCTTTTTTGCCCATGTGTAGATAAAAGTATTCAGGAGAATTATTGGACTTGTATTTGAATCAGCTCCTTTGTATGACGATCAATATTAGAACTTAGAATTTCTAGTCCTGAATGAATATAAGACTATAACAGTAACAAGCAAACAGCCTAAAAACTGGTGCTACCAACTACCAAGGAGAATATTGAAGCACATCCATACGGTTAAGCATTGCATTCAATCCCGTTGGCTCCTTTGGTCAAAGTCAGATTCTAATACAGATTCTTCCCCTGCGATGGATGGCTCAATGAAGAAAATTCAAATTCCGGTGCTTCACTGTAAATCTTCGTGAGCAAATTTGCAACCAAATTTTCTAGGTTTACATTTATAACTTATATCAGAGTCCATACGTGTATGTTTCATCTTTATAAGACTACACAAATCAAGTACATCGATGATAGCAAACCCACAAATTTCACTGAGGCTTTGCCGAGTTATTCTTTCTGCTTCAACCTCCACTGCAGCTTGAGACGAGAGTTTTTAAGCGTCCACATAAATCACATGCTATGAATCAACTTACATTATCCAACAAACTGGATAGCAGAGGTGCTAAGCAAGCATTGTTCACCAATCAATACCCAATTCCCTTGAGTGAAATAGCTCTTCAACATAAAGAATGACGAGGCCCGATGCCGTTATATAATTCTGCATCTGAGCCTTGGCAGAGGCCTCTGAAGGCATAAGAAAACAAAATAAAATGTATAACTTGCTCGATGCTTTTGAGCAAAGACCTTTTTCTGCATTTAAGCCACATGAAACTTACTTATTTGCATGTATGCCCTCAGGGCTACCTTTCCATCCAGGAAAGACAACATTCTTACCCCCTTAAATGCAATAGAATCTAGTAGCTTGGTCATGTTTAGGATAAAAAACAACTTTTTGGCTAGCAGATCATGAAAGAAGATATAGCAAGGATATACAAATGGAACCTCATGCTTCCAGGAGTATTTATGAAAGCACTATTTTTACAATGGCAAACAAATAAGTTTGTTTCCAATGGCATATACGCAGATTTATCTTCAAATGAAGGCAGCAGCGTTTGGAAATAGATGCAAGCTGAACGTAGCAAATAATGCATTTCCTCTTTAATTCAAAGACACTAGTGTTTGGATTAAGTAATTGAACTCGAGTAACAAACAAAATGGGTATAGAAACTAACCATCTTCATTTAGCTTCTTCAGAAGCTGTGCTTTTGTAGGGAGGGCATACATCCCAGCAGCAACTGCTTTTCTGATGGCCCATCCATGATGAGGAGCAAAAACTTTTGTGTACGCGATTGATGCTGGCTCCTTTAGGGAATTTCCCCTATAACAACAGGTTTGTTAAATCAACAACACTACATTATCAACAGAAAAACAAAGCAAGATTTCCCCTCCCCTAAAACAGAAGAAATAGCATTGCATAGACATGGCACAGGTGCTGGGTTCAATGCATGTCAAAGTTGTCTAGTGCTAACAAGATATGTGTACATGAAAAAAAAAGAAGAATATGGGAATTTGTTGAACGATGTTCTTTCAAATAAACTATAAGAAATTTCTGGATAAATAAACTATTATTGCCTAAATATCATAAATATATTCATTTGTGCTTTCTTTTCCTCGTTCTTTCCTCTTCATTTTTCCATTTGCTTTAGGTTTCATCAACTCAAGCCTTGTATGGAAACTTTTAGTTGAGACAAATCCTTGGGCTATGATGTGAGTGTCAATGTAAGTCTGCATGGAAAGCTCATCAAAGTTCTGGCTTGTAGTAGTGGCTCAACTTTTTTTCAAATTTTACCACTGTAGTCTTCCCCTTTTGGCATAGGTAGGCCTTTAAGTCACACCACAAACCCTTTATTCCCACTTTCTTTCACAACGTTAAAATCTGATGACTAACTTCTTCCCCAAATCTAGACTCTAATGGTCATATGCTTTTTTTTTTTGTATCTCATCATTTTGATTGCTTACCAATGTGTCCAAATACTGCTATTAGATTTGGAAATAGCTTGAAAAGCAAATAGCCCCATTAGGTCCTGGGTTTCAATCTGTTGGCAGGCCCAAGCCTGAACTTTCTGAAAATTGACTTGAACCAGTCTTGTTTGCAGCCCCCCTAGGGAGGACTCCAGCCTCTCTTTCACCACTATGGATGATAACCAACAAACAAGGATATGAATGAGTCCCGTTCAAAGGCATATGTACATCTAATGGCGATACAAAATGATCTACAGAATCCAGCCACACATGGTTCAATGGATGTGCAGCAATTATGCAAGCAACAATCTGAATCAGAACAGTTACACTGATAATTTAGAAATTCTGCATGTGGATATCGACATTCTGTGGAACGCAAGGAATACGTCTTTTTTAGGAGAGGAGAGGAGTATAAATTCTAGGTGCATTGTGCATAAATTTTCCAAAAAAATTAGAGTAACCCTTATGTACGTCTGGTTATCCTGCAAACCATAGAGGTTTAATTTTGCACATTTTTCAAGTAATCGGCAAATCTGTGTGGATGACATCAAGTTTAGTTAAAATGTATCAACCATTCAACTAGGGACCAGCTCTAAAAAGAAGCAGCACCCTGTTTGGCCAGGATTGTTCAGAGATTCTTATTCCACTAATTTTGCACTTCCATTTTCTATGGCTGTATTAACAAGCATTAGTCCACATAATGGACAGCTACTATAAGTGATAAGCACAAGCAAAGCATTTCAGTGAAGGGGTCTACAACAAAAAGACTGCTTAGAGATGCACCGACGAACCTCATGTATGTTTTGCTTGTTATTTTAAGAAGATCCAGAAGCCAATTTTCTTTCTCAATCATCATATCATAATTCACTCAAGTTAAAAATTGAATAAAAAAATAATTCAAAGGAAAGAGAGGATTGCAACATACTCTGTCACTAGAATCTGCTCAAATAGCACCTTAACCATGTCAAGTCCACGCTTCACTCTAAGAAGATTGCGAGTATGACTACCACCTTCTCGTACACGATCTTTTTGTACATCTAGGTCAACCATTGATGGTAGTGTAGAAATTGACTTTGATGCCTCCAACAGATCATCAACCTGAGATGACAAAAGATATGTCAGACCAGGGAAAAGAGTATTAGTAAAGTGATGAGAATTGGCCACTAGTCAGACAACTATGTCATGTTGATGCACTTGATTATGTTATGTTAAATTACCAAGAAAATCTACACAACAATTATGTAATAGTTGCTTGAAATTGCATCAAAATGTTTGTGGAATTGTTTAGTCATGCCACTAGAAATTTCGCAATCTACACATTGTCTTTAGGATATGATAGACCTGGAGGCAGAGGCCATTGGAAGATCAAGCAAAGGCTGTCCAAGCAACCGAGAAAAAAGCCCAATACATGTTCTGGGGTTTCCTAATCAGCAAATAATGACCTTATATCTTGGATCTAATGCTAGCTTGAATGTACAACAATGAATCCTAATATGCAAGAATTAAGATGTAAGCTAAAGACTGTCGAAGCAAACCCAAAAAAGAGCCCAATACATGTTTCAGGGGTCCCTGATCGGTAAATAATTACCTAAATACCTTCTATCTTGGATGCAGCTTGAATGTTCCACAGTAAATCTTAAAATCGAAGAATTTATGATCAGTGAGGTAAATTTGTGATACATGATAAGTATTATAATAAAATGATACTTAAGTTCATAGCAGCTCCAATAATGCAAGATTTAATGCCACATTCCTTCCAAGGTGAGAAAGAACCTCCTTGGAACTCCAATAGTATTACCCTTGGATTTTCCTCTAGCATCGCACTTACCCTCAGCTACTTTATAGTAATTTTCATCCATTTCAGTGTCCATTCTCCTACCTTCTTACCAATGCTTGTCACTATCACCTCAACTTTCACTTCTCCACCAATACCTACCCTATCCAATTGTGAGCAATTAGCCATTCACACCAATTATCACTACTCTAACTCTCTTCATCCACTTCCTAAACCCTCACCTTGTTAAACATCCATTCCAAAATTACCTTCAGAATGACAAACCCTTGGGCTAAAGTACATGTGTCGCAAAATAGTAACTAATTTCAACCATCATATGGCATGACTCGAAATCCTAAGAGGGAGCTGAATATCACCTAGAATGTTTCTATTCTCATTACAGCAATTTAAAATTGGATTAAGGCAGCAACCTATTGTTAAATCTGTCCCAAAACTATCCTTTTGTCAGTTTTTAGAATTTATTTACCTAACTGGACAATGCACGAAAGCTACCTATTTTGGCATATTTCAAATTACAAACAAAATTCATATCTTCACAATGTTGAGCAAATCCCATCCTTTTTTGGCACATACCTCACATACAAAAATGCACAAAATAAGAACAAAATTCCCCATATACACGATTTCGTAACTTCTCCGTGCTGTTGTCCAAATTATCTGCAAGGTGAGTTACTGTCCTCCATATTGTACACCATTTCCAAATTATCGGTCTATGAGTGAGAGCAACGCGATGGTTTCAGTATCAACAAACAATAAAGTGCGAATTTTCACTAAAGCCAGTGACTTAAACACCAGTAAAATTTTAATCTGAAAGAAGCAAGCAATTCAATCAGCAGAGAGGAAAAAAGAACCTTGGCGACATAATCCATCTCAGCGAACTTGAAGGCGAAGCCGAGGCAGCCGAAGAGAATGGAGACATGGGAGCAGGCTTGGGAGAAGGGAGCGACCTCCATAGGCACCGCGGCTCCAGATCTCGCCGTCTCCGTCAGGCCCTCGAACGCCTCCGCGATCCGCCGAAGCGGCCTATCCCCTTCTCCGGCCATCCGTTCGCACTCCCGCCCGCGACCTTCTTCTTTTTCTTCTCCGGCCGCAAAGACTCGATCTTTGGTCGTCCGCCGGCGATAAATCACGCGGCGGTTCAGATGTGCTTTTTTGCCTTGGGTTCTTTACGCTGGGGCATGTGAACCGGGTTTTCTAATCACGAGCGATGCAGGCCACGTTGCGGCTCCCTTTTTTTGACCGTTTTGCCGCACGTCAACGCCGGTTGGATTCGATATCAGGTCCGTTTGGTTTATACGAAAACTCCTGTATTTAAATTGGGATCAACAACAAACTCTTTGTATTTAGCTATTGAGATTTAAAATCTAAATGGTAAAGTTGAACAAGAAGTTTTCAGTAGCTGCATTCCTGGGATTACGGCTCTGAGTTGTGTGTATATCGGTGTAGTTTTCCAGCTTGTTTTGTCCCAAAATTGACTAACTTGTGTTAATTTTCTCACCCTTCTTGGGGTGGAAATTATTTGTGCTTTTGTGGCGTGAGGATTGCAAGTTGTGCAGGGTCTGGGAAATATTACTCGCGGCACTGACTGATGCGTTTGGGCTAGTTCAGGCTCTGTTTGGTGGATATCAGGATACCATTGGTTTCTCATTCCCAACCATATATCCGGGAAAGTGAATTGTCTTTAGTTATTTAAATATTTATATCTTCAGATAAATGAATTATAAAACGAGAATAACATTATAACCAAGCAATTCTATGTAATTAATTCAAGGAAAATAAAACGATAAACGTAGTCCATGTCCAATACATAAACATAAACTCTAGACACATTTCTTCATCATAAGCAGCATCATTCCGTGCGTTTCATCAACTTCATACCTGTTCATCATCATCTACCTTCTGGCGCCACTGCGCTCACCTTCGTTGGCAGCTCCTCCGCAGCCTTCGCCGTGTCGTATGATGCATGCAGCCCGACAAATACGTAGTAGATGAGCAGCAGCACCGTCCATGCCCCGAACCGCATGAATGACTTTGAGTCGATTGAACCAAGCAGGAATATGTTAATCGCGATTGATGCAGACGGCAGCCATGGCACCAGCGGCACTCCCCACAGCTTCGGGGCCCGCGCCTTCGGGACAAACAGATGCAAGCTCAGTGTTGACAGAAACCACACCGGCAGGGTAACCACGTACCCGACCCACCCCTTCTGGCTCGTCCCCCAGTATACTGCTGTCGCAATGGACGAAGCCAAGATGAAGAATATGCACACCACGAGCTTGTTGCGGTCAGAATTCGACGTCTCACCGCTCACATAGTACCGGCGGACGAGGAGAGCCACTGCGACGAGCATGAAAATGAAGAGCGTGGAGATGGACAGGAGGTTGGAGAGTATGTTGAGGTTAGTAAAAAAGGCGATGACGGCGGTGGCCAAGAGCATGACAATGGTGGCGTTGATCGGCGTCCCAGTGGCCTCATGCACGTTGGCCAGCCACGGTGGCACCATGTGCGTGCGAGCAATGTGCGTCAAGTACCGTGCTTGCCCGACAGCTGAGACGAGCAGCACAGTGGTCATACCCTTCAGTGCGCCGAAGGCAACAATGTACTTGGCCCAGTCCATGCCAACGGCCTGGAAAGCGACGGAGAACGGCGCGTCGGCGTCTATCTTGTTGTAGGGCTGCATTAAGCAGAGAGTGAGTGCAAGCAGACAGTAGGCAGCAGTGGTTATGGTCATGGCGCCGACAAGGCCAATGGGGATATCCTTGGCTGGGTTCTTCGTCTCCTCAGCCATCGTCGACACAGCATCAAAGCCGACGTAGGCAAAGAAGAGCACTGCTGCTGAGCTGAATATTCCCCGGGCACCGAAGGGCGTGAAAGGGGAGAGGTTCTTGGTGTCAGCCTTCGTCAAGCCGGCGATGACGATGAAGATGATGATGGCGACGTGGATGATGGATGCGATGTAGTTGAAGCGGGACGTGCCCTTGGTGCTAATGACGGCGACTACGCAGATGATAGCTATGACAACGACGGCAATGGGGTCAAGACGACTGTAGTCCTCTGAGAGGGATGTGGCGTGGATTCGGAAGTCGTTCGGCTGATGATTGAGCAGGGTGGCGAAGTAGGAGGTCCAGGAACGGGCCACTGCCGCGCCGCCGATCACATACTCCAGGAGGATGTTGCCGGCAGCGATGAATGCCATGAAGTCCCCCAGCTCCACGCGCAGGTATGCAAAGGATCCCCCTGAGAATCGTGAAAATTCCAAGTGTTTGATAAAATGCCCAAATATCGTTTGCCGAATACAATTCAACCATCATAAGTGTTTGATGAAATGCCCGAGTAATGTTTGCCGAACACAATTAAACCATCACAACTGTTTGATGAAATGCCCAAGTATTGTTTGCCGAATACAATTCAACCATCACAACTGTTTGATGAAATGCACACAGGTGTCATTTGCTAAATATTATTGCCAATCACAAGTGTTTGAAAGTTCACTAATCCCAAATGTGACTTATTGCTGTGTACAATTGCGCATGTTCAATTTCAGGTGCATGTGTCAAGGACACAGAAAAGCAGGGACAAAATTGAAATTGACCAACAAACACTGGTTCCAATCAACTTATCAGCTACCTATTCAAACGAGTTTTAAATTTGTATTACCAGGGTTACTCAGTACTCGCCTTTAATGAGATTTTCTCTTGATCATTCCAATACAAACAAACATTTCAACAATTTCATAGCCATGAATTACAATGTTAAAAGATTATTAAATATTTGACAATCTAATCCAACTCTGTCATATTAAAAGCTTGCGTAGGTTCTCCATGGTTTGACTTAGCGAACGACAAGACAGAAAGAGTCAACAAAGAGACCAATTTGCGATCAACTTCACGACAAAAAGGATAATCTGCTGGACCAGTCAAACTCAGCTCACCTGGCTTCATAAGGACGGAGAGCTCTTTTCAGGAGCACAAATATCCAACTATATCAGCGAATTATTCATTTTAATCCCAAAAATTTTTACATTTTTTATTCTGGAAATACCAAAGCTGACCAGACGTGCTACTCCCAGTAAATCATATTTTACCATGTAAAAATGACTGATATAACAAAATCATTCAGAAAAATAAATATGAATCAAAATAATTTGATGCTATCTTGCCAAATTTTCGTTTTTTAATCAAAAACAACGAAAATGCAATATACTAGCTCGCCAGTTTTCCATTAGATGAGAGTTGTGTGAATGCCCTCAGAATAAATATTATTCGAATTAATGCAAACTTTATTTCCAAAACACTATTAAATATATAATATATACAGCAGCGTATGATTTATGGGCATGCAAGTCAACAACTAAATAATAGAATATAATACGTACCAGCAACCGGAATCTCAACGGCGAACTCCGTGTAGCAGAAGACGGAGAGCATGGCGGAGATTCCAGAGACGACGAAGGATAGGATGACGGCGGGGCCGGCGTAGTCCCTGGCCTCCTGCCCAGTGAGCACGAAGATGCCGGCGCCGATCACCGCGCCGATACCGAACCAGATCAGGTCCCACCACGACAGGTTCCGCTTCATCTCGTGCCCACTTCGCGCCCGCACCTCCGTCAGCTCCGTCTGGTCCTGCGACCGTGCGATGATCCGGTCGGTCAGCCGCAATCCCGTCTGTTTCAGAGCTCGCCCGTAGGTCGACCAGCTCTGGAATGACTCCTCCGGGAAGAAGTCTGCCTTCGTGCACGAGCATCCTCGCCGCTTCACCGTGCCGCCGCCGCCGTCAGCAACTGTTCCCATCTTCTTCTCCTTTCTTTCTCTCTTGAGCTTTTTCTGCTTTGTCCAGGAGGCAAATGTAAACATCCACAAGAAAGAGTCAAATTCCATTTGCTTGTTTGAAATTTGAATCTGTATATTATCTATATATATATATATATATCTACTGATTATTTTGGAATTACATCCCAGTTTGAAATTATTTAAAAAAGAAAATAATGAACATAGAAATGTTGCGAAAAATTAGGTTTCTGAAGGAGAATACATGAAAAAAACAGGGTTTTTTATCGGATTTGTGAAGGAGGAAGAAAAATTAGTGTCAAATTAGGAAGAAAAATTGAAAACATTTCCATAATCTACGACCATAAAACATTCAATTCAAATATAGAAGAATTCGATTTCTTCGAACGCAAAAATTCGCACTAGATCAAACATTACGGAAGAAAAAAAATTATTTACGAATCAAACTGCAACAACTTCAGTAATGACTAAATCTATCGAACACTAAAATTTAAAAATAAATGCTAGAAAATTTGGAGAAAAAAAAGGATCTCTTGATACCTTCAGAAAAAAGAACGGAAAAACAGAGCAAATCGAGGCCGAGGAGAAGAGAAGCGCCGGCGAAGTAATTTATAAGGGAAAAGAATGGATGTATCACTTGGATGATACGGAAATTCATAGGAAAAATCCAAGGGCTTCGAGACAAAAGTGACGACCATTCCCGGCCAAGCGAGGAGTGGTCTAAAAAATCTTTAAAAAACTAAAACAATCCACTCAAGAATTCCAGTACATTTCTGAAAATAGACTTCAATCGACGAAGAAGGAGAATAATAAGAAAAAAAAATCAATCGAAAAAACATAAAAAAAATTGTTTAAAAGTTGTACCTTTCGAGGAACTCTTTGGATGATCTAAGCGGCGATGCGGGGGAAGAAGGCGGCGACGGAGTATAAGCAGATTTCGGGGGCGGAGTATCTGACCGGGAGTAGCCGGTGGGGGCTGTGGGATTTAGCAGTGGTGACTGACACGTGCCCTTTTTGAAGATCTGGGTAGCTGGGCATAAATGGGAATTGGACTGGGAGCGTGAATACGTGGGCTAGTTCAGTGCAATCGGACGGCGTAGATTCCATCAGGCTGATTCCTGGGGCCCGCAAATAGGATCACGCGAAGAATCCCTCAGCCCTACGCTCTGTTACCGAGTTCGGGTCGGGTTTCGCGGGATCCGGATCCGGTTCAGTCCAAAAAAAATCTCTGTGAAGGATTTTTTTTCTTTCCAAATAGTCCTGAACATAAAGAATAGGGTTTTTAGTAAAAAAATTTTTTTATCATAAGTTTATAAAAAATTAACTTTTTTTATCACTATTAATAAAAATTATTCACTTTATACTATGAATTTACAAAAAATAACATTGGTTGAAATATCTAAAAATATTTTTAATTTAATTAATTAAATTAATATAAAAGATTGAATTATTTTTATTTAATTTTAGTTTACGTTTGAAGGAGGAAATCAACTGGGAGAAGACTTGGATTTGATAATTTATTTTCTATTCGTAATTAAGATTTTAAATTCGAGTAAACAACCAAATCAACAGTTAGTATTTTGAATACATTTGACTCTTTTTTTTTTCCTTTTATAATTTCGGACGGTTGTAGATATCAATTTTATCTGTTACTGCCAACGGATTTGTATTTTATTTGAACAAATTAATATTAAGACGCCTCATATCACTCCCCGAATTTACGTGTCCACTAGTTCATATAAAAAATCTTCTTTAATTGTTATGATCTTCTAAACATCTTGCACATCCTTTGAAACGATAATCAGCTACTTAATCGAATTGCTAATGATGCGCAATTTCTGATTAATCATAAGTAGGAAGGTTAGCGAGTTGTATTATATGTATCTTTATGGGGAGCTTTTTGGAAGAAAACTTCCAATTTTATGGAGTCCATATAATTTCAATAGAAACGTAACAAACTGCGGGAAATAATATTGAATCAAGTGATACGGCTTCATTCCGTTGGTGCTTGTCTAGCGTCATGCGATCAATCAATCCCCCAAGTCAAGGGCGAGTTTGGTGCCCTGCACGTGGGTTGACTAGAGAAACCTGCGGGGACAAGCCGCTCTGATCGGTTACTCCATATTTTATCGCTTTTTATTTATGTTTTATTATTGTTTTTTTTTTTTTTTTTTTTTTTTACATTTCTGAAATTAGCCTTTTCGTACGGACATTTGTTTGGAAATAGAAAGAGCGCCGTGACGACCAGATTCTCAGCAAAGCAACGGGTACCGTCCATCACGAATATCCTCCGAGCCATAGACAGACTAACAATCTTTTTAATTCGAGATTAAAAAATAAAGTAATTTCGGTTCGAAATAGTATGCCTAATTGAAATTTAATTTTAATTAAAATTAATTAATCCGAATAAAACTAGGACAAGTCAGAATATATGCCATATAGCCTGCAGTTGTTTTCACGAATAATATTATCCAACCTTTATGAGAGTAATACTTGGTTCCAAGAAGAGAAAATTGTTTTAATTTTGAATTGTCAAAATAAGTATTCGAAAATCAAAAGTCCCTTCTGGTAAATGCGAAGCATGTTTAGTTAAAGTGTACATAAAACAATAAGTTTAAAAAGCTTAATTTAGTTAGCAGAAATTTGTCGAGTTAATTACAATTAAATTTGATTAACTAGTTAGCCACATCCTTAATTTTTAATCAAACGGAGCTATAGATTTTTTTTGTGCGAGTGCAAAAGGTTTTATGGGTTTTCGAGACGTGGCAGCTGACGAGGGAGTTCTTTGTACAAGTCAAAGAAACGAGGGGGCACTTTCTAAAATCTGACGGAGTGCAAGAGGTTTTATGTTGATATTAGAAACACAGGGATATTTTTGCTAATATTTGTTGGTGTTTCAATCGATCCGCAGACAAATTCGTAAAACATTTTTCTAAGACGCAATTGGGTTGATTTTTCTTTGTCCTTTCAGACGCAATTCGTTGACACAAATATGATTTTAGAAAGTGTTTGATCTGAAATAGCAATTTTAATTTAATTTTATTTTAAATCGAAACTAATTAATTTGATTAAAAAACAAGATCATTTCAATTCAACACTTCCGAAAACTCTCATTGAAAAATTAAATAATAATAGTGATCATAAGAATTTTTTATATACAACTCCTTAGAAAAAGCTAAATTACATATATTTTTTAAATTTTTTTCATAATTATGTACTTTTTAATTTTTAATAAGGTTTCAAGTTCTTGGACGGTTGAATCCAATTGGTCTGAAAAAAAATCAACTACGGCTATTTTAGGAGGTAAAATATATTCTTTACCTCTTAACTCAATACCCCCTCTCTCAATTCAAAAGCAATATTTCACACACAAAAAAAATATATTTTATTTTAAACTTCAAAAATTTTTGTTTTAACTATAACTGTTATTGAAAAATTTCTAAGATATTGTCTTTTTTTTTCTGTATTTATAGAAAATTTACCAACAATTATAACATGAATATTTTGGTCTTGATTATAATTGTTGAGAAATAAATTCAATATATTTTTTGTAAAAAATAATTTTTTTTCAATACACGATCTAAGATCTCGCTAAAAATTAAAAGAATGCATTATACGTCATTATGAAAAAAAATAAAAAATATATATATAATTTAACTTTTTTAAAAAAAAATTGTACATAGAATATTTTAATAATAAGAAGAATATCCGTACTACTTGAAAAAGAGGTCATGTTTTCAGTCGGGTTTGCCGTTTTAGTCCGCCCACACCAAAAAGAGTCAAAGACAATTTTCGATGCCTTTTGTGCTTCTCTTTTTCTGAAAATTAAGTTTTTGTCTTCTTTTCACAACCATCGTTGTCGACTCTCATCAAAATATGCTAAAGCCGGCTTTTCGTTTGAATTTTCTTCGTGTATTTTCTAAAAAAAAATGTTTATTTTTGTTAGAAATTGACGTATTAAATTATTATATTTTTATAACTTGAGAATTTCTGAAAAATTGAAATTATTAAGTGTTTAATTTGATTTGAGTGATTTGAAAATCCTAAAATTTTAAATTATTTATCTGATTCGAGATAATTTAATTTTTTAAATTTTAAAATATTAGAGTGAATCAGATTAAATACTAAAAAATTTAAAAAATATTGTTCATTTTATAATATAAAAATGTCTTAATATCTAGAATGCTTTAATTTTTAAAAATTAAGATTAATTATTTAAAATATATTAAATATTTAAGATTTAATATAAAAATATCTTTAACATCTAAAAAATCCTAATTATTAAATATTTTTTAAAAAAATATTTTTAATAATAGTTTTAATTATTAAAAGTTTTGAAGATTAATTGAAGTGATTTGAATTTTTTTTTGAATTTTAATTTTTGGGCAATTTATCAACAATCAAAATCTTTCAAAGCAAGACTTTATTTTCTTAAAAAATTTTGTTTTTTACAAAACAAATATCGGAACTCCTTATTTCTCAGGATTTTATTTTTTAGAATTTAATTTTTCCGTAAAGAAAACATACCAAAGTAATAAAAGAGAATAATTTCTTGGTGTGTGTGAATTTGACGGTTGAATGCTCATGTGCTGGCGGCCCGGTTGACTTCATAGTCAACTCGGTCTACTCCGACAGATGCTACGTACATTTTGATGCAAGTTGTCCATGCAGTTGCGCCTCTGCGTGGCGTCTTCGATTGGCATACTATCGTTCCCAAACACGATATTATTTTTTTTACATTTTTGATGGTGTGGTAGTCTCGTAAATAGCTTTTAATTACTACATTAGGACACCATATAGTTAGTTACAAAATCTAGGAGGATTATTTTGCTAATCAATAATTAGAGATCAAATAGGATTCTAATCTTCCACATTGACATTCTCAAAAAAAAAAAAAAAAGTTTGGGTTGATGCAATCAGTGATTATTATTTATTTTCATTAGTAGGAAAATTACATTTCAAGAATTACACGAGCTTCATTTCTTGAGCCAACAAGAACAGCGCAAGATGAAATAAGGATTAACACTCAGAAATTCACACTGAACAAAGGGCATCATGTACCTACATCTACAGAATAAGTACACAAATCTCAAGGGCCATTCTGATGTCAGAAACACCACAAACACAAAACACTGAATCACAAGTCGGATAATTCAAGTAGAAGAACACGCCAATTGGTCTACCCATCCATAGACAAGCTCTTCTTATGCTTTGCAGCCTTTGCCTGCAGCTTCTCAGCCACAGCCACCACACTCTTCTGTTCACTCACTGAATCTGGCTGCGATCGGCAAATTTGCGCCTTGGTCTTGAACCCAAACCGCCTCGAAACGCTGCTCCATCTACTCTTCCCCAAGCCCAACCGTTCAATTTCCCGCCTCATGCTCGAGCACTCCTTTTCAAGCTCGGAGACCCGCAGTCTCATGTGGTCCATGCCTAGTTTCAGCACTCGGTTCTCTCTGGAAGCATTTGTCCAGCCACCAGAATCACCTGAGGCTCGAATGCCGCCTTCAAGAAGCGGCCTGAATCCGTCGAGGTTGTCTGAGACTAGCAAGCATCCAGCAATTGAAGTTCGCAGCTGAAGCTGTTCGAAGAAGAGTACTTCGACAACAATACGGAGTGGGAGCCTTTCGTTTTGAGCAGCATGGGTGCAGGCCTCAAGGGAGAGTTTCTGACAGTCCATTAGCCGGCACAGCTGCTCTCTTTCAGTTTCTGACAGCCATGGATGTGCCTACATATGAGAAACCTTTAGGAAACAGCCACTTATGTGAAAAGTATCGAGATTAATGTTCAAAGAAAAAGTTGATTGAGCTAACAAGAAGGAAACAGCATAATTTGAAATGGATATAGAGGCATTATTGGTTGATATTCACTTGGCACAAACAAATGTCTAAACAAATAGAGAACTAGTCATTTTTCCAATAGGTTGGAAATGTTGAGAGCAAACCTACATTGTAATCGCACAAAGCTTTCCAAAGGCAGATAAATGCAATTGTGTTATGGTTTTATACTTTTCTACATTTAATTTGCAGAAATATTAAGATAAGTGAAATTTCGACTTCACTCAAAACGCTAAAAAATGCCATTAAGTTTTCATGACAGACAAATATATTTGAAGTGAGAGAACATGAAAAGCAGGCGCAATCAGATCATTACCTTCAGGTATACGTCAATTGCCCAGTACAGTCCATCACAGAGTGGTCGAGCATAGTCAGGAACAGCGGCAGCCAAAGATTGAAACTTTGTCAGCTTCAGATTGACATCCGGTGCTACCTCTGCAAGGTAACTATCAATAAGCCTTGCAACCATTATTATTGGTGTTAGAGAAGGTGAGCCCATCAATTGTTCATCCTCAACAAAGCCAGGAGATGCACCACCAGTAGCCTGATCGATAGCTAAAAAGTGCTCAAGGATTCGTTGGACACAATCAACACGGTAGAGAGTTTCTGAGGAATAAGAGAAGTTAGGTATTAGTAGATCTTCCAGCGAAGCCTGGTCTAGTTGCATCCCTATCCTTCTTTCCAAGTTAGAAATGCAAGCTGTGCTAGTTCCTAGTATCATGGCAGTTCGAAGAAGACTGAGCAAGAACGTGGTTGATGTTACACCCTTTTGTGGAGGTATCAAGCTATGAATTTCTTCAACAAGATGTTTCTGATCTTCTTTGGATGACATAGCTGCAAATGTAAATGATGGCACATGGCTATTAGTTTTGCTGATGCTGCGAAGCCGAGTCAGGCCAGGTAGATGCATCTTGGCATAAAATGTAAGAGATCCGGCAAGAATCTCTTGTCTAATGCCTTGAGATTCCATTGCTGAGATTAATCTCTTGTATATAGGAAGACTTAAAGATGAAACATCCTCATACCACCAATCTGAAATGCAGCTTCGAGGCCGTGCTTCTGTGCTTATTCCATTCCATAGAACACTTCCATGTGGGCTTTGCATGGGGCCACGCTCCATCAATGGCCAGCTGAACAAAATAGGATCAGAACATCCTTTCACAGCCAATGATTCAATACATCTCTTAACAATTTGAAGGTTTTCAGCATGAGGCTGAAGCTCATCGCATGTCTGGAGTGCTTTTATTGAGTCTTTCCAGCTTTGAAGAACTACTTGGTTCAGGAAGATCTCAGTCTGCACAATCATATTGTCTTCAGCAATTTCTTCTGTCATTTGAAGATGCTCTGCAGCACAATGAAGGTAGACAACATTTGAAGAAGTTATTTCTAGCTTCAAACCATAGCAGAACTTAGCTATGAGTTCAAATGCCTTTGCACCCCCAGGAATGCCAGGAAGTTTTACGACACATGCCTCTTCACTGTCACCAGAAATTTCTTCAATTAATTTTTCCAAGAGCCTGCTCTTTGACATTAGCGGAAACTGAAACAGTAATTCAACCACATTAAGATTCAGAATCAGAGAAGAAATTACATTGTAAATGAACTACTATTTTTTGTTGAAAAACAATAATTTCTAATCAAAGAAATTAGAAATTACTTCCTTTTCATGACACTAAAACTAGTTGTCCATGTTATGACTTATTCGGGCGCAAGCAGGTTCAATCTGTTAGTTTGAACTGCTTTCTATTTTGATTATTCTCTGAGCATGCATCTATTTAAATGAATCGACATCACATATTAATAGAAAAGTTATTTTTTAAAAACTTTTTTGTTGGTTAGGGATGCCTTTCTTATTGCAAAGCTGGAATTCACAATTGAAAGAGATGGGTACCACATTGTTTTAATGTCTTCAGACGACTTGTCCCTTTGATGAAAACTAAGCATTAATTTTTTAGGCAGAAGAATAAGTACCCAAAATAATATACTGGCATAGAAAAAATTATATATTATGAATGGTAATAAAACCATTAAGGTGCAAAATTGCACCTTGTGGAGGTGAAATGACATCTCTTCCACTTCAACAGTAACATCACTGGGGAGACCAGTTGTGCAGAACCTACAACAAATATAAATCAGGAAATAAACTATACCTGGCCTTAGATATGAACATCAACAGTTCTAGATAAACACAATCTCCACATATTTTCGAGAGACCAACAAAAATGAAATGTGCTACTGAAGAAATGGGTTCTATGACTTCTTCCAGTTTTGATGAACTTATAAATCATTTCAAGCTAACAGCTTGATTTTGTAGGTAATTAGTATTATGAAAGTGCAAGACTTAGCAAAACACAGCCTATAAATGTCAGCATGACCCTGATGAAAAAGTATAATCCTTACATTGAGATGTAGTGACAGCAAGCTTAAACACCATGAAGATGATAGATCACTCAAAAAAGATCTGTACACCAACTTATTCAATATCTAACACTATTTGTGGATTTCAAGATTAAGTACTGATCAAACCAACATCTACATGTGTCACAAATCCGGATGCTACAGCTTAGGGACATCTGTTACTTATCAGCATTTGTGTCCAAATTTAAACCATGAAGAACTCTCATTCCGAAGAATCTGAACAATAATTTGTAACAAATAATTTTTATTCTTCCATGTAAGTATGTAGATATGACTGATTAGCTTTTTGTATGTATTGTCTTGATGTTACTCAATAACAGAAAATGAGGAATTAAAAGCTGACTCCAATCAATCACAGTCAGAAGCAGAATTCCAAATGTTTGCTGACTTTGGTTCTTTATATTAACAGCAATAGCTTCTGAAGTCAATCCTGTTGAGATACAATGTGAAGTATGGCGGTGTGGCAACTAAAATGCACTTAGCAACTGAGGACCATTCAGTCACTTCTTTCGTGTACAAGATATCATTACACATCCACGTTGAACCTTAGTCCAGGCTTGAAACAGACCAATTATGTAGATTATGTAGAAATACACAAAATTTACTCAAAGCAAGGAGTCAATTAGGCGGCAAATTATTAACTGGCATTTGGTAAGAAGAATCCTTGATTTAAGCCAATTGTTTAGCGCAATGATCATTTCTCACACAAATACCACAAAATTCTGAATCACTAGGCTCAAGTATTAGAATGAAGGAAAAAAAAGGAATTAGGTTTGAAATGACCCTTAAGTAAGATCACAAATCTGCCTCCTAATTCCTAAGATGGAAACCAAACTGGAATCTCAATTTATTAAAGCCCAATATAGGAAAATAATATCTCAGTAGCTCCAAATGAAGAGAAGATAAGCTACTTAAGATAATGCTCTTTTTGGATTTGCAAATTGCAAAGAGTTTTCGTCAGGATTCTGGAGCAACTAAATGGAGTCAAGTGGAAATTTCAGTATGAAGAGAACAACTTCACTGAATGCATCATGATTTTTTTGAAGGCAGGGTTCACAAATACTACAAAGTATTGGCATTTTTCAAAGCCTAAAGCCAAAATTTTCCACCTGAACAATATCATCAATACACACATTATCCTAACCTTAAGGATTGATCTGGTTAGAGTCAACACATACCAGCTCAATGTACATATGATATACATAACAAACAAAAATGCAGAAAGCATAATTAGTCATGAATAAATTTCATGAGCATTGAATCTGAAGAGATCTCGGAAGACACTAATAATCTCTAGAGAAGACAATGTCAAACACAAATAGAGGAAGAAGAACACTTTAGGATTCTATAAGCATCTGGAAGCAAAATTTTAACATCAGAAGGATACGGCAAATAAATTTATGAAAAAACAAGGTAATGCACCATACCAGGCCTGCCCCTGCCTCCAAAAAGCTTCGGATTTCGATCCCAGCTTCATGGCAATCAAAACAGACCAAAAAAAGGGAATTATAAAGCAAAGAATCCCTCAGAAGAACCCTAACCCACAGAATGAACAGACTCTTCAGAATCCAACTATGCCCAGAACCTCCAGCGGAAAATCCTAAACTCAAATAAACCCTATGAATTCTTCATAGCTGTAAATTTCAAAGTCAAAAACCAACTGAACAATCAACCACAAAACGTTAAGCAGCCACCCAAAGTTGCACATTTAGGGCATCCCCAAGAGATCCATACCCCACAATCCACCTCCAAATTCTCCCAAAAATCCAAATATTATCAATCCCAATCCCAATCCCAACACAACTCCAATCCAAACTTTATCTAACTCAATCCTAAAATAGAAACAAAGAAAAACAGAATTAAACCAAAGAAAAGCAAGAAGTACAAAAACCAAGGAAATCAGGAATAAAATCCCTGATCCAGCAGCAACAACAGCCAGAGGCCAGCACAACAGCACTGCCCAGGAAATAAAGAAAGACGACGGCAGAAATTAATAGGGCCTCCAAACGGACAGTTTCTGTTATGTCCTTTCTTTATGACACTACAAAAACTGCAGAGCAGGGAAACGGGACCATCAAGAAATTACAAAAACAACTCATATGTCAAGACTTTTTTTCTTTTTTTTAAAAAAAATAGGTTTTTGACTGGGATTTTGGAGTTCTTGGATAGAATGAGGAGATATTAGATTTTCTAGGGAAAAAGACGGCTGCCAGCAAGTGTTGTCTATTTTGGGGAAAAAGATTGGAGTAGATGATTGGTGAAGATGTTACTGATTAGGAACAGTGGAGTGGAGGATTAGTAACAACCCATACCATGTGGAGGAACATGTTAGGCTTCACGCTCTCTTGTTGTGTTTCATTTTATCATATTTATTATAAGTATATATTATTTTATTTGATATTTTCATTAGATTCTTAATTTTTTTTTTAAACCTATCAGATTGTCTCCTTAAATATAGAGAAATCACTTATATAGTATTTGATATAAATACCCAAAATTATTTGTTTGGAAATGGAGTGGTAGGAACATCATATATTCTTTTATATGTCTATAAAGTGTAGTAGTCACCAACAAAATCAATTAGATCAAGCCGAACATCAAGGAGAGCAACAATACATGAACACAAGACACTCCTGTTAGCTGTCACTATCTACAGTCACAAATTCTCTGTCTTCTGTCAACGATCCATCGTTCTGCAGAATTACTGACCTTTGAAATATCATCATAAGATCTCCAAATATGGTATCCGCGACGTGCTTCTGAAACTTTTCAAATAAAAACTTCTATTCTGGGCACTAGCTTTCCAGACCAGTGAGATCCTTCATTTTTTTCTTGTGGCAAATTTTACCATTATCTTCTATCTGATGAAATCAAGTAGTTCAAGTAAGGGAACCTCCCTGTCATCCTAAATAAAATTGTTAAATGACTCAAAAAGACTCAGAAATATTATTAGTCATATAATAACACTTCACTTGTATGTATTAGTCTTGTGAACTCTTGATTTATTTTTTTAAAAAAATAAAATTAATTGTGTAATTTAAAAAAATAAAATTAATTGTGTAATTCAGATTAGACAGTTTAGAAATGTAATGAGTGGCTCAAAATTAATTGTTTGATTGATATTTGTATGATAATAGATGACAGTATAGACATAAACAAATTTTATATGTGTACTCATTTAGATATTTCGTAATGAGTCGGAACATTTCGCAGTATATCCAGCATCTGGTCTCACCTTAAGATTATCTGCTTAGAGGAGAATAAATTTTCTGAGATTGAATCTGATTAAAAATATGGATTTAAATCGCTTTATTTGAATTATTTGGATTTAGATCCTTTTATAAATATTTAACTTTATTTATAATTATAAAAATTTGATTTAAATTATAATAGATTTGAGGGTTTTTTGCAAAAGCCAAATCTAAAGTCGCTTATAATTCAAAACGAAACAAAGAATGATGATATTCATTGTTCTCTTTGTTTTTGTTTCTTTCGTAGCAAATTTTTTTTATTTGAAATTTTTCCTCCTCTCCAACTCTTCCCCATCAAAGAGTGATAAAGACTCAAGGTAGATTAACTGGAAATTGCATATAAATATTTCAGAATTTCATTTCAGGTCTTAAGATATGTAAATTCATTTAATTTAGTCTTAAACTCATTTTTCTCACGGGTCTTGTATTGCAAGATAAAATTAGAGTTCACAATTGGTATTAGAGCCAACTTTTGATGCTTTATTCACGAAAAATCGAATTATAATTTACTTTCTATTGATTTTCTCGCAACCTAATTTGGAAAAATCAAGTTTTTGTCCCAGTTTTGACTAAAAATTATTTTGAATAGTCTATTGGTATCCATAATTCTATTGGTGGAGAAAAATTTGAGATTAAATTCCAAAATTTTGATTTATGGTGAATTTTCTTGAATCAGTCGAATCTTTGAAATTTTTTTTGGTAAATTAAAATTTTAAGAGGGCTTTAATGCAAAATTGTAATTGAATTCAAAGAAAATTGTATTAAATTGTAATTCGAATTCAGTCTCTGTATTATGCTTACGTTAATCAAAATTTAATCTGATTAATTGAGCTAATAACTATTTGAGTTAATAAAAAATAAATTTTCATTACTATTTAAATATTAGTATATTTATGAGGTAAAATAGTCAAATATTTTTTCAAAAGGTTTTGAGGTTATTTTAATTTATAAATATTATTATTCTCTATTTATTTTTAACTCTAGTCAATTTGACCCAAATGTTGAGTTGGTGTAGAGAAGAAATAAATATAGAATATTTTAGAAATTTATTTGTGATAATAAAAAAACCAAAATGGACTTTTATTATTTATTATGATTATTATGGATTTTATTGTGAGATATCGCGATTTGTATTATTCTCCCAAAGAAGCTAGTGTAAAATCATAATTTAATCTCAATTCTAGTTTTGCTGGTGATGTATGGGATATCATGATTTATGTTAGCCTCCCAAAGAAGTTAATACAAAATCACAATAATAATCCTTATTTGAATAAATGGAATCATGATTATTTATTATTGAAATATATTTATTATGTATTTGAGTTGTCCATTGCAAAATTTACAATATGGAATCTAGCAGTCAACTCTTCAATATTAAGATCTTAAATGAATTAAATTACTTGACTTGGAGAAGTGAACTAAAAGCTCATTTGACATTGCTCTTGACACTCTTGAAACTGCTATTAGGTCTAGCCAGTTTGAAAGATCTCAGTTTGAAAAATGGCATAGAGCAGATAAATTAGCAAAACTGATAATTAGAAGAATAGTTTCTAAAATAATTTATGCCACTTTGTCAGATATTTATTTTGCTAAAGAATTTCTACAGAGTATTCATGACAGGTTTGTTAGGTCCTCCAAATCCAAGAAATTATCTTTGACTTGCAAGCTCCACAACACAAAATTGGTTGAATATGAGAATGTTCGAAGGCATATTTTGACAATATTTTTCAAAGGATATGAATTAAAATATCTGATTTATTTTGAGTCAAATTATATTGATATTTCTCCTGATTTATAGATTGTGGACTCGAGATCATCGATCCATATATCAACTATTGTGCATGTATTCTTGGATCTAAGGAAACCAAATGATCAGAAGAAGTATGTCTTTATGGGGAGCAATGAGCGAGCTGAGGTCGTCAGTATTGGGATATACACTCTGATTTTTCATAGTGGTTATATTATTTTACTGTCAAATACAGTTTTTGCACCAACTATCAGACGTAACTTACTGTCGATCTTCAGACTTACAGAAGTTAGTTACTATTTTATTTTTAACAAAGATTGTGTATCTCTGATGCATAATAGTGTTATTATTGCTACTAGTACTATATATGATGGTTTGTATAAATTACATGTAAAACTGAAAGTTGACTTTGCAGTACAGTGTTATAATATTGATTCCAGACATATATTTCCTTATGATCCAAATGTATAGTTGGATAAGAATTCTTCTTGTTGATGGCATTATTATTTAAGTCATATTAGTAGAGACAGATTGGAGAGATTTTGCCATGATGGAATTTTGCATAATATAAATTTTGATAATTTTGGTGTCTGTGTGAATTGTATTAAAGGTAAAATGATAAGAGCATCATTTACAAACGCATTAAGATCTGATAATTTATTAGATTTGATCCATACAGATGTTTGTGGTCCGAATGGGATAGCCACAAGGAACGGTCAGAGGTATTTTGTAACATTCATTAATGACTATTCATGATATGGATATGTGTATCTGCTACATAAAAAGTCGGATGTTTTTGAGATATTTAAAATGTATAAGGTTGAAGTTAAAAACCAACAAGATAGAAACATTAAAGTCATCAGGTCAGATAGAGAAGGTAAATATAATTCAAATGTATTCCAAAACTTCTTACAGGAGTATGGAATCATTGCAAATACAACTATTTCAGGAAATACAGAGCAAAATAGAGTAGCAAAAAGGAGGAATAGAACTTTAATGGATATGATACATTGTATGTTGGTTTTCAGTGAATTATTGGACTCTTTATGGGGTGAAGAATTGAAAATGGCTACATACATTTTAAATAGAGTACTATTCAAATATATTCCGAAAACTCCGTTTGAGTTATGCCTTGACAGAAAACCTAGTTTGAATCATCTTAGAATCTCCGGTTGTAATGCAAAAGTTAAAATGGCTGAACCTAGTATACCAAAAACTGTAACTCAAAGTTTAAATTGTAAGTTCATTAATTTTTTGAAAAGATCTAAATATTACATATTATATAATCTTGTTCAGGGTTTCATATTTGAAAGTAAAGATGTCAAATTTATTAAGTAGGATATATCTGTCACAAAAAGCAAGAGGAAAAGAATTAAGGTTGAGGATGAGTATAGAGTTAAACATGATGAAGTACCAATGGCCGTGCTAGGTCAATTAGATGAAAGACCCAGAATAATTCATAAATCAACTATATCAGATGACTATATTATATACTTAGAGGAAACTAAAAATATGTATATTCAGAGTTCAGAAAGTTTAGATGAGATGCCTATGTCATTGATCACAGAAAATGATGATTTACTAAATTTTTCAAAAGCCATAGGCAGTGACAATGCAAAATTCTAGTTGAATGCAATGATTGAAAAAATTGACTCAATGCAGAAAAATGAGGTTTGGTCTTTAGTGCAAGCTCCTATAAACTATAAATCAATTGGCTATAAATGGATCTATAAGACTAAACTAAAAGCTAATGGTGAAGTTGACAAGAATAAAGTAAAATTAGTTACTAAATATTACACTCAGAAAGAAGGAATTGATTATGATGAGACATTTTCTCCAGTTTCTAAAAAAGATTCATTAAGAATCTTTATGACATTAGTTGCATACTATGACTATAAAATCATTTAGATAGATGTTAAAACAACATTTCTGAATTGAATTCTTTAAGAAGAAATTTATATGATTTAGTCAGAAGGGTTTGTTAGAAAAGATGATGAAATAAAAGTCTGTACACTACATAAATCTATTTATGATTTAAAACAAGTATATCGACAGTGGTATAGTAAATTTCATGAGGCAATTACAAAATTTGGCTTTCGGGAGAATATATCTGATAATTGTATATACATGAAGGTCAGTAGGGGTAAATTTTAAATATTGATGTTATATATTGATGATATCTTATTAGCTAGTAATGAACTAAAGTCCCTCAGAGAGACTGAAAAGATATTGTCTATAGTCTTTGAAATAAAAAATCTTGGCAATGCTTCGTATGTCTTGAGTATTAAAATATAAAAAAATAGAAAGCATTGATTACTTGGGTTTTCTCAGGAAATATATAATGCTAAAATTCTTTAGAAATATAATATAAATAACTGTAAAATTGGAGAATCACCTATAGTCAAAGGTAATAAGCTTAATATCCAACGATATTCTTAGAATGAAATTGAAAAATAGGAGATACAAAAAATTTCCTATACTTCAGTCGTTGGCAGTTTGATGTACTTTATAATTTGTACCCTTCTAGATATTTCTTTTGTTATGTGACTTCTTAGCAGATATCAAAGTAATTCAGGAATGACTCATTGGAGAGCAATTAAGAAAATTTTTTGTTATTTAAAGAAAATCCAAAATTTTGTGCTCTTATTTGATGGTTATAAACCATCAAATATTCTTAGATATATAGACTCTGATTGGAAATGATATAAGGACAATTTGAAGTTAATATTTGGATATGTATTTACTTTAACTGAGGGAGTTATTTTCGGGCATAGTATGAAATAGACTACTACTACTTTGTCAACTATAGAGGTAGAGTACATAATTTATTGTGAAGCTAGTAAACATGATATATGGTTGAAATATTTTCTCTCAACCTCCAAGTGGTTGGTTATATTAACAAGCCAATGCAGATAGTCTGTGATAATGATACAGCTATATCTCTCATTAAGGATGCTAGATGTTATTCCAAAGCAAAGTATATTAAGCTGCAATTTTATTATATCTATGAAAGGTTTAGAAAAAGGATATTATTGTTTCATGGATCTCCTCTGCAAATAATCTATCTGATCCAATGACTAAAAGTCTTGCGGTGAAAATATTTAAAGAACATATCAATCGTATGGAGATAGTTTGTAAAGATGATATCATGTTTTGATTGTTACATGTATTCTATTTGTTTATAATCTGTTTATCAGTAAAATATTTTTTTTTTCATTTGAAGTGATTCCATTAATGGGTTTTGCTTTTAATCTTCCAATTTGGAAGATGAAGTTTTTGGGAATGTCATGAGTCACTAACTAGGTTGGTGATAACCACCTATATGAGAACCTAGTAATCATGTGTAGGTGATTTCTGAAACGCTTGAGGTGAAGTTATGACTGTGTATCATATCCATTTTATACCTCTCACTTAAATGAAGTGCATTAGCACTTGTGAGATATCCTTAGTAAAATTTATACATCTAAGTGACTTGGTTTTGAAAAAAAAACGAAGTAAGCAGATCATTAGTGGAAAAGACATGAAAATTCTCACTACTGTTATGTTTTATTGTATGCCTTATTTTACAAGTAAATTGTTTATACTTATATTTAATGTTATTCAAACTCAACTGATATAGTACTTTACTTGCTTTGACATGAAAATTGTTGATATATTATTGATACACATCCATCCATGATTGGGTATGTATGAAAACTGCTGAGGAAGAGTGGTGTGATCTATTGTCTCTAAATTACACAGTTGGAATCCCATATGATAGCCAACTTTTTAAAATTATTTTTACTATATATCTACCGATATATGTATAAATTAAATAGATTTATAGGCCAAGTTGGGGATTATTAGTACTGTGGCTCTATAAGCAATTTATTGATTTATTTTTTAAAAAAAATAAGTTTGATTATATAATTCGAGTCAAACAATTTGAAAATGTAGTTAGTAACTCTAGTTTGACTGTCTGATTAATATTTGTATGATAATAGATAATAGTATAGATGAAGCCAAATTTTATATGTGTGCTCATTTGGGTGTTCCGTGATGGGTCAAAACATTTCATAATATACGCAACATCTAGTCTCACCTTGAAATTGCTTGGTTGGAGAAGAATAAATTTTTTCGGATTAAATCTGATTAAAAATCTGGATTTAAATTAATTTATTTGAATTATTTGGATTTAAACCTTTTTATATACATTTGACTTTATTTGTAATTATAAAATTTTGATTTATAATTATAACAGACTTGAGGGGCATTTTTGCAAAAAGTCAAATCTAAAGTTGGTTATTGTTCAGAATGAAACAGAGAACGATGATATTTGTTTTTCTCTTCGTTTTCGTTCCGTTTGAAGCAAATTTTTTTTATTTGAAATTTTCCCTCCTCTCTATCTTTTTCTCATCAAAAAATGGCAAAGATTCAATGTGAATCAGTTAGGAATTACAGAGAAAAATTTCAAAATTTTGTTTCGGATCCTAAGATATGTAAATTCGTTTAATTCAATTTTAAACTCGTTTTTCTTGTGAATCTTATATAAAAAAATAAACTTAGAGTATAAAGTATATAGATTGCCTTTTGCTTTTAAACGACTGCTTGACGCATGCACTTTGTGGTGTTGACTTGGATATGAAACGTTCCTACCTGTAACACCCACCACCTCTGCCTAGCTGCATATGAATCTCTCTCTGTTATCTCCAATGAACCTACTCAGACTCTTCTTTTGACAAGACCGAAAAAAGAGTTGCGCAATAAAAACGAAAAAGCTTTAAAATAACCCTAAGAAAAATAGAGAGAAAAAAAGAGTGATTGATTATCTACTAAGAAATTGGTTAGAGAAAAACAGAGAGAAAAAAGAATAATTGATTATCTACTCGAAAAATAGTTAGAAAACTATTTATGAGATTGCTATTGTTTCTTTATTTTTTAAATTTTTTTGAGCTGTTGAAACTTATTATTTCAAAGTCTTGCTGTTGGAAGAAAAAAGAGTCTTTGTTGAGAAGATTGCCAATAATCTCTTAAAAGTTTCAAGTTTACTGAATAAGCAATCTGATTGTCAAGTTATCAATAATCCAAGATACAATATTATATATATATATATATATATATAAGTAAAATAATGTAAATAAATATTGCTCATAGTGAATATAAATTTTATATGTAATAGTTATATTCAAATATAAATGTATATTTTGTGGAAAAATGGAAGAGTGGAAGTTATAGGAAATTTTGAAAGAAGAAGATGGTTATCAATAAACTGAAAATTTTTTGAAGTACTTAGTAATTTTCCCCTTCTTTTATGGTTGTTGATAATTTCATTAAGAGAAAATTATTTAAAAAATTTTGAAATTCTTGATTAGTCCCTCATATTTTCAAAATTCTTTATCAACTCTAAAAATTTTTGAAATTCAAAATCAGTCCATATAACAATTAACTTTTTAGATGAAGGTATAAATTTATCATTATTTATAAATATTATACATTATATAAATGCTTTACCTCATATATACACTTATATATGAGATAAATTATTTATATATAAGATAAATTATTTATAGATCATATAAAGTGTTTATATATAAGATAAAATATTTGTAGTAGTGATAAACTTAACTCTTTATTTAGAAAATTAACTACTCTAGAATTAATTTAAAATTTTAGAAATTTTCAAGGGCCATCTCAGGTCAAACAATAGGTTGTCAAGCATGGCCCCTAAGTTAAAATAAATATTATTAGGTTCGGATTCAACCAAATATCATATGCTTTTTATTATAATTACGAATTCGGTCTGAAATCCAATTAGAGTTTTTTTATTTTATTTTTAGTCTAAAATCAACTAAATACATGGAATATTAAACAAGAGTTCCCAAAATTTTGGACATGCTCCCTTTTTAATAAATCTATAAAGATAAATTTTCATAAAAAAAAGGAAAAACTGTGAATAATAATACTCAATTAACCCCTCAAATTGGATTTAACAACAGCAAATAACCCTCTTTTGGATTTTGGAGATACACACCAGGGACACATAATCACAAAGGAAACAGATCCTAGCTGGCACGACAAAATCTGATCCTGAAGAGAGGCAAACCACAACCTGCCACATCAGCAACGAACATCCACACCAAATCCATAATCTCTTCTTTTAGGCCACAAGTTATTCATGTGGCTCCATGTGATTTTATTATCCCTTATGTTTTAAAGGCCTCCCTTCATTTCACAGAGTTGAGTACTCCTCAATCGATCCACAAGGCTCGGATCAAGCAGAGGAAGATGGCTTCCAAACTAACAGCTCCGACTGCAGTCATGGCCTCACTCCCTCAGTTCAATGGCATCAAAGCCCACCAGCCTTCGATGGTATCATGCACTTTCACATAAATTTTTTTTTTCACTTTTTGTAAAATAAAAAAAGAAATGCTTTTGTTGCATCCATAGGTGATGGTGCCGGCTATCCGCCGGCGGCGAGGGAACGGAGCCCTTGGCGCCCGCTGCGGCTTCATCGGCTCGCCCACAAACATCGTAAGTATTCCAGTCAAAACATGTCATCTGGAGGCCGTTGGCTCCTAGATTAAATTGGTACACTTGTAGTTTGCCTGCAGTATCAAATTTGATGAATTTCCTAATGTGCTGATGTCGGACTATGGCAGATCATGGTGACAACGACAAGCTTGATGTTGTTCGCGGGGCGGTTTGGGCTGGCGCCATCGGCGAACAGAAAGGCGACGGCGGGGCTCAAGCTGGAGGTGCGCGACTCTGGGTTGCAAACCGGCGATCCGGCCGGGTTCACCTTGGCCGACACCTTGGCCTGCGGCGTCGTAGGCCACATCATGGGCGTCGGCATCGTCCTCGGGCTTAAGAACATTGGCGCCCTTTGAAGATGCCCTTGGCTGCCGCTGCTGCTGCCGCCGCCGCCGCCGCCGCCGCTCCTGCCGTTCCTTTTTTTTTGTACATGGCTTATTGATGTTATTATTATGGACACAGCAGTTTCTTATCATACTTTTCATTTGCAAGGGCCCACAAGCAATTAAAACACATAACACTGTGAAACTACATTTAGCGGAGTAAACGAGACAATTAGAACACGCAAAATAAAATCATTTAGATGCTAATTGTTGTCTTTGCATAACCCTTTCTAGTTTCTACTTTATAACAGGGGCTTCTCAAAGCTAAATATTTGGCCATTTATCCTATGCTTATCAAAAAATAATTTTAAATTTAAAAATTAATCTAATCAAAATGATTATCGAAGTATACATATAATTAATAATACTAAATGTTGACAACCCAATTATTGTTATTTTCATTACCTAATTACATAAGCGATTATTTTTATGGTTACAAATTAAATTTATGAAATGATTATTATTTAAACATCACTTGAGAGTTTTTAAGGCCCCCGTCCAACAATGCTTAAACGGTTTAACTACCTTGCATGGGGTTGATTTGATCCTTACTACCACACATGGGTTGTCAATTGAGCTTGCAGCTGGCAAACAACTCAAGTTCCACTCCAGCCCAATTTCAATTAATTGTTGAACTCGATCACAATTTCCAGCAAACAAGAGCCGAGCCCCAACTCACTCAGTTCCATAGGTAGCTCATATTTGGATAAATATATCATAATATTATACATACAGTACAATCTCCATCACCATTAGAGTAGTTAAAAATACATTTAAATTAGGATTCGTAATCAAGCTAATTTTACATTAAAAATAGTTATTTTAGTATAAAATTAGCTCAATTAAAGTTATAATAATCTGAATCCAAATGAACATAATATAATTGATGACAATTCGTGTTCTTATCATTCTTTATCTTCGTGGATTGCACTTCTGGCTGAGCACAGCTAGTTTATAGTCCGAGAAATTATCAAAAAGCATAAAAAATCAAATATAAATACAAGAAAGAAATATTTTTAACAAAAAATAAACAAAAAAGGGATTTAAATTGATCAACTGCAATAATAAGAAAGTAGGATAAATAGAAATATAAACAGGATAATAGTAACAGGAAGTTCATAGATCAGAGCAACCTGCGTCGCAAGGCCTGTTCAAATTGATCTCTGCCACTCTAACGAGACACCCAGTCAATAAAATTTGCAGACTTGAGCATCAGATACCTCATGGCATCATCAACAAATCCAAAGCCTGACATCAAAACCTTAAAAAAGCATGAAAGAGCAATCGAAACCTCCCAAAAAATAATTGAAGAATAATCAATCGAATAAAATTGTGCAATCTCAGCCGAAAGATGGTGATTGATTGATTGAAATAATCAGCGCAGAAGCTCATCGATCGATTGAAATCTTCATCAACGATTGCACAAATCAATTTTTAGAAAAATAAACTTTGATGAAAAAGGATGAAGGAGATCAGATGGTAGTGCATGTTTGAGAAGGAATCATCATCAGAACTTGCAGAAATATTTCTATGGATTCGAAATCATCACATCTCCCATAAAAATATTTTAAAAAAAATTGAGGAGGAATCAGATAGGAATGTCAGTCACCATTGTCTGTTCGTCGAGAACAGAAGCTAAGACTGGGGCGACATCGACGTATCATCACTATCCAAAAACCCTAATCTTTCTGAAAAAGAAAACTAGAAACTGTGAAGAAGAAAGGACGGAAGAGGCGGCACAGGAGAAAGGATGGGAAGAAGGGAACCAGGGGGCCATTTATAGAATGTGATTCTAGGGTTTCAGGACCAGTTAAAAACTGGGCCGAGAAATTGATGTATGGATCATTACTTGGCGGGCTTCAATTATGGGCTAAATTTATTCAAGTGCATTTTAAATTCCTACTGCTAATTTTTTGGGTTATTAATTAAAATCTTTTTTCAGATGCATTTTAAATTTCTATTGTCTTTTTTTCATGATTTGCAGTTTCGGCCTGTCCCGAACCGAAACCCTATTTTGGATTTCGGTTAGAGTTTACTGTTTATTACTGTTTATTACTGTTCATCTTCACCAAATAACTCGGGCGGGAGCTCGCCGGGCTCGCACGGGCGGGCGGGAGCTCGGGCCGGAGCTCGCCGGGCACGGGCGGGCGGGAGCGGGCGGGCAGCTCGCCGGGCTCGGGGGTTGGGGGGGTGAAAGAGGGAAGAAGGGGGGGGGGGGGGACCTCGCACCCGCTTCATGTCCGAGCCCAAGGGCCCTGCGCACTAGCTAGTCTGCCGCTACTCTCTCGCCTATCTCGCGCCCTCACCGACTTGACCCGTTCTCCCGCAAGATGAGGCCGGCGTTACACTTGAGCCAGCGCTATCACCAATTTGATTTCGACGTCCTTATCGGTTTCTTTCAGATACTATTCACGTCCATAATATTATTCACGTAATTATTCATTATTTTTTAAAAAATTTAAACATATTATAATTTTTTAATTTGAAGTTAAAAAATAATTGAAATAAAGTTAAATTTTAGTCAAAATATAATTTTTATTTTGGACCTTCGATGTATGGTTATACTTCAGAACCGCTGTCACGAGATCACGCAGAGCTACTTGTTCTGGTTCATATGCCCACAAATGCTCGTCCGGATTATCCAGGTACTGAATTTGTAATTCCACACCCAGATGTTCTAAACTAAACAGATGATGATTATGATGATTAGTTGTATTATCTGAGAATTTATAAATTATGTATGTGTGAAGTACATTTTAATGAAAAGTTAAATGTGCTTATGTTAATTTTAAATTTTTAATCATATTCATATTATTTCTTGTATGTTTTTTAATACACTAATACATATTAAAAGTAGACTATATCAGTGACTAACTATCAAAATTAATATTAATTAACTAAAATAATATTTAATATTATGGTAAAATTAAGTATAAATTCATTCCTAATTTTTCAAATTTTTTCAAATTTTTTTCAATATTTTATCGTATTTTCAATTTGAAGTTAAAGTACAGTCAAAATATAGTCACACTTTGGTCAACACCCAATTAATAATTTAAAAAAATCGTTCGGCCAAAACCGAAACGGCCGAAACTGAAATCGAAACATATCGGTTTCGCTGAATCCCAAAACCGTAACGGATACCGAGTTATAAAACCCTGCTTTTTTTTACACGCGTTTCGGTTTGAGAATAGAATTAGAGATACTTCGACAAAAAATTTAATTTTTTTTGATAAAAATTTTAAAATTAATTATTTTAATTCGTTATTAAATTAAACTATTATAAAAAATTAATTATCTTTTTCATATCAAATTATTGTAGGATCTATTTTTTAAAAAACATTAATATATAAAAGTGTGCCACTATTTTTCTAATCAAACTATTTTACATCTTGAATTTCTACCCTACGAAGTATGGTTTTTTTGCATAAAACCACCTATTTATTGTATTATTACGTTGCAACCACATGTTTTTTGTCACCTGCACATGACCAACAATGTTATCAAATTACTTTCTAAAAAAACCATCTAAACTGAACTTGACACAAATAGACTATCCAATTTGCATTTGAATTCGAAAGCACCAAATTACCCTCTTTTGACAATTCTAACATAATTAATATAGTTTACAATTAACAATTTTCTTGTTTTTCGAAATAGAAATTCCATAATTTATCTCAGCATTTCTTCCTAATGATAGCAATTTGGTTTTCCTAATGAGTGAAGCCAAAAGGCCCAAACAACCCAAACTAATGACGATCTCGTTTTTGAATCGATTGGTGTCAAGCCTAATACTGCGATGATGAATTTACTTAAATTAATGAGAAAACCGGTGAGTTTGTGTAATAAAAAAAATAGAACAAGTGGTTTTATGCAAAACTCTCAAATGTGATAATTGACGGGCAGACCAAAAGCCCAAGAACACCGGTTCCGAGCCAAAAAGTTCCCAATCCGGACTCGGTCACAATCGGGCCGACCCGGCCCATTTGAATTCTTGTCTGGTCTGCTCTGCACCGTTTGGTTCCAAATTGAAGTGAAAGTCAAGCTCAGCAAAATTAAAATACAAAAAAAGTATAATCAAATTTTAAATTTTTAGATGTTAATCTACCTAGTAAATAATTTAAATTTTTTTAGATCTTTATATCATTAGATATCTTATTTATTGAGATTTAAATAAATAAATATAAATATAGTATAATAATTTATTTTTTAAAATAATATAAAAATAATCTGACTATTCTTTTAATATTTAAATAATAAATTAGTTAGAATAAAATGATTTTGATCTTAATATCCAACTAAATGTACAATCAAATGTCTTGGCAACCAAGACTTTCTTGTTACAATCGAGTGCCATATATCACGAATTCCTTTGTTCTCACTCAATTTCTAACGAAACAATCCAATTCGATACTTGCCCCCCTAAAAAAATCATTTCAAACACAAAAATAATTACTACTTTTTCTTTTTTCTTTTTAATACTTGCAAAAAAGAGAGATCTGATATATGACATTAATCAAGTTCCTTCACTTACAAAATTCATATTAACAATTACAAAAGATGATTAACAGTAGGAGCCTAATTAATCACAATATAAATAATTAATCAATAGCAAACACACAAATGTATAAACAAAAAAAAAAACCCAACGTCTTCCATATACTTGTGCAGCTGATCTTGGTCGATGATGAAGCCTGCCTGCACAATTGAGAAATAATAATTATTCTTGCAGAAATAGGATTACTGTTAATCCTTCTGATCAAACATGTTTCCTAATCCGTTACTAAACCATTACAGAAAAAAAATTGGGAGTAAAATTTGGAACAATAAGCAGATGATTCAAGTAAAACAGAAATAAAATGGCATAATTCCGACCAAATCAGAGTTCAATCTACAGCGAAACAGAGGGCAATGCACCACCTCGTGCCGCGGATGAATGTTGTGTTGCTCTCGGGCGGGGATAGGGTGGGGATAGGGGTTGTTGGTTCTGCTTTCTGCTGCAATGCTCCTCCACAGGCGAAACTAGCAGTTCAACGAGATATGCATCTAGTATCAGCAATCATTTTACTGGAAACTTCAATGCCTTAGAGTTGAGTTCAGTTTCTTCCTTCATTTCTAAAATAGTAAAATAACTGTGATATGCCCTCTGCTTAAACTTCTTTGGTGTTTAAGTGTTGAAATTTCTTGTCAGAAAGGTTAGATGGAATCATAACATTGCTTCTAATTGACATGGAATTCTAACATGCTATGCAATAATAGGTAGACTGCCCACATTGATCATAGCTCTTGGATTATAATAAGATTTTAGAATTTCTTATGTAGATCATGAAATCCCCAACTTCTTGCAACCACCTTTAGGCAATCGACCACACCGTGCTCATGGTGTGCAAATTGTCGTTCTTTATATATAAAAATCACAAAAGCAGACAGATGAAAGTTTGAACACATACAAATATTCTGTCAATAATAACTTTATTTCTTCAAAATTAAATAAGCAATTATTCATCAAGATTGTTGTTGTTGTTGTCATCATCATGATCATCATCATCAAATCATCTCAGAGGAAAAAAAGCAATTACTCATCAAGAAAAAAATAATTTCAATTTTTGAGGGCATGAAGAATTTGACTTATTTTCTGCCCATTTTCTCAGCCAAAAACTGGCAATTCATTTCAAAGGGTGAAGACCGATGATGTAACATTTGCTGATGGCAGACTCAAAAGACAATTCTTATTGGGCTAAGGTATTGTAGTTTTTGTAATGATATTTCTGCTTTCCAGTTTTGCGGGTTCTGATTTTGATTTTTTCTTGTGTATCATACTGTTTTTCCATGTAATAATTTGGCAGGATGGTGCAGACATCAGATATGGTGCCAAGGCACGGGAAATTCTTGGGCAAGTTAGAGGAAGGTACTTCCCTCTGGCTGTTTGCATCCCTTCTTTGAAATTATGTACATGCTATTACCTACAAGTTGTTTTTAGATAACATAAACTATTATACAGTTTAAAATTAGTTCAAAGATAACACACTTTGAGGAGTGGTACATTCCTTCACAAGAACTATTATAGTTGCCTTTCCTGTTCACTAGAGTATAATGCAAACTCAGTGATTTTAATTACCTTGTGAAGTCTGATGCATCATCTGCCTTTTGGTGTGGGTTGCAAACTAGATTATTTCTGAATTAATTTATGTTGTCTTAAAAAAAAAAAAATCTGAGTTGTCTTGTTTCCTGTAAACCAAAGTTTTACATTTCGGCCGAAATCGAGCCGTTTCAGCAGAAACGGCTTGATTTCGACCGGTCCCGAACCGAAATCCTAATTTTGATTTCGGTTTAGGGTTTACTGTTCATTTTCACCAACGAGTAGACTCGAGTGTGGGCGAGAGCTCGCCGGGCTTGCGTGCGCGGGGGGAAGCTCATGCCGGCTTCGTGTTCGAGCCTGAGGGCTCCGCGCCCTCGCTAGCCAGCCGCTGGTCCCTCGCCTATCTCGCACCCTCACCAACTTGGTCCCTACTCCCGCAAGCTGAGATTGGCCTTGTACCGAAGCCAGCGGTGTTGCCAATCTGATTCCGACGCTCTTGTCGATTTGTGTCAGATACTGTTCACGTACATAATATTATTCACGTAATTGTTCATTATTTTTAAAATTTTTTAAACATATTATAATTTTTTAATTTGAAGTTAAAAAATAATTAAAATAAAGTTAAATTTTAGTCAAATATAATTAATAAAAATTTATTTTGGTTGAAACTGAAATAAAAATGATTTTGATCGAAACGTTGATTTTTTTTGTTCACGTGTATGTGTGCATGACCATTCCACCGAAAGTAAAACCCAAAAAAATTTGTGTTGATCTTACCTCCATGTGAATCACTGTCACGAAATTGCGCAGAGCTAGTTGTTCTTGTATGTATGTAAATATTCATCTGGATCATTCAGGTACTGAATTCATAATTTCACATTCAGATATTTTAAACTCAACTGATGATGATGATGATTAGTTGTATTACATTATAATTAATAAATTATGTATGTGTCAATTATATTTTAATAATAAATTCAATTTGCTTATGTTAATTTTTAATTTTTTAATCATATTCATATTATTTCTCATATATTTTTTTATATAGTAATATATAAAAACAGTGGTTAACTATCAAAATTAATTTTAATTAATTAAAATAATATTTAATATTGTGGTAAAATTAATTATAAATTCTTTCATAATTTTTAAATTTGTATAAAAAAAATTTCAAAATTTTATCATTTTTTAAATTTAAAGTCAAAGTAACAGTCAAAATATAATCAAACTCTGGTAAACACACAATTAATAATTAAAAAAAATCTTTCGGTCAAAACCGAAACGGCCGAAATGTGATGTTAAATTATTTCGTAAATTAAATACAGTGAGTGTAAAACACAATTTTGGCACTTTGAATGGCAATTGTCTAATTTTGTCGAATTTATTCTATTTCAAATATCTGTTCTATTTTCCCACGTTTCAGCCAGCGATTTACAAACAATGTGATTGACATAACTATTTTTGACTCGGGTAGCTTACAGTTGATATGTAATGTCAGACAGGAATAAGGGGTTTCTTGAAGTGTGGGGGTTACTGGAAATTTTTATCATCCTATTTATCTGTTTGATATCTATCACTATCTTTTCAGACGTTATACCGCCATGCTATGCCCTTTGATTTCTTTTGATGCTATTATTGTTCTATATCCTTAATTTCTTGATGTTTGCATCTTGCAAATGAAAATTTCTTCTAGTCTGGATGTATGTTTCCTAGTTATCATTTATTGGCCATTTAGGGTACAAATCATCTCTATAAACCAGTCTCATTTTCTCTTTCAGGGTATATAGCCTTTGAAACTTGGGATCAAACAGGACTACAAATCAGTTGTTGTCTCCATGGAGCGACATAGAAGAATTTGGACCTCTCAAATCAAATTCAGAGGTCCAAATCAGTAGCTACTCTTGTAGGGGCAGCGATTGGATTTGTTTTGGCCGCTGTGGACCGAGGGTGATCATTGCTTTAGAGACTAAATGACATGAAGTAGAGGTGTTTGTTATGTGTAATAAAGTGGTTTATCGACGTAGCTCAAGCCGAGGGTCCTGCTCATTTATTTTGCCTGCTTTGGGCTGAAATAATAATATAAGTTGAAAAAGAAGAAGAGGAAGAAGAATGCTCGAGAAGTTGGTGGTTGGACAAAGCTTCATCAGGTTTGACTGCTCCTCGAGCTATCGAAAATGCTTGGCGGATTTCTTTGACCTTTCGAAACTGAAAGAATTGGAATTCTTCAGCGCTGAAAGCATGGCGCATTTGAAGAATGAAGAATGTGGAAAGGGCGGGCATCGTGGCCCCCAAATACATAATTCTTATTTTCACTTTTACGTTTTTTTTTTGTTTTTTTGAAATATCGCAACCATGAATCACGGCAGGAGAAGTGGAGAGGGAACGAGACAAGGTATAAATCTCTCTCTCTCTCTGTCTCTCTCAAAAGAAATAAACAAATGGAAGAAATAAATCACTGAACCTGTTTTCCGGACGCACTCAAGTGGTACAGTTGCGTTTTTTTTTTTTTAAATTTTTTTTTGTGCTGCATGGATTTCATTTTCATGGCCGTCGTGCACAGCAATTTGCTGAAATTCGTGAAATTTAGAGTCTCAGATATTGATGATATCTGATCATTGATGTATAATAATAGTCTAATACATCACTGATCAAATGGATTATAGGTAATGACTTTTACTAAAAAATCCAAGTATGGATAGTGAGCAATAGAATTCGTTTCAGATTATGTGACACTAGAAAAACATATAATATGAAGCATTAGAATAATGAGGGGCTTTCTTCGTTCAAGACGAGTCAAATCAAAAAGGCCAACCCATACGGCGACGGAGCAAGATCCAGACATTCAAACCAGATCGATCCGCTCAAACCAAATTGACTTCCACATGTGAATCTCAAGACTTCTACGCCTCATTTGATCTTTTGCTTGGTCTAGCTAGGATCCAAATGGAATTAGTCATACTAATCCAAATAACTCTAAATATTAAAATTACTTAAATGTTTTTATACCACAACTCCATATTAAAAAAACTGATATTTTTAGAATTTTTTTAGCCAAATAAATTCCTAAACATATTAGTCTTAATCGTATTCAAACACTCCACTTTTTAATAATTGGAATGAAAAACTATTATTTTTTATTTTCAAAATTATCCTGATAATAATTGGAATGAAAGAATAAGGAAAAAAAAATATATTTAAGTTAACTTTTTAGATCAATTTGCTAGTCCGATTAATTTTGGAACATTTAGTAATTAATTAGAGATGGAATAATTACATTCTCTAGTATTTAACCAAGCGCTGCTGGGATCTATGGTTGCAATTGATAGCCATTGTAGAGCAATTGAAGCGATCAAAACAAAATGTTGGACTCAACACCTGCAAGACAAGAAGACACGCAGAACAAGCTCAAAGGCAAAAGGGCAATTCAAAACAAACTTTTCCGAAACCCTACTAGGGTTTTGCAGACTTAAATAAACAACGATGCCCGAGTGTTATTAATGCACCCGTGTTGGATGCTTATGTCGGGCTCTGCCGTCCAAGGGTTTAAAAAGTAAATTAATGTTAAATATATATATATATATATATATATATTTATATATATATTGCATATTCCCCCTTATAACCTTGAAAATCATATATTTCATATTCAAATAGTTTTTTCTTCCGTTGCTATCGTCTGTTGCAAAAAACTCCTCCGTAAGTATTTGAAATTCCTATTTAATCCTCGTCTTTGGCAAACGTTTAGTTTTTTATCAATTACATAAATCGAATACCTTTTTTTCAAAATTTCTTTGGCTTTGTTGGTATCAACTCATATCCCTTTTTATCTCTTAAAATGTAAATTCCTAATCTCATATATCACACTACAAAAAAAGCTTTTAAACAAAACCTGAAAAACATAAACAGAGACATAATTACAATGGCATGAATTTCTTGATTTGCTATCACTATAATTCAATCATGTCCTGCAACTCGTGCAATCAAATAGTTAAATTTTATTATAAGTAGTAGCCAGCGAGTATCAAATAACGGATAATATGTGCTGCATCGTGATTTTACTATTTTTATATATTTCAACTTTTCAAGGGAGGTAATTGCAAATAAATCCCAAAAAATAGGAGATTTGTTTTGTTTGTTGGCTAGTTAGGGTTAGGGTTTGCCTTCAAAGTGCGGGCGTCAGGTTTGTGAAAGGAATTGTGCACTGGGAAAATCTGATACATCTGCATTTGCGTGCGGGCGCGGGAGGGATTTGGTCTTGGGAACACCGTTTGACCCGTCTCATTTTGAACCTGAATTTCTAAATAAAGCGGGGGGGACCGCCTCGCTTCCTAGACCAATTGCTCGGCATAAACTCGCCGAGTTATTCTCTTTTTTCTTTACCATTCGTTCTTTTGCATGTATACCCTTGTACATTACTTTATTACAACATGGATGTATTGTTTTTTCACTCTGAATCTTATGTGCAAAAGATTGAGCTAATTCCTCTTCTATAAAGATGCATGTCACTCTGCGACTAGATAGAATACCAGACTGAAACAAATACAATTCACATTCATTCCTTTTGAGAAAATTATTATCAATATAGCTTAATTGATCCAAATTGGTGTTGAAATTTTCGTCCTAAACCAACATTGTAATAAAATTTTAATGTCTATAATTTCTAGAATATTTTTTTTAAAGTGCAACGGCAGCTCAAGTGGTTCGTCCTAGTGAACTAAAAACTCAAAAAGGTATATTTTTAGAATTATTTTTCAGAACAGGTACATTTTTCAATTAAAAGTTTTCTTTAGGCTAACATGCAAATTTGCCCAAGGCGTGAAAGCCGGGCTGCAGAAATCGGCCAGGATATCTGAAACTCCGGCGATTGTCCTCGCTGGTCGCTCCTGACAGACTACAAAAGCTCAGCTGAGATCACTCACAACCTTCGCCTCTCTCTCTCTCTCTCTCTCTCTCTCTCAAGCCTTCTTCTGATGGAGTATGAGAGGATTCACAAAGTCCAGGTATCAATTTTACGCGATCTTCTGTGTGTGCGTGCTTTTTTTGTAAGCATTTTCCGATCACCTTACTCGATCTGCGATGGTAGCAGTTGCGTTTCTATTTTTGACATGCACTGGTTTTGATTGGTACTTGTAGTTTTTCTTCTCATCTTTTTTTCATGAATTTGATACTTTTTATTTCGAGTTTTTAGTTCCAATTTTAGTTTCCGATATTTCTACTTTGATTTCTTTTTTCTTCTGCGGATTGTGTGTCTTTTGCTGCGTTTTAAGCTTCATGATTCAATACAAATATCAGTTTGGAAACTCCCTTTCACTGATTTCTATGCTTCAAGTGTTCAAAAATCCCGTAACTTAACTCACGATTGTCACAAATTGATATTCTTGTGAGTTTCAGGCACTGGTTTGGAGATATAAAGCTTGGTGGATGGTTATGTTATCTCTTTCAATTTTTTTTCCGTTGGATTATCTGAGGAGTTTTGATTTTGAGTATTGCTCTGTACTGGATGCAGATGGTGGCCATATCTCCTACGAAGCTAAGGATGAAGCTATTAGGGCCTCACAGCAGCAAAAAGAAAGAAGGAAGTGCTATTTCATCCAGGACGACATCGCCTTCCAAGCTTGAGGAGATGGAGTTTGCAAAGAACAGCTTGCTAGCCACTCATACGGACAGGGAAGGTCCGGCACTTGTTGCCTTTTTTTTCCTTTGTTGTATTAATACCCAAATTGTTAGGTGTCTACATTGTTACTTACTGTTGTACTCTGGAATTGCTAACCATAGATAGTTCTAAGAATTCGAAAGGCTCTTCTCTACTCAATTCAGATGAAACTTCAGAGGAACCAAAGTCGGAGATGTCTGTGAAAGGAAAAGCAGATGTGACGCTAGCAACTAATCAGAGCATTTCTAAAAATGTCCCTTATGATGTTCAATATAGTAACAACTCAAGCTCGGTGCATCCTGTGAGATCTTTAGAGGAAGATGGTAATGACTACGACAGTGGGCACGACAATGCAAGCACATCTAGTTTTGAGTTTCACAGGGTAGAAAGAGCGTCACAACACATGGTCAATAACCCATTCTTTAGGCATCTCCCGTCTAAATGGAATGATGCAGAGAAATGGCTTGTTAACCGACAGACGATGCAAAGTAATGTTCTGAAGAAGAATATTGCAGCGAGTCAGGGAAATCACCATGTGACGGCAAATTGGGGGAGGGTTATGATGGAGTCTTTGAGTGCAGATCCAAAGCATTTCGCTATGCAAACTGCAAATGTAAGAAGAAATGAATTGACAAACCCTGCTTCACCAAGTGTGGTGGAGAAGTTTTCGTTTCCTCATTGTCTGCAATCAACTTCAAGATCATTAAATGAAACAAGTGGATTAACTGATGTGTCTCAGCTCAGTGATGACTCTTACAGCACTCCAAGACTTCAGAAGGAAGTCCACCACCAAGGAGCTGCTGTCCCTGATAATAAAAGCACTGGTACACCAGGTATATTATACTCTTATCTAATCATTTTAGTAAATTCAGGATCAGCATAAATACAGTGTTCATTAATTAGATTGAATAATTTAATCACAAGATTGTTTTTAGTTTGTAAATTGGTTTAAAATACCCTGTGTAGGAGCAAATAGGTGAAGAACTTAGTTATCTGAAAATGAATGCCATGGCAAACAGACCTCAAGAATTACAACATACAGAGAAGCATCTAAGAAAACCAGATGAATATTTGATGCTTACTGAGATGAATGTTTTATACTGAATATGATAAAAAAACCAAGATTAATTGGAGATGTATTTCTCATCAACAATACAATATTGCACATATGCCATTTACTAAGAAAGAGCACCTTTTGCAAGCAAAGACAACTTCAACTCTCAGATATTTGAAGCATTGAAATAGTTGAATAACTTGTAATTTTGGATATATACATGTCTTGTTATATGCCACTGATTTATCATTTTGATTAAGACAGTTATAGTTCAAGCTGTTTCCTAACTAGACCTCTTTTTTGGAATCCTTGCTGCTCAATAACTGTTGCATTCGCACCAGATCATCATCTTCTCACTCTGCCGTCTTGTGTAATGCAGTTGCTCCCATTGTACATTCAGTATGCATGAGGGATATAGGAACAGAAATGACTCCAATTCCAAGCCAGGAGCCATCAAGGACTGGAACTCCAATTGATGCCACTACACCGACACGTAGTCCTATTTCTTCATTGCCATCAACTCCCAAGCTAGGAGCCCCAGCACCATCTCCAGCTGGTGCTACAAAAGTTAATGAACTGGCTTTCCAGAAAAGTGTGAGCCAAATAAAATTATCTGAGAGAGAGCTGCAGCAGAAAACAAAAAGAGAACTTGTTGCACTTGGAATACAACTTGGAAAGATGAATATTGCATCCTGGGCCAGCAAAGATGTGGCTGGACATGCTTCGCCCTCTTTGAAGGTTTGCAATGTTGATCAATGTGTCAAGGCAGAATATGAAACTCGTGCCGCTTCATGGGAAGAAGCAGAGATGTCCAAGAATATGGCCAGGTACTTCTTTCAATGTTTACAACTCCAAAGCAAAATATTTTTTCCTATCCAAGCTAAAAATTACATAAGAAATCCATATTCTTTTGTTGCTCATGTGTTTTAACGAAATTCTTGGTATGCTATTTCCTCTTTGTTTTCAAGGATATGGTCAATCTACTTTCAATGTAGGTTGGAAAAAGAGAGAGCTATTTTGTTGTAGAAAAGCATCTGCCATGCATTGAGCTTTCTAGTAGCATATTATTAAGTTGGGTTAGGAAAACATTCTTTTATATATGACAGAAATACTTTCTGCACTACAAAAAATGCAGAACCTAGTGCAGTAATGCTCTTATAGAGAAAGTGAATATTGAAATATAAGACAGAGCCTCTGTCCTTTTAGCATTTTCATTCATGGAAAGGTTTTGTTCCTATGAATGGTTAATTATCTTCCATCTGTAAAATATCGAATCAGATAGCCTGTGCTGATAACTAGTTTCAGAAACTCTTGCATGAATCACTTGGTGATCATATTCATTTTTTTTTATGAAATTCTTGTAGCCAAACAAACTCGAAATGATTCCATGAAGGTAGGAGCAAAGTCATTCTAAATTTACTATATTTAATGCGACATTCGCGCTTAACAGTGTTAATTTAGAACAGCTTCCAAGTAAGTTTGTCCTTAATTTATCTTATTGAGAGTCTCTTGCACGCTCTTGTATGTACACTTAGGATATTGTATGACGTTAAAGCACATTTCATTGTTGGCAAATGAAAAAAATGATCAATTGTCTGAAGACAGTATTTGATAGTTCATGAATTTTCTTTTAATGAAGCTCACTGTGAATCTGGATGTTAGAAGTACTTCAAATTGGTAGGAACTATTACTGCCACTGACATTTTGAACTCAGAATTATTAGCCAAAAATTGTCTTTCTGATCTTTGAATTGACAAGTTCTATCCTTCAGATACAAGCATGAAGAGGTAAAGATCCAAGCATGGGAGAAACAGCAGAATGCAAAAATTGAAGCTGAAATGAAGAAAATTGAGGTGATGATCTCTACCTTGCTGTCATGTGGAATCAACTATTTCAAAACCAATCTAGTGCTCTGTTGATCATAACAATTTTTAAAAAGGTAGGTGTTAATCCTAATCTAACGCTCAATTTAGGAGGAATGCATTTTCTTGAAGGTCTAGCCTGATGTATTTTCCATGTTAAGATTAAACCGTGCTTATTTGCAATAATAAATACTTCGAAGAATTCTGAAATAAAAAACTTGTCAGGCTCAAGCAGAACAAATGAAGGCCCATGCACAAGAGTGGATGCTAGAAAAGCTTGCAGTAACACGACGGAGAGTGGTAGAGAAGCAAGCTGCAGCTGAAGCCAGGAAGAACCAGCAGGCTGCAAAAACAGCCCAGCAGGTGGATGAAATACGCCAAACTGGTCATTTGCCCTATTCGCATCACAGATGCTGCAGTAGGTTTTTCTAACTTCCTGTCTGCGAATTTCTGTGTAGTTGAGTTGGACAAAGGTGTGGTGTGGAAATGTTACACCCACCCCCTTGTCTGAAATTCAAGAGAAATCTCAATCGTTTCTACTCGTACCTTGTGGTAAAATGAATAGGTATTTTCACATTGGTTTCATGATTTTGAACCAAATGGGCTTTGTCTTGTATTTTTTTTCTTTTTTTTTAATTCAAAAGAAAGGAGCTTCTATTGCAACAACTCGTTGATGGAAAAATGAAGTGAAAGGCCTGAATCTAGTGTTCTTCCATCAACGCTTTGAACTAGACAATTAATCTCACAGATGTAATGCCATCAAACCTATTGCATAATAGATACAACATCAACAATAAAGTTGCCACAGATTTAATCAGAGTATACAGCCAAATCTATTACATAATGAACAGAGAACCACTGTGCATTCGCTGCAAATTCAGTTGCATAATGGACACAGACAATTCATACAACTTATTTCTCAAAAAAAAAAAAAAATACAATTCATGCCAACTTGAAAAGGAACTTAACACAATAAAAACAGAAGTTGGACAGGTGCAAGACAAATGACAGAATATGCATGTATAATGGATTCTAATGCCACACTATTTGGGATCCTTGGTATACTAAAAGTAGAGCCATAAACAAGCTGGCTTGAGCGAGCTGTGGTTAGCTCGAGCTCAGATTGGACTGTCGACCCGGCTCACTGTCGACCCCAAGCAAGCAGCTCGAATTGAGAAGGATAGAAGTATGATAGATGAGCAAAATTCTGTTTTGGAATCTTTTGGTACAGTAGCTGCTAGGGCTGTCAACTAACCAGGCTGATTCAGCACAACAAAGCCTGGAGAATTCCTGGAGTAACCAGCCGGGACCTACTCGCAGGATCCAGACCATAAGGTACAGGAGTGACACAAGAATCAGAGAACACAAATATAGATAGAAGATCCTCCAGATGCAAAACCTGGAAAAATATATCAATGGTGACACACGCCCGACACTTCCAATCAATAATTATAAGGCTGTAATTGTCAATTGGATATAACAAGCAGCATGTTATTCCAACTACACTGAATAAAGAAATGGGGTGCCAGATTTGATGACTTCCCCCATAAAAATGATGACTACCAAACTGAATTTGATGGAGGCTGAAACATGGAAAGCAAAGGATGATATTGACCTTTCATTCATAGCTACGAGATACAGAAACTTGAAAAAAGCAATTGAAGAAAGCAAATCTTAAACAAAAACGACAGCCACAGTTAATTTTATTAAATTAATCTTCAGATAATCGATGTTGGCATGTATATATCCAAGTCATGTCCAAATATCATATAATACAGAAGTGCATACATAACCTAAACTTACCCTTGATCCAGCAAGGGTAAGTACAGCAAAATGCTAGGAGGATTTGGCACAACCTGTTTGTGTTTTTTGTGCTCGAGATACTCATCGGTAATCCAAAGGACCCACCAATGGGATTTCAGTGCTCAGATTTCTCGTGTCCTGACGGCTCACATAGTTATCGCAGCTGACGTCAGAGAGCCTATTGCCTGAAGTAGAATTCAGGATATCAACGCCTTCTTTGCCCATCTGGGGCACTTCTTGTGGTGACAGTATCTTTATACACGAGACACTATTCACAAATTCCCTGAATGACCACGGATTCAAAAGAATAAAGTCAGACAAATGCAGAACAGAAATTTGCAAGAAACAAATAATTTAACACTGAACCTGGAATGTAATTTTTCAGGAAAGACAAGTCTATCCCACTGTATTTATCCTATTTGAGTAAGAAATTCCCTAATTTCTATCATTCAACCCAATTCATCACTTTTCAACCGCTACTTATTCACCCAAACTTAATTTGATTGAGATTGGCAAATACATATTATGCTGGTAGGTGTGTCAACAGGAATCAACCATAGACCTGGATATTCCAAAAACATGCCTATGTACTACTAAAATACAGTTGAAAATTGCTAAATTAATAATAAACATTATTAACTAGACTCAAATAAATTTTAAAATTCAGAATGAATAGGTGCAATATTATGATATGAATTGCGAAAATGCAGCTCGTGTTCCTACAGTCAAAGTTATTGAGAAATGTAGTAACATTAAAAAAACATTCTGTGGCAACAAGTTCAGCAAATGTTATACCAAAAAAAAAAAAAAGAGTTCAGCAACCAGAATTACCAACCCTTGTTTATAGGTAGGGCCTGTGAGAACTAAAATCGTCAAATTGTTAGATAATGACAATGCCTACCCCATTGGTCTAGGAAAAGACAAAAACTCAAATTTGAGTCCATCTGATAATTAACTTGAGTAAAAAAAACACAAAGCAAAAAACAATAAATTGATTGAGTCAAACTTACGCTGGTCAACACTAGGCTTGAAATATACTCGAGCTGATTCTAGGAGTTTTGAGTTTTACTTCTGGATTAAGCTAAGGAAAGCTTGAACTTACAAGCTTGGGCCAAAGCCTAGCTAATTCACATAAATAATTTTATGCATTAGGAACAACATTTGTTTCATGAAATTCACTGTGGATGGCCATGCCATGACACCTAATTTTTACTGATTGAAGTAGCTAGCTTCCAATTCCAAGTACTTGTAGTCAGTACTCGATGTATCTAGTACATAACTTTGGACCAACATTATATGAAATCATAGATCAAATTCCAAAGTACATCTTTCTTGTCCATGGAACTACATAACCAAGAAAATATCATATATCAGCTGTTTGTCAAAATCAACTGAATTACCATCAGAGCAGTGTGTACCCAACTAGTTCACTTGGATATACCCAAAACATTAGCCAGGGTAGGCTAGGACCTATTGCTAAATGCAATTGCAATGTAGCAGGTGGAGTAACAAAACAGCTGGTTCATAGTTGTGGTCTTCAAGCATCAGGTTTTCCCTTATCACAAGTCTAAATACTGGTTTTGAATTTCAGCATTATGGTATTACATGCAACAAAGAGCTACAATAGGCGATAAACAACAGAAGGAGAATATGTTGGAAGAATGATTTGGATTCATCTTAACTTAAACATGAAAATTTAGGGAAAAAGAAATCTTGAACTATTGGATACAAAATGTGAAAGTTGTGGCAAAAAGAGCTTACTGCCAGGGATCATCGCCGACGAGAAGAACATCATTCTCTCTGTCGACAAATACAAGCTGCCAGCCTGATCTCAGGTCACCTAGTTGGCCCTCAAGGCCAAATAATTGACCAAGTTCACTGCGAAGCTCAGGGTAGCTACTGAATTTGGTGATGTCCAACAACCTCCCCAAAGACCCTGATTTGTAGACCTGGCAGTTTCTATATCAGATCAGTAACAAGGAACCACATGCACATTTTATTGTAAGCTGCCACTTAGACAATTCCTAGCATAGGTTTTTTTTGAGGCTTAAACACCATTTAAACCATTGCCTCCTCAGAGCAGATTTCACTAAATAAAACTTTCAAAACAAATATTAGCTCACACGGATTTGTGCATCATAGACAAAAAGGGTCAACAAAAATTAGAATCCATGCCAAAATTCTTAGCCAATTCTTGATGTTCTAGTTGCATCTAGAAAACAATTTTCGATACTTACAGGTAATTGAGGGCCGAAATGTTGACTAATGATGCAGTTTGGGGGACTACGGATTCTACTTGGTTAAAAGAAGAAAATTAGGATTTTATATATAGGAAAATCCAAGTGACCACACAAGACAATCAATCCACATGCAGATTAAAGGAAATGTGATTAACTGAAGTAATTAACAAAAGCCCAAAGTGAGAAGCAAAAATGTTCTGATAAAGACATTGGAACAAAATTGATAGCTATAGATTTTTTCCAATCACTATGCTATCAAAGAAACAAGGTAGTTTTACAACAGAGGTCCCTGGTTACATTTCAAAGTAGATTCCTAGGGCATCACCCCGTCAATGAAATTGCTGCAAATTGTGTCAGACCAGTTATTTTATTCCTTTTGAGACCTAGTTTCAACATACATTTCAAAGGATTTTCACGCCAAACCAAACTCAGTGGCATAATAAAGGATCATAGTACAGGGTGCTAAATACCAAGGCAATAATCTATTGGATGCCCAAACAAAAGGTAAGTTTTTTATTTTAATCCATTGTCGCACATCTGATCATACAAATTTTGGGTACCAAGAGTGTTTCAATCCTTTGACAAAGAATAACATTCACTATTCTTTTGAAAGAAGACCAGCTGCAAAAACTCAGAATTTGGACTCTATCAACCCTATGATGAACTCATTATGTTGAACACCTGGGATTAAGAAATAATTCGTAAAGGCTATTTTTCAAAGAACAAAACAAAGAATTGTACAACAGTGCAGAAATAATCACCTTGACAAAAGTTCCATTTTGCAGATTTATTTGGTCCACATTTTCAGGAGACTGCAGCAACACTGATTCTTCTAAACAACCAGAACTTGTTAGTGCTCGATTAAATGCATTATCAGAACCCATGGTGTTGAGAAAGTTTGTAGTAGCATATGGCATAATCGTAGAGTCAGTCTCACTGCCAGCTGTCTGGGGGTTTGGCAAACCATTATGCCCTAAAACAGATGAAGAGTCCATGTTAACGCCCAATAGCAGATGGCTTTGGGGATCTGTGCTACCTTCTTGGTCAAGGGAACATTCTCTTCCTGCAAATAGAAGTGGTTGTAACGTGACAGAATTTTGAGAAGCATGGGATTGTGGAGGACCTGGTGGTTCGACTTGGGATGGAGCACATTGAGGCCCAGCAAACTGGATTGGTTCAATTGCTAAACGCTTGGAAGACCACCCATGGGAAGTGAAAAGTGGAGCTGATCTTGGCAGGCTTGGGAGGTTTGGTGTTTCTTCAGAAGAAAATGACTGCAAAATATTATGCAGGGGAGAGAGACCAGAAGTAGGAATGGGATTGCCATTGGAAAATTTCTGTTGCTGATAAAATGCAGAAATCAGTTGGAATGCAGTAGGTTGGGATTGAGGAATAGATGCAGTCTGAGACAGCATTGACATGACATGAGGAAGTTGTTGATCAGGCATGTTATGTGGTTGTCTATGCAGATTCTGTTGATGCTGCTGCTCTGCTTGTTGATGACGTTGCTGCTGTTGCTGCTGTGGTTGAATTGTTTGCTGCAGCAGAGATGACATTGGGTGGAGCTGCAGCGGCTGCTGCTGATCACCAAATGAATGGCAATGTTGCAACTGACGCTGGATAAACTGAGACTGAGATTGGTTCTGCCCCTGGCTTTCTTGGATAGGTTGGAAAAGATCGTGTTGAGGTTGCCATTGCATCTGCTGTAGCATCTGAGTAGGTAACAAAGTAGAGGACCTGCCAGCTATGCTCTGAGGCTGCAATTGCAGCACTGTGGAACCTGCTGGTCGCAAGGGGTCTGCATTCCTTATTTCTTGAAATGCTACTGCAGCCATTGCCTGATACAAATCTGGCTGTAGACCAAGCATTGATGCATCACGTTTAGGTTGCACCCAAGGCGTGACTCCAAGCCCCTGGAAATTGAGTGACTGCATTCCTCGGTCTCCACCACTTTGAAGCCACATAAGAGGAGAGTTGAGACTATTATCATCCTCTCTTAAACCTGTATAAATCAGAAGAAGCAGATTAGTAACATCATGGATCGATCTTAGATGACTGATGACCTAGTTGGTATAACACATTTAACACAAGGAAGAATTGCTAATTTAAATTCTATATGAGGTGGCATTCCTAGAAACAAATTAGGGTAGAACCCAACTAGTAAGCAAGGAAAAAGAAGGCAATTATAGACCTACCATGAAGAGATGGAAGTCCTGGTGGCCAAGGACGCTTAAGTCTAAACGGAAAAGGGGATGGATACATTGGGAATGTTGTAAGTGGCTCAATTTCCCACAGTGATACCCTGGGCTGCCTCTCCCCAGCAGTTGATTCATCCCAGCCAACCTGCAAAACATGCATCATTAAATGTACCATTTCAGGTGGTGGGGGATATACTTGAACTGATTACACATTATTCTCAATGACTGCAATAAATAACAGGGTTATACTATTTTTCACAGCATAATTGATCAGACAAACTGTTGTTGAACATACCCTCACAGAACGCCAATGCGAATTTGGCCACCTAACAGAATCGAGGTCACTTATGCCCGTGATTGTGCCCATGTAACTTGAGAAAAGAAAGCATTGTATCACTGATGATGTATTTGGCATTCAAAGAATATATGTCAATAAAGAAAAACCCTGCAGACATTCATCAGAAAAAAGTACAGAAGCAACCTCTTAGAACTATTGGCTTTATTTTTTTTTCCTTTTGTTTTGGTAAGAACTATTGGCATGATGAGCACAGGTGTAAAAACCTGGTTAAAAAAAAAGATGTTCCCAAAAGTAATTACCATTATAGAAGACAAGAATACCTACCGACGAACACTTGACTCTTCAGTCTCAAAAAGCATCCGAAAACGCATTCCCACAGACACATGGGTATAATACACTGCTTTGATATACTTGGCCAGTGGGATCACAAATTCAGATGGGCTTGCCCTGAAAGAAAACCTTATGTATGAAAACAGATTCTAGTAATGCACAATTAAATGCATAACTTATATTATACCTAGGGTTATAGAATATGGTGAAACGACTAGTTGTTGCAGCAGCATGAGCTGCTGCAGCAAGGAGGCCTATATGCATGCTATCACTCGACAGTACTGATGACGGCATAACTGTCTGTGGCCGATTAGCACGACGTATACCAAGAAGCAACTGATTGTCTTCATTCCTGAGCAACATAACCAATTCCCAATCAGCAAAAAATAGTGCAACTCCTAGTTTTAAAATGCTTATCAGGTTTTGAATCATTTTACCAGATGAAAAGGATGGAATCTCCTGCAACAAGTCTCTTTGCACTTACAAAAATACTCCATCCTGTGGTAAGAAGATGCCTCTTTGGCTGACCTGCACAATAAAAAGTTAAATGACACCAGAAACTACAAATCAATTTGGCAATTGTTTACAATTCAATATACTTATCACAAAGCATTAAAGAACAGGTTCTGTTTTCCCCTTACAAGATTATGCTTCCTGTAGATATGAATCAGCACAAGCTAGGGAATTACCTTCCAAATAACAATCAAGGACACAGACCATATTGCAAAAGTTTAAAACTTTATCAGGTGATGACATGAATTATCTAGAACAAAATATAAATGCCCACTCTGGGTTTATTTACTTCCCTGTTTGTAGTTACCCAAAACAGTGTCCAACATATCTCTAGGTGAAGCTTTATCCAGCATTTTCTTCTCAATAAGAAACATCAAAAATTAAGTTCAGCTAAAACAATGTTGTAGCAAGTTCAGACACCTTGTTATCTCTAAACAAATTTGCCTGATAAATTGGTCAAACTAACCTATAAAAGCATAACACCATTGTGTAGTGTTTTTCATCAAATCAAACTTAATGCTTGTAACAGTCTTCAGTGGTATCTTATGCAGCAATAGGATAGAATCATACAGCACATAATGCTACTTAAGACTATTACCAGAAAAAAAATGCTACTTAGGACTCTTCACAAGCATAAAATGTCAAACCATTGTTGTGTACCATGGCTGAAGAAGGATGGGATCTATGCTCCACAACAGTTCAACATTTTCTGCTATTTGTTGAAATGCAGTAGTAACAAGTCAACAATCAAAAAGAAAATTTTTAACCCATCATATTCAAAATGGATGGGACAGGCTAAATAAACAAGAGATAAATGAGACAAGCAATTTTATCCACAGGAAACATCAAGGACAAGCTACAAGCCCAGAAAAGGATGAAAGAACAACAAAACTTGGTACAAAAAGTCACCCCGAAATATATGGCGAAACTTCCATTCATTATCATGAAGATCTCTTGCAATTAACTCTTGTGCAGGAGGCTGCTGAGAAAAATCCTAAAAGAGCAATAACAAAGAAAATTAACCTCAAATACTCATTTTTTTCACTTCTAAACCAATGGAATGCTTTTGAGAAGACAATTCAAACCCACCAATGGAGGAAATACTTTCTCAGCAGCCCGGCGAGGAACCGAGAATCCACCATGTGTACTTGTATCACTTGCAGTCAATATCTTGCAGAAGTAATTGGTTGGCTGTTTGCTTGGGGCACCTAACTCAGCAGGGAGATACGGATCCTTCTGCTCTTGCTATGGATGCAACCATTAAATATCCTTAAATACATATTGTAAATTTCAAAAACATTTTTTGGTAATAATAAATTTGTAAAGCATGCAGAAATAGATTAAGATAAGAAAACAGAAGCACAAAGGTAACAGCACTTACAGGGCTCAGTGGTTGTAATGTCATCTGCGCATAAACTTCATCTGTCTCTATATCTGCCTGAACATGGCCAATATAAATTGGTGTTACACTTTGCTAGGCTAACCTAAACTAACCAAATAAATAAAACTTACATGCATAGTCACATCATGAAGCTGACAGATAAGCTGAGGAGGTAGGCTTGGATAGTTGGGGATATGAGCATCAACTTCCTTGTTTGTTGATGCAGCCACCTGCAGCAAAATGAAGAAAAATTCGATTAGTTTTCAAACTCACAAATACACACACAAGTAACACTAGGACAATGACTAGAAAGCATAATTAAGATAAGTATTATAGATAAATAACTCACAGAAAACCGCCCAGTTTACGTAAGCTTTAGTCATGAAACTGTACATTTGTACACATTAACAGTTCTTGAAAATTATATATATATTCAAAGACTAAATGTCAAAAGCTCATATAGAGATATCCATCCAAGAGGGAAAGAGGCACATGAGACAGGATACTATCAATGATTCAGACACACAATGATCATGAACAAGTAACCAGAACAGACAACGTTGGCAACTTCATACCAAGCAACACCAAACACATAAAGCAAGGCCTATTCGATATTAACCTGTCACAAATGACATATGAAGTACTGGATTCGTGGAGATCAATTAGTACAGGAGTTTCACACTAGAGAAAATTTCCTTTTATGCCGATATGGACCTTTTGGACCATGTACTGACCTGCTCACTATGCCCTTGCGGAAAGTAAACCACACGGCTTCCAACAGCTGGCAATGATACAAGCGGCCCAGCACATGCATGCCACAACTCTGAATTAAAACATCTCTGTTCACCTATAAATTTAACAAAGAGACACCTAGTTAAGAGCAGACAAAGAAAAGAACTAAGATATATGAGTGCATGAAGCATAGTCATTCATTGCCCACCTCCCCAAAAAAAAAAAACAAAGTTGTGCTATATTAGACAGTGTGTGTTTCTTAGCAAAAATACATTTCAAATACCGAACACAAAGAGCAAGAAGCTTACTTTCAAAAATTCAGATAAATAAGATGCTAGGCTTCATAAATGGAGATAATGAAGATTATGAAGTCATGAAATTTTGAATGGGAAATAAAATAAGTCATGGAAAAGCATCTTAGTAGCAGAAAAATTGTTTCAATCCGAAATGACAAATCCTAAACCATGAAGCGGGAGATTATAACCTCAACCAATAATTTGAAATTTTCATCATGAAATTGTATCAGAACTCTAGACCCTTAAGTAGAAATATGCGAATTGTGCATTGGATCCCATGCCAGAGAATGTCATTAGGGCAAAAAACAAAAACAAAAAGCAAAAAAGCATAGAAACACTACATCGAGACAAATGAGCCTTTACCAAATCTCACCTTCCTGGACCTGAGGGGCAATGCCGGACGAGGATAGTCTCATCTTTCAGCGACAATAATATCCCCAATTGGTAAATAAGCGAAATCGGAAAAACAGAATAGCACCTTATCCTCAACAAATTATCCGATTCCTTATGGCCTGGCGCTCCATGCGACCAAGAACACCGGCTTTTTCCTCCCCTTCCAAAGATTGCTATCATGCCTTCATCAAATTCCCCCTCCCAAATTAAGCACCACAAATACAAGCATTTGTTGAAGAGGATGTCACCAGCTTTAGCATCAAGTCAAACCATCATTTGGAAGACGACGAAGACAATTGAATCCACCAAAAAGCTTCAACCAAAGCTAGCTTCCAATCTCATCGGCTTCTGAGAGCAAGAAATCACTACAGCCCCGCAAACTTTAGAAATCCCAGCTTTAAAGCAGAAAAAAGAATCCTAAAGCCTAATTCCACATGCCACCACTTCTTCCCCAACAACTTTCCCGAAACGGAATTCTCCAAAGCGAACAATCACCAAAGCTCCCGAAAACAGTAAAACCCCAGTCATGCACTGGCCCTAGACCTCCACAGCCCTGAAAAAGCAAAAAAGCATCTTTTTCTCACAACAAAGCACAAGACCACGCATTTAGTGCCAGAACCCAAACTAAGCAAGAAATTCCGAGGATCTCATCTCAGAAGCAGCAAAACCTCAAAAAGCTCAACTTTTCAACAACCCCTTCTATCTCCGACACCACAAGCTCCAAGTTAGCAGCTTTTTCATCTCAAACGAAGATCCCCGCCTCCCATCCCCTGAATCAGCTCAAAATTCCCCGTTTCTGCACGCAATTGAAGCATTTCGGCGGCGAATTCAGCATGCAGGAAGGGTTTCTGCGGCGACAGAGATCAAAGGAGAAATTGCCGGCTTCTAGGAGAAGAGAGAGGAGGAGAGTATTAACCGCGCTGCTTTACTTCCAATCAATCAGTTCGGAGGAGCCCGCCTCCAAAGAAAATTGTTTTTTTTTTTTGTCTCCTCTTTTTTTTCGCGGTTTTTTTGCTATTTAGGAGGTGGGTTCGTTCACCGTCTTCCAGCACTAACTGGCCCCAACTGCGTTTAACTGGGCCCGCCTCCCGAGCCTCGACGCTTTGGACCGGTTGGCCGGGCCTGAGTGGCCCGTTTTCCGCCCGAGTTTAGGGATTTGTTAGATAAAAGGAAATAGGGATTTGTTATTTTCAAGAAATTTGGTTGGATCACGTAATTTCTCATTTTGTTGTAAAAATCTTCAAAATCATTTGGAGATCTAGTAGTAATGCCAGTGATAATATCACATTTCGGAGATCAATTTGAGTTTATTTTGAATTGTAAACCATCCTAAAAAAAAAAACAAATTATCATATTCAATAGTTCTATAAAACTGGAATATTTTTAAATGATTTATAATTCTAATATTTATTATTAATTATAACTATTTGTAACTCATTTTTGAAAATGTTTGTTCCGTAGAAATTCAAAATTTTAATAATTTTAATATCTTAAAACTCCAGAATTTTAAAATTAAAAATTTGATAGCATATTTATCTTGTAAAATATGTAAATTCAAAATTTGAACTTTTTTATTTTATTTTATTTGTAAATTTTAAAATTCTAAGTTTTATGTTTTATTTAATTATAAAAGTTCAACACATTTTCTCATATATTAAATTCTAAAGTTCAAAATTTTAAGATGAATCAGTAAATTTTATAGTTGTTAAATTTTAAAATTTTGTATAACAACCAACTGAATTTTATAATTTTAAAAATTTTAAAAATTATGAATTTTAAAATCTTATAAAATAAACAGGTACTTTGCCAATTTCATCAATTGAATATCACTATTATAGTCGATATAATACTTTAGAACATTATGTAAGTGAAACTAAAATAACTCAAAAACTTTAAATAGAATTAACTATCATAAATCTTAATACTAACGACTGAATGTTGATCAATCTCAGCAGGCCGGTCGGATAACATTAGTTTGATGAACTCAGTTTAGTAACTTTTGTATGAAGAATTTGATTTGGTGATCTCAAAAGACTTTATAATCTCATATCTGTGAGTTCGGTTCGATGATCTCGATTCTATGATCTTAAAAAACTGGATAACCTCAGTTCGATAAACTCGGAATGCTCGGTAACTTTAATTTAATGACTTAAATATGTTTAAGTTTTGTAGGTGCCTCGCGAAGTAAAGTCCGCGGGGAATCGAGTTCCAACAGTACAATTAAAAATTAAAAAAAAAAGCCAAATCAGGCAAGAATCTTTCGTTGCAATTGAGACATTCATTATAATCAGCTTCACGCAGCCACGCACACCAGAAAAAAACAGGGTTGATTATGTCAATATTCGTAGTACAAGGAATCTTAGAATCTCCTCTCCAACAACGTGCTTTTACGGAACACGCCTCACCACCGTCCGATTCACGCTTCTCCAGAACTATCGGACGGCCGATTTGCAGTAGAGAGCAGCTTAACCGTACGCCTGGCCGGGCCCCGCCTGTTCGCATGCATGGCATCGTCGTAACTATCGAGAAGCTGGATTTTTTTTTTATTTTTAATGGGCCCCGAGTCCTTTCAAATGTTTGTCTTGAGCGGTGTCCGTTCAGTACATTTATTACGGCTGTACTCTATTTAGTTTAAATCATGGTTAAGACACTATTTATTACTGTTCATCGGAGGTCGAGAGCTCGCCGGGCTCGCAAAATGAGCGGCGCGCGCATGACCTCGCACCGGGTTTGTGTCTGAGCTCAAGGGTCATGTGTACTCGTTAGTCTTTCGTCGCTCCCTCATTTATCTCACGCCGCCTTCACCGACCTGACCTGTACTCCTACAAGATGAGGTCGGTCTTACACTAAAGCCAGCGTTATTGCCAATTTGATTTCGACGTCCTTATCAGTTTTCTTTCATATACTGTTCACGTACATAATATTATTCGTATAATTATTCATTATTTTTTAAAATTTTTAAATATATTATAATTTTTTTAATTTGAAGTTAAGAAATAATTGAAATAAAATTAAATTTTAGTCAAAATATAATTTTCATTTTGGACCCTCAATGTATGGTTATATTTCAGAACCACTGCTGAATTTATAAATTATGTAGGTGTGAAATACATTTTAATGAAAAGTTAAATGTGTTTATGTTAATTTTTAAATTTTAATCATATTCATATTATTTCTTGTATGATTTTTTAATACACTAATATATATTAAAAGTAGACTATATCAGAGACTAACTATTAAAATTAATTTTAATTAACTTAAATAATATTTAATATTATGGTAAAATTAAGTACAAATTCATTCCTAATTTTTTCAAATTTTTTCAAATTTTTTCCAATATTTTATCGTATTTTTAGTTTGAAGTCAAAATATATTCAAACTCTGGTCAACGCCCAATTAATAATTTAAAAAAGTCTTTCGGTCGAAACCGAAACGACCGAAACGTATTAATTTCGCTGGGTCCCGAAACCGAAACCGATACCGAGTTATAAAATCTTGTTTTAAATCGAATAACCCATCGAATCCAAATCGAATAACCGATTGGATTTGGATTATTCAATTTTCACTTCGGTTGGATTTTTAAAAATAAAAAAATTTAAAATTCGGTTTTGATTTCGATTTTTAATTTTAAAAATCATAAAAATCGAATCGAATTACATATTATATATAAATACATAATATTAGTTTTAGTTTTAGTTTTTTATTTCAATTTAAAAATAATTAAATTTAGACTGAAAAAATAAAATCGGTTTAAATTTTCGATTTTCAATTTAAACTGGTTCAGATTCGGTTTGTATAATATTCGGTTCAGTTAGATTTTCGATGTTAAAAATTCAAAAATTTCGATTCGGTTTGATTGGATTTGAACCGAATACATAGCCCTACATTTAATTATTGAATTAAATCAAATATATCGAACTAATAAATCCGATTTTTGAAACTTTAGAATCAAATGAAACCAAATTGATTCAAAAACTGAATTTGAACCAACTGAAATGATTCGATTCTAAAAACCAAATTAAAATATATGTATATAATTTATAATTAAAATTGAATTCAATTAACTTTAAACTAAAACTTTTATATATAAAAAAAATTTTCAGTTCAATTTTAATTTTTTTTTATTATTAAAAATCGAAATAGGACTGAAATCAATTTTTTTTAAAAAAATCGAATCAAATCAAAATTTAAATATTGTAAATTAAATTTATAATTTAATTTCGATTTAGTAGATTTATTCGATTAAATATAAATAATATACGGTCCTATATGTGAATTTTCTATTTTCATATCAAGCGTTTGATTTCATAATATTTGGTCCGCACCCCTCGAATTTTGTGTACATACGGCACGTAGCTACCAGCAATAATTTGAATTAAATTTTAGTTTTCTAGTTTCGAAAAATTAGACGCAAGCCTTCTGCATTTCCAGTCAAGCAATAATGCGTCTCTTGTGTTTGATCAGCAGCGATTGAAACAAGAGAGGGAGAGGTTTACTCTACGATTTGGAAATCAAGGAAGGAGCTCGGTGCAAGAAAAAAGGTTTTTTCCTGTTTTGAACAGGGAAGAAGTCATGGGCACCGAAATCGGGGATGGATGATTGGAAGAGAGACTGTGTGATCTGGGCCGTCGGATGGGTTGGGCGGGTCCACTGGACCCGTTGATGGGACGGGGCATGTGAGCCGTGGTCAGCTTTATCGGTCACTGTCACTGGCAATTTCGAGGTGCAGTGGCTTTGTACGGAACGAACAAGAAAGCGAAAGAAAAAAAGAAAGAAATCTCGGGGATGTAATAAATTCCAGGGACCCGCCACCGGCTCCACCTCATGGGCCACCCCTATTCTCCTTGGGCCCACGGCACGATATTTTTCAAATTTGATCTTTAAAAAAATATATAATAAAACATATAATAAATAAAGTGTACGAATTAAATATAAAAGAATATGGTGGGAGTAAAGAATTTAAAAAATATGAATAGAAGAATCGTGTTAGCTATGTTTGATTTTTGAAATAATAAACAATATTGTGTATTTAATTTTAAAATGAATGGATTGTGAAATGTATAACAATTTTTTTAACCATTCAGCATCACTTTTTCTAAATAAGTTCGAATATCCCAAATAATTTTGAAAATTGCACCTACAATTCTTTTAATTTTTTTTATATCTCTCAAACGCAACCCGAAAATTAAGACACATTCGTGAAGATATTATTATTGTTTATCTTTGTCGACCTCCATGTATATTAAAATTTTAATAAAAAATTTGTCATGATTATCAAGATTTTAAGTTTCTGTTTCAGTTTCGGTTTCACCACACGTTTCGACGGTTTCGGTCATTTTGACCAAAACCATTTTCGTTTCTACTTCGATAAAAATATTTTTTTAATTATTAATTACGTGTTGACTAGAGTTTAAATATATTTTGATTGTGCTTTAACTTCAAATTAAAAATATGATAAAAATTATTTAAAAAATTTTAAAAAAATAAAAAAATAAAAAAATTATTAATAATTTTATCATAATAGTAAATATAATTTTAATTAATTTTAATTAATTTTTATAGTTAATCACTTAGTGAGTAGATCAATCTTTAAATTTAGATATAATAATTTTATTTAATTTACTAAAAGATTTTCTAGTTTGGTTTATATAAATTTTTTGAATAATTTATATTTGTGTTTAATAATTTTGAGTGTATACCAACTTTAGTTGGTTAGTAGTATTAACCCCGGAGACTCAGCATAAATTTATTACAAATAAATATTCAAAATAACTTGCATGTAAATAGTAAAAATTATAGGATATTGAATGTAATCATCTCTAAATTTTAATGCAAATATTTTGACACTCAGTTTTTATGTATTAACCAAAATTTTAAGTTTCATTTCATTTATGGTTTCAACATTCAGATAAATTAATGTGTTTCGGTCAAAACTATTGGTAAAAGAAATGGTATTGATTCATATTTTATAAGACTTATATGTAATTTTATAGATTTCCAAGGCTGTTCAAGAAAAAAATCTCTTTAACTATTGTACTAATATTGAAGTGCAATTAATTATCTGAAAATTGTTAAATATTTAAAAATGGGTATTGATTCATATTTCATCCTTATTTTATGTTGCGAAAAATATCGATGTCCACCACAATTCACGATATACCGGAAGAACAGAAAAGGAGAAAAGATAGCACACAAGAGATATATGTGGGGAAGACGATCTAGAGAATATTGTATTGATGAGAAGAGAAAGAGAAGATTACAACGATGGAGATGAAACTCCAATATCACCAACTCTCACAAAAGACTAAGTAGTCTAACCGTCACAAGACGTCTTGAGAGTATTGATCTATATCTCTCTCCCTCGCTCTATATTGAAACTCTTACATCAATGAAGTATTTATAGATGTGGCCTAATGATATTTGAGTCAAAGTAGAAGACTGACTCAAATAAGACTTCTACTAATTTAAGTCTTTTAGTAGAAGATAAATCTAGATAAAGATTAGGCCCACTAAATAACTTCCTAATATAATTAAGACTATCCGAAAAATCCGGATTCGAGACACCATAAAACCAACAATCTCCACCTTGGCTCGAATCATCTTATTCGCTGAATTTGAATCTTCAATAGATGTCTTTGCCATTACCTCCTGGGATAGGATCAACGACCTTGAATATTGATCAAGTCCAAACAGAGCTTGAATTTATCAATCGGAATCACCTTTATCAACGTATCTCCAGGATTTCTTGAAGTATGAATCTTTTGTAAAAAAATCTCGCCGTCTTCAATAATATCCCGAATAAAATGAAATCGGACATCTATATGCTTTGATCTGGCATGGTACATTTGGTTCTTCGTAAGGTGTATGGCGCTCTGACTGTCGCAAAAAATAGGAAGAACATGTTAGAAAAACCAATTTTACTGGTCAAACCTTTTAGCCATAGAGCTTCTTTGACGGCTTCTGTAACTGTCATATACTCAGACTCTATTGTAAATAATATTACAGTTGACTGTAATGTATACTTCCAACTAATAGCTCCTCCACAAATAGTGAAAAGATAACCAGTGAGGGATCGGCATTGATCAAGGTCTCCAGCATAGTCTGAATCAATGTAGCCAATAATTTTGGCATCTTGCACTGTGTTCCTGTCGAAACATAAACCAATATTAAGAGTACCTTTGATATATCTTAATAGCTATTTCACGGCCTGCCAATGCTCTTTTCCTGGATTTGCCATGTAACGACTAACAACACTGACTGCTTGTGCAATATCAGGTCTTGTGCATACCATAACATACATTAGACTTCCAACAGCACTTGAAAATGGGATGTTCTCTATATATGCATGCTCTTCATCTGTAGAAAGACATTATTGAGCTGAAAACTTGAAGTGAGATGCCAAATGAGTACTGACGGGTTTTGAATTCTGCATGTGAAAACGAGAAATAATTTTCTCGAGATACTTGCTCTGTTTGAGCCATAATTTTTCATGCTTTCGATTTCAATCAATCTCCATACCGAGAATCTTCATTGCAACACCTAAATCTTTCATCTCAAATTTCTTTTTCATTTTAAACTTTAAATCATTCAGTAGAGATATGTTTTGAGTAGCGATAAATATATCATCAACATAAAGAAGCAATATAATAAATGAGTTATTGGCATGCATCTTAAAATAAACACAGTAATCATGTTTGCAGTGGATGAAATCTTGTCCCAGCATAAAACTGTCAAACCTTTTATACTATTGCCTTGGAGACCGTTTCAAACCATAAAGTGATTTGTTCGACTTGCAGACAAAATTTTCCTTGCCTTCTTGGATGAACCCTTCAGGCTGTTGCATAAAAATTTGTTCTTCTAATTCTCCATACAGAAAGACAGTTTTGACATCAAGTTGTTCTAACTCAAGATTATGAAAAATAACTAAAGCAAGTAGAAAATGAATAGATGTGTGTTTAACCACAGGAGAGAAAATTTCATTAAAGTCAACATCCTTCTTTTGTGAATACCCTTTTGCAACTAAACGGGCCTTGAATTTAACACCATCTATCTCAGAGAAATACTCTTTCTTTCGAAATACTCACTTGCAACCAGTTGCTCTTTTACCTTCTGGTAATTTTACCAGGTCCCAAGTATGGTTCTTTTGAAGGGAATCTATCTCTTCATTCATAGCAGCTTGCCACTGAGAAGAATTCTTATCCTGCACTGCTTCTTTATAGGAAGAAGAATCACCATTGTCAATAACAAAAACAAAAGCTACCATATCTTTAAAATCATACCTTTCAGGTGACTTTATTTTTCTTTGAGATCTTCGAAATGGAGTCTTTTCAGAAACTTGATTCTTAGAATTTTCTTGAGAGTTGGGCATACCCTGAATATTTTCTTCTGAAGGAACTACATGCTCTACCTCTACTTGCATTATATCATTGGGATCTTTCTTAAGAGATTTTAGCATAACACTTTCATCAAATACTATGTCTCTCTTAATAATTACATTTGAAATAGTAGGATCCCTCAAACGATAACCTTTGACGCCTTTGGCATAACCCAGGAAAATATACTTTTTGGAACGTGCGTCTAACTTATCCTTGACAACATGCACATAAGCAGAGCAATCAAAAATCTTTATAGAAGCATAATTTGCAGGTTGACCAGTCCATACCTCTTCAGGAGTCTTGCAATTAATGACTATTTGAGGAGAGCAATTCACAATGAAGCATGTTATATTGACTGCTTCTGCCCAAAAATATGAATCAAGATTAGCTGTACTGAGCATATTACGTGTTTTCTCTAATGAGGTTTTGTTCATCCTTTTAGCCACACCATTTTGTTGAGATTTTTCTGGGATGGTAAAGTGGCGTTTGATGCCTTCATCTTCACAGAATTTGAAAAACTCCATTGATTTGTACTTTCCGCTATTATCACTTCTGAGGTATTTGATTTTTCTGTCGGTCCTTTTTTCAACTGAAGTTTTTCACCATTTGAAAATAGAAAACACTTCGGCTTTGTGATGCAAAACATAAATCCACACTTTTTTGAAAAAATTATCAATAAAACTGACAAAATAACAAATATCAAATTTTAATGGAATAGGAGAGCATCACACATCAGAATGAATATAATCAATTAAGACTTTAGTGCAATAAGTACCGGTGTTAAACTTTACCTTGGACTGTTTACCATGAAAATAATGCTCGCAGAAATCCAATTTGCATAAGTTGAGGTCTTTCAGTAATTTTCTTTTGTTGAGCTCACTTAAACTTTACTCACTTATATGACCAAAACGCATATGCCATAAGTGGGTCATATCAAAAGAAGAAACCTGAGAAATTGTTGCTCCACCTGTAACAGTTTTTCCTACTAACTCATATAAATTTCCATGCTTTAGGCCCTCCATCACTATCAATGAGCCTTTAGCAACCTTAAGAACTCCACTTTCAGCAGAATACTTATAACCAGTAGAATCCAAGGCACCCAAAGAGATCAAATTTTTTTCAAATCAGGAACATGTCAAACATTAGTAAGAGTTCTAATAATATTATCAAACATCTTAATTTTGATTGTTCCAATTCTAACAGTTTTGCATGAATTGTTATTACCCATCAAAACCAAACCACCATCATACCACCTATAATCTTCAAACCAATCCTTATTAGGATACATGTGGTAAGAACAACCAGAATCAATAATCCAAATATCATGGTAATGATCAAAATTAGAACTAATAGAGAGAACGTTACCAAAATTATCATCAGAACTCCCTTCAACAACTGACACTTGTTTTTTGGCTTGTTCTTTAGATTGAAATTCTTTTTCTTTCTTTGCTTTGAGCTTCCAACAATCTTTAATTGCATGTCTCATCTTCTTATAATACCTGCAGTTTATTTCTTTGGATTTGGATCTAGAACGACCTATTTTTGATCTTTCTTTGGTACGACCTCTGACAATTAATGCTTCTAAGTGTGACACATCCCCTCCAATCTTTTTCAAATATTCATTAGATAGAATGACAACAGAAATATCGTCAAATTTCAAATCCTTCCCATACATGAGAGTAAGTTTAAGATTCTCAAGAGAAGGAGATAAGGACGATAATAAAATAATTACCTTGTCTTCATCTTCAATTTTAACATCAATGCTTAACAATTGAGAGACAAGTTTATTAAAAGCATTAAGATGATCGACTATATTCGTACCTTCTATCATCCAAAAATTGAAGAGCTTCTGTTTTAAATAAACTCGATTTGAGACAGACTTACTCATATATTGTTTCTCCAGCTTTTTTCATAACTCTGAAGGTGATGATTCATCAAGAAATGGATAGAGTACCTCATCGGTGAGACTGAGAATGATTGTCCTATGTGCACTAGCCTTCTGATTTTCCCAGAAACTTTCGACAATATCTTCAGTCTTGACGTCTTCCAATGTATTTCTCAACAATTGTTGAGTAAAAATTGCACGAACTCTTACTTGCTAAATATGAAATCCTTATTTTTTATTGAATTTCTCTATATCGAACTTAGAGTAGACATGTTGAACCAAGCTCTGATGCTACTTGTTGCGGAAAATATCGATGTCCACTACAATTCACGATATACAGGAAGAACAGAAAATGAGAAAAGATAATACATAAGATATATATGTGGGGAAGATGATCCAGAGAATATTGTATTGATGAGAAGAGAGAGAAGATTACAACGATGGAGACGAAACTCCAATATCACCAACTCTCACAAAAGACTAAGTAGCCTAACCGTCACAAGACGTCTTGAGAGTATTGATCTATATCTCTCTCCCTCACTCTATATTGAAACTCTTACATCAATGGAGTATTTATAGATGTAGCCTAATGATGTTTGAGTCAAAGTAGAAGATTGACTCAAATAAGACTTCTACTAATTTAAGTCTTCTAGTAGAAGGTAAATCTAGATAAAGATTATGCCCACTAAATAACTTCATAATATAATTAAGTCTATCTGGAAAATCCAGATTCGAGACACCATAAAGCCAATAATTTTAATTTGATACTTCGCCCCTATTGATGGAATTATCAAAGTGAAATCAAAGAGAACTAATACTCCTTTGCATATAGAATCATAACATAGATATGGTTGAGGTGTATTTAAAAACACAAAATTATTGTTCAAATCTAAGAAAATAGTATCTATTTTTCAAAAATGCTAGTTAAAAATATATACCTGCGATAAGTTTTTAGCGGGAGTAATGCAATTGTATAATTATAAAAAGACATGTATGAGAAAAACCCAAAATTAAATTAAAAATAATTAAACAAGAAATGGGCGCAAAGCATTTTTTGAATGGAAGTTTCTCTTTGTGTGCATCAAGATAGTCATAGATGGGAACATTGGGAATAGAGACGATGATATTCCAAATAAAAATTTTAAGTTTCAATTTTAAGTATATTTCTGTCATTTTAGTCTAATAATTTCAATTATTTTGATAATTTTTAATATTTATAATCTTAAAAATGTTAAGATTTTAAAATTATTTTATTGTCATTTTGATTAAAATTTAAAATTTTAATTTCAATATCTTTTTATTTGCAAATATGTGGCTACCTTTACATTTCCCTCCTGGTCTTTGCCTCTCATCTTGGAACCCTAATTGGAGGGGGATAGCAACAGCTCAACCCAATCCATCAAGGGCCCCATCTTTAGTTGATTGAGGGTCGTCAGCTTCAAAACCTAACTCTCCATTTTGGAAAGCACAAGCCTTAAATCAACCCTTTGGGTCTCTTACTAAAATTGTCTTCTTTGCAATGAAATACATTATAAAAGTTAAAAACTAAAATATTAGATATGTTCTTAGTTTGTGAACTGTGTTGATAATAAATTTTTCTCTATAAATATTCATATGAAACCTCAACATTGTAGAACATACTCCAACAATATATAGTTTTATTTAATTAGACTATGTTACATTCAACTGTGACTATGTAGGCGAGTTAAACCTAGGGGTATATATGAAAGAGTATACGCTCTCTAGGGGTATGCATGCAAATATCATAGATGGTGGTTGGGTACATTTGCAATTCTAGATAGGGGTTTATATGCAAAAACTCCTATAGTAAATTTTGGATTAATAAGTGCGAAACATAAAACACTTATTGTTGACATATGTTTTGGATTCATATGTTTGTTAGCTTGACATGTTGTGTGTGGACATAAAGGATTTGTTGTCTTGTTTTTTTTTGTTGCAAATAATAGAGTTATCTCAGTGGACTAGGTCTAATAATCCATATATTCAGAGACTATTTAAAGTTTGATTTAACTTTTTTTTTTGCGGCAGTAGTTAATGTTTCATCTCTAATATCATGATAAACGTGTTAATAATATAAAGACAAATGAGAAGTTAGTCACTCGACAATATGATTAACGATAATTTATTTGAAAATAAGAATTTTTTTGGATTAAGAAACAGTTCAAGAAAGTGAAAACAACCTTAAATTGCTTTTGTCCCTATGTAGACCCCTCGTAGTCATATCAATCCAAAAAAAAAGGGAAGCATGAAGTGACATAAGCAATTAGTACAAAAACAAGTTGATTTAGAGTTTTCTGGCCCTTTAATATTGAAATTTTAGATGTTATCACGAGAGATTTTTTTTCCCATTTTGGCCAATGCCATAAAAATCCTAAAAAGTCATTTAGTTTGAAATTAGAATTAGAATCATCTTATTTTATTGATCTATTATTAAAAAATCAAAAAAATAATCAAAATATTATTACTGTATTTTAAAAAAAATTAAATTATCATATTATTTTTATTTTTATTCATTCAATTTTTAATAAATAATATATCTAAGGGTATAATAGTCTAAAAAAAATTTAAACTATTCACTAACCAAATTAGCATTCAAACATTAAAAATTTAATCATACTATTTTTTTTATATTTTAGTATTGATCTTAAACTTAATATTAACCTTGATCCCAAACCAAATGGTGTTTAAATATCTCTCCACTTAATCAATTAAGAAGAGACCAGAAAAACCCCAAAAATAAACTAAAAAGCCTTCCTTGTCCTATAAAACTCAAAATTTTAGGTTAAAATATAAAAAATGAAGATTAATTTGTATGGATGACTTGTTGAAAACCTCAATTGGATTATTATGAATCCACCTACAACTCCATAGCTTATCAAAGCACAACCTAATTCGAACTGATTTGACATAACTCATTTAGCCTAAAAATACCTTTAATTCAATTGTAGTTCACATTGAGATCATCTAAAACCAAACTCTCCCTTGGAGATTTTAGATCAGTTATTTTTGCTTGATTATTAATAATTAAATGTAAGGAGCTCGAGTTTGAGTTCATTCAAAGTTAATCTGACTCTTATCCTTATACCTAGGTGAAAATAGACTCTACTTGATTTAATTTGGTCCAATTTATTAATAGAGTTTGGTTTATTGTAAATTCGATTCAGGAGTTTTTTTCGAGATATGGATCTATTAGGGTAGTTTGCCTCGCAATTAATAAGATAATAAATTATAAAAAAACTGCCAAAAACGGTTGATGCGTAAAATTAAATTGATTTTAATTGAATGACCCAATATTCACAGGACGAGCTTGATATAAGATTAGATGTATCAATACGAGCCATTTGTAATAATATTTGTACAGTTGTATATTTTTCCTTTGAAGACACGTGGTTCAAAAGAATTATAAAAAGCTACAAGGAAAGAGTCTTTTGCATCCTTCTTATGTTTAGTTGCTAATATTTGGTAATTAATAGATTTTATTTTGATTCTTTTATTTTCTATGGTGGATCAAAGCAATAGAAACCTCTGATAAAATATCTACCAATACTTATAACTCAGCAGATAAAAGATATAGTCAGTTTTAGGGATTGGTGACTTACCTATTTAGTGACTTTGGCATTGGACGTTCTCAAAACAATATTGGATCGGATAAATGGACCCACCAATTTTGTCTCGGAAAGCCCATGATTTGGGTCGGCAAAGTAGGTGAAAATCTAGACTGCTTCCACAGGACCGAACTCGTCAGACCAACACTCACGGCTTTATTATTTTAAAAGTTGCTAGTTGTTTATTCGAGATCATTATATATAGACTGGAAAGCCTTCTATATAAAACTATGTATATTTAGATAGCGCATCACATTAATGGTGTGTTTAGCAACCTAATCTCGTGGAACTATCAAGTCTGCAACGCGATTATGATCGTCCTGAAAACATGATTATGATCTTGATGTCACCTAACTTGCAAGACAACATCTATCGACGAAATTAAGGAGACAAATTAATTGGGTTTTTTCGCATATATATATATCCAACAAGACCAATATTTAATTATACAACCGGTGAGGTGTTCGATGGAGGAACAGGAGGGTGGAGGTAGTCTGAGTGGCGCATTGGGCCACGAAGGATATACTTGGTGTGAGCCGTCGTTCGTGGGCCGGTCTGATGGGCAAATGGCTTAGCCCGTCTTGATCCGACCATTGGCCTTGGGCCAGTACAACATCGCTCTATGGAAATAGAATGGTCAACCTCGTGCAATTATCAATTTATTCGCGTAAGACAATTCGAAGCAGTTTACAGTTAGAACAAAATTTTGGAAGAGCAACAGGATATATAATACTCGAAGGTGAGGGCCAACCAAGTTAATGATATTCACTGAGAGCTCAAAATCAATTTGGATATAAACATTTCGTGAAGTCATCTTCTTAAAATGTTGCAAACCCGATCATTACTGCTTTAGCTTCAGCTTCAAAAGTAAGCATGCACCGAATATAGTTATATTCTTGGAATCTCAACTTTTGCCAACTTCTAGCAGAACAGAAGAAATCTTTTTAGAAATTTACAACAAATCACATGCCTAATCGTCCTTTCTATAGCATGTCGGACATCAAGAAAATTATCGTCTACAACGCTGACAAACTCAAAAACTTGACACTCACTTAACTTGCTCATAGGGACAACCATCAACTTACGTTCTTGTTATGCTTGTGACACAAATATATTTTGTAGGGTTATATTTACAAGCATGTAGGGAATACCTGCTCTTTATATTATAATACGTTTGCATATTTTGTACCTGAACGGTTGATACTTGATAATATATGATTACCAATTATGGAAACAAGAGGGCCTTGTGCAACTTCAGTCTTCGATTGAAATCTCCAAAAGTCTCGAATATCCAACAAAAAGAAAGAGAGAAATCTCCAAAAAGTCGAGGTATCACATGCTTGCGTTCGTAGTACGGATCATGGAACTGCCAAGAAACTTACGCAGATTTACCCTTCAGTGTGAAGTCGACGAATCTGGTTGTAATGAGCTGGTATACGTTAGCATTCAATTAATATACAGGAATACAAGTGTAGTTCTCAAGGATCAAAAACCTTGACTGACTTGGAAACCAAATGGATGGCAGTGGAGAGTCAAATACTTGGTTCGTACTCTCAGATATTCTGGCTGATCGTCGTGATAACGAAGCTTCATTACGTATAGATGACGTAACGGGGAATAGTAGGGGTTGAGAAGAATATCGTCGTCAGTCTTCGACGAGCCCTTCAGTTTATGAGGAATGAAACCCCAAATAGCCAATTTTAGGGTTACGTATTCTTACGATGGAATTCTTACTCTATTTGTTTACAATTGTCTGATGTGAATATTTTGTGGTTTTCAAGGATTATATATATGCAAAAATTTCTTTTTTTTAATATTTTTAAGTTATAACATAATTAATCCCACAATGTCGACGTCTAGTAAAATGGTAGTACATAATCTCCCGTAAAAATTTATCCTGACTTTTTGTCCACGATCAAATACGTCAAACTGTGTTGAATTATTAGAGCGATCAAATATACGAAACGTTTCTTTCTCTATCAATGTAATTAAATAGTATAATATTTTTAAGTGTTTTCAACATTTACAACGTGCTGTCAATAAAGAAAAATGCCGGAAATATTTTTTGAAAGTTCTTTTCCAGTGTTTCCTAAAAACCGCGTAAGAAAAGGGGACAAATTCTCTCGAACCAAAACAAATTGTCCTTCCTCTGTCGGCCTTGCGAGGCAAAATGCTTCCCATCATCACATGTACAAACTCGTGAAGTAGTGACAACATCCCGAACTAGTAAATGTTCGTTTTTTTAATGTAAACCTCAGTTTAATCTTTTAACCCTATTTTTTACCCCTGGTAATCTAAATTCAAGCAACCCCCGCAACTCCACAGAACCAAATTCATAAATTTTGAACGGCACCCGTGTCTAAGTCCCATGTGATGTACTCCGAGAACAATACTGCTCCCGCGAAGAGCTCCATCTGACGCATACCTACCCTGCACGTTTTCAGGACAAGTTGCATATCGACTAAACCTCTATATAAACCCTGTTCCTGCGTTCCAGACGCAATTCAATATCATCAACTCAAAAATCCCGTGCAATGGGCAGCGACCTCGTCGACCTCCTCTCCGGCAGCCAGGTCTTTCCGCCGACCCCCCTGGACTCCGAGGAGTTCCGCCGACAGGCCCACAAGGTCGTCGACTTCATCGCCGATTACTACCGCGACGTACACATGTACCCAGTCCGCAGCCAGGTGGAGCCCGGGTACCTCCGGAAGCGCCTCCCAGACTCGGCCCCCAACGCGCCAGAGCCTCTGGAGAAGATTCTCGACGACGTGCAGCTGAACATTGTCCCAGGCCTCACGCACTGGCAAAGCCCCAACTACTTCGCCTACTTTCCCTCCAGCGGCAGCACCGCTGGCTTCCTCGGCGAGATGCTCAGCACCGGCTTCAACATCGTCGGCTTCAACTGGATGTCCTCCCCCGCTGCTACCGAGCTCGAGAGCATCGTCATGGACTGGCTCGCCAAGATGCTCGGGCTCCCTTCCGCCTTCTTATTCTCAGGAGGAGGCGGGGGAGTTCTCCAAGGCACCACCTGCGAGGCCATTCTCTGCACCCTCACCGCGGCCCGCGACAAGGCGTTAGACAATATTGGCCGGAGCGAGATCGGCCGGCTGGTGGTCTACGGCTCCGACCAGACCCACTGCGCGCTGCGGAAGGCGGCGAAGATAGTCGGCATTCAGCCGGAAAACTTCCGGGCTATCCAAACCTTCCGGGATGATGCATTCCGGCTGTCACCTGCGTCCTTACAAGTAGTCTTGGAAGCCGACATCGACGCTGGGCTTGTGCCGCTTTACCTCTGCGTCACCATCGGCACCACGTCGTCAACCGCGGTCGACCCGGTGGCCGAGCTTTGCAAGGTAGCAAATTTGCACCACATGTGGGTCCACGTCGATGCGGCCTACGCCGGCAGCGCCTGCGTGTGCCCGGAGTTCCGCCACCATATCGACGGCGTGGAGGCGGCAAGCTCCTTCAGCTTCAATGCCCACAAGTGGTTTTTCACCAATCTCGACTGCTGCTGCCTCTGGGTCAAGCAGCCGGAGGCGTTGGTAAACGCCCTGTCAACGGAGGCCGAGTACTTGAGGAACAAGGCGACGGAGTCGTGGCGTGTCGTCGATTACAAAGACTGGCAAATCGCGTTGAGCCGGCGGTTTCGCGCCATGAAGCTGTGGCTTGTGCTGCGCAGCTACGGCGTCGCCAACTTGAGGAACTTCATCAGGAGCCATGTCAAGATGGCAAAACTCTTCGAGGGACTCGTGGCGGCCGACGGGAGATTCGAGGTTGTCGTGCCGAGGGAATTCGCTATGGTTTGCTTCCGGCTTCTCGGGCCGGCGGCCGGAGGGAGGGAGATAGAGAATGAGATAAACAGGAGGCTGCTGGAGGCGGTGAACTCCGCGGGGATGGTGTACATGACGCACGCGGTGGTCGGAGGCGTTTACATCAGCCGGTTCGCCATCGGGGCGAGCTTGACGGAGGAGAGGCACGTGAGGGAGGCGTGGAACGTGGTGCAGGAGCATGCCGCCGTCGTGCTGGCCGCCGTGGACGGTGGCTGGGAGGTTGATTCCGGTGAAGTGTAGTGGACGTGGGGAGCAGGTGATATTATTCATTGTTTCATTAATTATTGTGTTTAAAGAAACTGTGACTAGTCTGCAAGTCGGGGCAGTGAGTCAATGAACCTGGTGCTTTGTGATGTGATATTCTGATGTTTTCGAGTAAAAATTACTTATAAATTTTTAAAAATCTTTGAATTTTGTAACCAACTACTCCTATTTTCAATTGAACAATTTTTTTTAAAAATCAAATCAATTATTTCTGATGCAATTAAACTATTAGTAAGATAATTTTTATATTCTTAATAATTTAATCTCTTTATTACTGATGATTTGGCGTAAAAAACCTTATTTTTTCTTATTTTTTTACCTATCACAGCACCATGGAGCAAATACCACCACCCTCGCCTTTGTATTACCACCTCCGCCTCCTTCCTCTTTCTTTCTCCATTATCCTCCTCTTTTTTTCTCCTTTTTATCTATCATTATTCTCATGCAACACCATCACCACCTTCTCTATTTGTAACCTCTCTTCCTCTTTTCTTTTATTTCAATATATAATCATATAAATATATTTTGCAATATATAAATAAAATTTTTAATATATAAATATATTTTTTAATATATAAATAAATATAACTAATAATATATAGATAGATCTTCTAATATATAAATATAACTAACAATATATAACTATATCTCTTGATATATAAATAAAATTATTAATATATAATTATTTCAGCATATATATAAATATTTTACTCCATATATAATCATTTCAAAACATACATGAATGGTTTATTCTATATATAATTATTTCAATTTATATGTAAATACTTTACCTCATCCATAATCGTTTCAACCTATATATAATACTTTATTCTGTATATAATTATTTCAACTTATATATAATTATTTTAATACATATATAAATACTTTATTTTATATATAGTCATTTCAATCTATATATAAATACTTTACTTCATATATAATTATTTTCAACTCATAGATGGATACTTTATCTCATATATAATCATTTCAACCATGGTTCGGCGTTTTGGCCGAAACAGAAACGTTTCGGTCGAATCCGTGCCGAAACGGTTAATATCGTTTCGGTTAGGGTTTACTGTTTATTACTGTTCATCTTAGCCAACGAACGCAGTGGGAGCGGGAGCTCGCCGGGCTCGAGCGCGCGGGCGGGAGCTCGCCGGGCTCGCGCGGGCGGGCGGGAGCTCGCCGGGCTCGCGCGCGGGAGGGCGGGAGCTCGCCGGGATCGCACGCGGGGCCGGAGCTCGCCGGGATCGCACGCGGGGGCGGGAGCTCGCCGGGCTAGAGAGCGGGGGGCCGAGAGCTCGCCGGGCTCGCGCGCGGGGGCGTGAGCTCGCCGGGATCGCGCGCGCGGGAGCGCGATGGGCGGGAGCTCGCCGGGGCTCGGGCGCGGGTGGGGCTCGACGGGCGGGCTAGAGCGCGAGCGGGCGGGGCGGGAGCTCGCCGAGCTCAGGCGGGTTTGGGGGCGGGCTCCGGGCGGGCGGCGGCGGCGGCTTGGCGTGAGCTCCGGGCGGACAGGCGAGCGGGGGGGGAGCTCGCCGAGCTCGCGGGTTGGGGGGTGGGGGGGGGGGGAGGACCTCGCGCCGGCTTTGTGTTCAAACCCAAAAATCCTGTGCACTTACTAGTTTACCGCCGTCCTATCTCGTGCCATCGCTAACTTGACTCGTACTCCCGTAAGATGAGGCTGACCTTACACTGGGGCCAGTGTTGTCGTCAATTTAATTTCGATGTCCTTATCGGTTTCTATCAGATATTATTTACGTACGTAATATTATTCACGTAATTATTCATTATTTTTAAAAAATTTTAAATATATTATAATTTTTTAATTTGAAGTTAAAAAATAATTAAAATTAAATTAAATTTTAGTCAAAACATAATTTTTATTTTAGACCTTCGATATATGGTTATACTTAAGAATCCTGTTATGAGATCGCGTAGAGCTAATTGTTTTAATTCATATGCCCATAAATGCTCGTCCAGATCATCGAGGTACTAAATTTGTAATTCCACACCCAGATGTTCCAAACTCAATCGATGATGACTATGATGATTAGTTGTATTATTTTAGAATTTATAAATTATGTATGTGTGAAATACATTTTAATGAAAAGTTAAATTTGCTTATGTTAATTTTTAAATTTTAATCATATTCATATCATTTCTTATATATTTTTTAATACACTAATATATATTAAAAGCAGACAATATCAGTGACTAACTATCAAAATTAATTTTAATTAGCTTAAATAATATTTAAAATTATTGTAAAATTAAGTATAAATTCATTCATAATTTTCCAAATTTTTTCTAATATTTTCTAATATTTTATCGTATTTTTAATTTGAAGTCAAAGCACAGTCAAAATATAGTCAAACTCTGGTCAACGCCTAATTAATAATTTAAAAAATTCTTTCGGCCGAAACCGAAACGGCCGAAACGGCCGAAACGTATCAGTTTCGGCCGGTCCCGGAACCGAAACCGAAAACCTTGATTTCAACCCATATATAAATATTTTATTTTATATATAATTATTTCAATCCATATATAAATACTTTATTTCATATATAATTATTTCAACTCATATATAAATACTCTACCTATATGTAATTATTTAAATACATTTGTAGGCTCTAAACCCATATATACATATTTTATCTCATATGTAATTATTTCAATTCATATATAATTATTACAATATATATATATATATATATATATATAAAAGCTCTAAGGCCTCGTTTGGTTGGGGGTCAAGCCCAGAATCATCACCGACTGACCGACCTATCATCCAAACATCAAAATTTAACCAGACTAATATTATTTAATTTAATTAAATTATAAATAGGAAATGACTAAAATACCCTCATCTCCCCCGGCGAGCTCCCCACGCCAGTTCCCCGTGTGAGATCGCCACCAGAGCTGCCCAGCGAGCTCGCCTGCGCGCCGGATCTTGTCGGAGAAGATGGAGTCGGCGGTGAGGACGACTATTCATTTAAAGGGAAAGCTGAAGACAAATTTGTCTAGAAAAAATTTAAACCACCCACTATCCAGATTAGTAACCAAACAAGATTTACTTGATCGCATTATTGTTTTACACTTTACTCTTTCTTTTGACCTTGATTTTAACTTTAACCTCCAACCAAACGGGCCCTAAGCTCATATATAGTCATTTTAACTTATATATAAATGCTTTACTTTATATATAATTATTTTAACTCATATATAAATAATTTTACCCATATATAATTATTTCAACACATGTATAGCTCTTAATTCATATAGAATATTTTAATCTATATATAAATGATTTATTTCAGAATATAGTTTATCCCAACTATGAAAAAATGTGGAGAAGGACGTCAAAATGGAGCCAAAGAAGTTGTTGTCAAAGAGGTTCAAGGCAATGGTGTTGGTAAGATGGATGCCACGAGGAGGAAGAAAAAGAGGAAAAATAAAGAGGTGGTAGTGTGACGAAAAAATGAAAGAGAGAGAATAAGGAGAAAGAAAAAGGAGGAGAAAAGAGAAGGAGGAGGAGGTGGTAGTGGTGTATGTTCACGACGTTGCGATGGATGTGAAAAGAAAGAGACGGAAAGAGGAGGAAGAAGAACGAGGAGAAAAGGAAACATTGTGGTGATGGTGTAATAGGCATAATAAGGAGGTGAGAGAAGGAGGATGAAGAAAAAATAGGAGGAGAAGGGAGAAGGAGGTAACGACCGGATGAGTGCGATACCGAAAAGAGAGAAGGGAAAAAACAAAGGAGAAAAAGAAAGAGGAGGAGAGAAAATGATATGGTGATGTGATGGACATGAGGAGGGAAAAAAAGGAGGGGAAAAAAAAAAAGAGCAGAAGGATTTCGCAGCATCTTCACTCATGTTAAACATTTTCAACGCCAAACACACTAATGAGAGAATAATGGAGGGGTTAAATAGTAATTTTAAAAATTGAAGGAGATAATGATGAAATTCAAAAAATTTGAGAGATTTATTAGCAATTTTCTTTATTTTTAACTCTAAAATGAAATAAAAAATGATTTTCTTCGTTTTTTTATTTTTGGATCATTAAAAGGGATCAATAAGAGGTGTAAATATAAATGGCAAAAGATTCCTAGGATTATTTTTCTCTAAGAATTTTTAAGTGTATGCCATCAAAATATTCAAAAGTTGCATAAATGCCCCTTGGATTATCTTTAGTTCTATGTTAACCTGTGAAATGTCTCATTTATACGTAAAAACTACAGGATATTTGGGGTGTAAATGCAGCTATTTAAGGGGAATAAATTCATTTTTTAATATTTAAGGGGCGTATGTGCAAAAAGATGTACGCAAGAGGATGAATTGATTTCACTGTTACATTGGCTGGTCGGTGCAACCGTAATAGTTAATGCAATTAGATATTTGTCCATTATTTGGAGTAATAATTAAATAGTAATTTTTACGGTTAGGACCTGTTTGTATAGGGTGAAAATAAAATTAAGTTTTGAAAATTTGAATTAAAAAAATTTTAGAAAATTATGTTCTTATGTATGTTTGTTTTGAGATAATTGAAAATCCTAAATATAAAAATTACAATTTAAAAATATTAATTTGGATTTTATTGAAAAAAGTCAATTTCGGAAAATTTAGGGTATATCCTGAACATAAAATTATTGTAGCAATTCCATACTGTAAATTTGAAATTCACATAAACACATGAAAAATATTATTCATAGAAAAATTAAAATCCAAATTTTAATTGAATCTCAAACAAGCCGACCCGTAAGAGGAAAAGCATCTACAGCAACCTTTTAAGACAATGTACAAAGCAAGGTTTTGAGTATCGGTTTCGGTTTCGGTTTCGGGACCGGCCGAAACCGATACGTTTCGGCCGTTTCGGTTTCAGTTTCGGCCGTTTCGGTTTCGGCCGAAAGAATTTTTTAAATTATTAATTGAGCGTTGACCAGAGTTTGACTATACTTTGACTGTACTTTGACTTCAAATTAAAAATACGATAAAATATTTGAAAAAATTTGAAAAAATTTGGAAAATTATGAATGAATTTATATTTAATTTTATAATAATTTTAAATAATATTTAAGCTAATTAAAATTAATTTTGATAGTTAGTCAATGATATTGTCTAGTTTTAATATATATTAGTGTATTAAAAAAATATACAAGAAATAATATGAATATGATTAAAATTTAAAAATTAACATAAACAAATTTAACTTTTCATTAAAATGTATTTCACACATACATAATTTATAAAGTCTAAGATAATACAACTAATCATCGTAGTCATCATCGGTTGAGTTTGTAACATCTGAGTGTGGAATTACAAATTCAGTACCTGGATGATCCGGACGAGCATTTGTAGGCATACGAGCCAGAACAACTAGCTCAGCGTGATCTCGTGGCAATGATTCTGGAGTATAACCATACATCGAAGGTCCAAAATGAAAATGATAACCATAATTATTGACAACACATAGTAAAAGTGGTCCAATAACCCATGAAAAATAAATATCACACTGTGCGAAGTGCTCAGGAAAAATTACGGCAAGACGTTGATTGATAGCATGAAGTGAACCTTGTTGAGAGGGCAGATAAATTTGATCATTGACTCTTCCACGGTCTTGTAATGCCTGCTCAATTAATGCTTGTTCAAGTAGATCATATGCCGAATGTGGAATAATTCTACGATAAAATATAAGTTTTTGACGAAGAATTGACATAATTATTCTTCCTGCTTGCAAATAATTTATTAATTTAATATTTTACTATGTAACTTAAATAATTTAATAATTTAATACGTATTTTAAGCAGCAAATCTAACTTAATTTTGGATAATTTATCATATCACTATTTCAATTAATTAGATACATAATGCGCATAATACAAATTGAGCAAATCCAAAAAACAAATAATTTGATATTCCTGTTTCAGTTCAATTCTCAAATCTCAACATACATACTATATCTGATACATTAAGTAGAACAAACGAAAAGAAAAAATTATGATACATCAATTTATGATAACAGAAAATTTCATACCTCTGCAACTGAAACAGGAATAGTTGGGCGATTTACAGCAGAACACAAATGAAATCGTTTGCTCTTACAGACTTACATTAAGTATATATAAGCCTCAGGACCCAGCCGAAACCCGTGATTCACGGGCATTAATCAAAGTTAATCAATGTGATTCACGGCCAAATCACAGTTAATCAGCCAATACCAACCGACCAACCGACCAGCCAACCAGCACCTCCCCGTGATTCCCGGGGAAAAAAGCAAAAGTAGCACAGTAAACTGTGATTAACTTAATTAAACGTGATTAATTAAATAAAACTAACCAGTTAAACCCTAAACCGAACTGCGCTCGCGGGGGCACCGATCATCGCCGGTCGACCTGCGGTGCTGAGCTCGCCGCCGGCGCAATCAGCTCGCCCTGTGCGCGCTGCGGTCGCCCTACGCGCGCGGAGCTCGCCGGCCGCACGCTGCGGTCTCCCCGCGCGCGCCGAGCTCGCTATGCACGCGCCCTGCGCTCGCCGCCGACGGCCTGCGCTCCCTGCGGCCGGCCCGCGATCCTGCGGCTGCCCCGACCGCCCTGTGCCTGCCCTGCGCGTCCTGAGCTCGCCGCCGGCGCACTCAGCTCGCCCCGCGCACGCTACGGTCTCCCCGCGCGCGCTGAGCTCGCCTCACGCGCGCTACGCTCGCCATGCACGCGCTGAGCTCGCCATGTACGCGCCTTGCGCTCGCCGCCGACGGCCTGCGCTCCCTGCAGAAACTACGCGCTCCCTGCGGCTGCCCCGACCACCCTGTGCCCGCCCCGCGCGGCCTGCCGGCCTCCCGAGCACGCCGTCCTCGCCCACAGTCACCCGCAGTGCCCGCCCTCGCCCGCAGTCGCTCGTAGCCGCCCTCGCCCGCTCTCGCCCGCAGTTGCTTGCAGCCGCCCCGAGCTCGCCCGCCCTCGCCGGCCCTCGTCCGCGGTCGGCCGCGGTCGCCGGTAGCCGCCCTCGCCCTCGCCCGCACGCGCCTGCGGCCGCCAAGCCCTCTGCTGCGACGACGAAACCCTAAACTGAAACGATAAATACCGTTTCGGCCGAAACTCGGAACCATGGTACAAAGTATGGTTCGGCGTTTCGGCCGAAATGGTTAATATCGCTTTGGTTAGAGTACTGTTCATTACTGTTCATCTTCGCCAACGAACGCAGCGGGAGCGAGAGCTCGCCGGGCTCGGGCGGGTGGGAGCTCGCAGAGCTCACGCGGGTTGGGGGGGCGGGAGCTCCGGGCGGGCAGGCGGCCGGGCGTGAGCTCGCCGAGCTCGCGCGAGCGCGCGGGGGGGGGGGGGCGGGGGGGGGGGGGGGGGGGCGGCGGCGGCTTGGCGTGAGCTCCTGGCGGACAGGCGGGCGGGCGGGAGCTCGCCGAGCTCGCGCGGGTTGGGGAGATGGGGTTTGGGGGGGGGGGGGGTTGTGGTGGTCGTGGGAGGACCTCGCGCCGACTTTGTGTTCGAACTCAAAAACCCTGCGCACTTACTAATTTACTGCCGTCCTATTTCGTGCCCTCGCTAACTTGACTCGTACTTCCATAAGATGAGGCTGGCCTTACACTGGGGCCAGTGTTGTCGTCAATTTGATTTCGACGTCCTTATCGGTTTCTATCAGATATTATTTACGTACGTAATATTATTCACGTAATTATTCATTATTTTTAAAAATTTTTAAATATATTATAAGTTTTTAATTTGAAGTTAAAAAATAATTAAAATTAAATTCAATTTTAGTCAAAATATACTTTTTATTTTAGACCTTCCATATATGGTTATACTTCAGAACCGCTGTCATGAGATCGCGTAGAGCTAATTGTTTTAATTCATATGCCCATAAATGCTCGTCCAGATCATCGAGGTACTAAATTTGTAATTCCACACTCAGATGTTCCAAACTCAACCGATGATGACTATGATGATTAGTTGTATTATTTTAGAATTTATAAATTATGTATGTGTGAAATACATTTTAATGAAAAGTTAAATTTGCTTATGTTAATTTTTAAATTTTAATCATATTCATATCATTTCTTATATATTGTTTTAATACACTAATATATATTTAAAGCAGACAATATTAGTGGCTAACTATCAAAATTAATTTTAATTGGCTTAAATAATATTTAAAATTATTGTAAAATTAAGTATAAATTCATTCATAATTTTTCAAATTTTTTCAAATTTTTTCTAATATTTTATCGTATTTTAAATTTGAAGTCAAAGTACAGTCAAAGTATAGTCAAACTCTGGTCAACGCCCAATTAATAATTTAAAAAATTCTTTCGGCCGAAACCGAAACGGCCGAAACGTATCGGTTTCGGCCGGTCTCGAAACCGAAACCGAAACCGAAACCGAAAACTTTGGTACAAAGACACTAGATATCGCATATTGTAGAAATTGATTATACGAATTTTATAATTATTTTTTTGTTGTTATTTTTTATTTATATTTTTTGTCATGAAAATTATTTTCATATTATGCACCTATTCCATTGGTTATGTTTTGGGATATTCACGCGACAGAATTGGTCGTGTAGCATGAGATTAGATTTGGCCCAATAGTCAAATGTAAATATATCGAATTAGGTACTTTTGTATAATTTTAAAACATTTCAGGGTTTTATTTGTGATAAACCGAATCCCTCATAAATGCCCGTATCCAATTTCGACCGCTGTCAGATTCCAGTCAACAAGTCCTAGCCGAAAAATCCGCCGACGCCGACATCGTCCGCCGGCGAAATAAGTTGTGCGGGCTTCATGGTAGGATCTGGATCTCGTCCTCTGTTCCCTACTGATGTTCCTATGCGTTGTTTATACTTCTCTTTTGCTGTATATTGGTTAAAAGTTGGGAAATTTTCGTTTTTAATTTCATTCTCTTGATGACTATCATTTTTTCCTATATCTTTTGTGCATCGCAAATTTCGATGTTCATCTTGTGTATAGGAATCATTTTCTGGTGGTTTTCAAAGACGTTGATGTGGTTTTTAGTGAAAAGATTGGGTCTTGGATCAGCTCAAAAAAGAAAGGATTGGGTCTTGGAACCATATTATTTTCAAGGATGAAATGTATCCAAAGTAGTGAAGATATGGCTTTGTTATTGGGGATTAATTATGAATCTTTTATGATTTTGTCCATGTATTGGGTCTTCCCCATACTAGTGGGATAGATTCTCATCTTTTATTTGCATCTGCTATTGAGTTTTATTTGTTAATTATTTATTTATTGGCTCTGCCTATGAAGGTTGGATTGTGCATACTGTATTCGACGGCTAAAGTTGCAGGATTGTATTGTTCTGATTTGTAAAAAAGAATTTCCAAAAATATATTTGAAAGCACCATTCTCCTTCTTTATCATTTTGTTGCTTTGAATTGGTAGGTTTCGTACATATTTTTACCAATAACTGAATTTAATTTCTGACTTTGGGTTGCTAAACTGGACAAAGTAAGGTCAAATTGAACTTGATTCAGTTCACATAGACTACTCTGTGTTTCTATAGTATAGCCTTATATGTTATTCCATCATCATATTTATCTTATTTTCGAATTCTAAAGTAAGGTCAAATTGAACTTGATTCAGTTCACATAGACTACTCTGTGTTTCTATAGTATAGCCTTATATGTTATTCCATCATCATATTTATCTTATTTTCGAATTCTAAAGTGCAGCGTCAAAATACTTGTCAAAAAATCATTGGTTTTATTTATTTATTTTTTTTGGTTCTTTTAAATGTGTATTACTGTATTAGGCAGTTATTACCATCTATTGTGTTAAATAAATTTTTTGCAATTTTAATCTAAATCAACCTATTAGTTCTTTATACAAAAAGAAATATAAATTCTTAGCTACTGTAGCTACGTGTGAAGGGCAGCGATCTGCATACTTGCCTTTCTCATAGTGCTCCAGATATCAATTGCTAGACTTCAGATCTGCCAAAAAAATGTTGTGTTCACTTCATTTTTGGTTAAAAAAATGCTGGCATATATTTCACTCTTGTTTGATCTTTAAATCATTAGAACTTTGATAATTCACTTTCTGCAAAGAGATTTCCTACTTTACAAAGTTAAAATGGGACATCTTGGGTTCATTTTGCATTTTTGAAGTCATGAAAACAAAATTTGACATGGAAATCTGATTGAACTGCTTTGTTTTAAGGTGAATTGTGGAGGCTAATGTAGTTCTGTGGCTTTAACATTTGGGATCATATAAGCGAAAGAAATGCTTAAATTCAAAATATTTCATTCCCTTTGTTGCTCCTTTATTCATAACAATGTTTGGCTAATTGAAGATTGGGCCTAATTTCTTATTCTATTTCCCATTCTTTTCTGTAGAAGTTAGCTGACTTATAGGGTTTTTGGATCTGTTTTAGTAGTATGTAGAATATGCAGCTCACAAATACCTAATTGACAAAAATTGTCTGGTTTATAACATATTTGGAGCAGTCTGTGACTATTGATATTGTATTTAATAATTATTTACACAAGAAAATTTCACTGGATAAATAATGTCCTTAATTGTCCTGAATTAGCTTGAACCAGTCATATCGTTAACAGAATTTTTATTCTGTGTTTGAACTCCCTTCAAGTTCCACTCATGGATTTTTTTGGTCAATTTAGCTAAGACTCGCAAATGGTAGCTGACTACTCAAGCATTTTGATTTGATCATACTCATACTTTTTGAATTGGATGTTTGACTTGCTTGGCAAGTTTTCTATTGCTAATTTATTAGATCCATTTATTGAGGAATGATTTCAAAATTTTCCCCAGTGAACTTCTATGTGATTGAAAAAGACATTCATTGGAAGCATCATTATTATATTATTATTATTTTTGGTTCTTTTTGACGCTGATGCTTTCAATTTATATGCATTTTACAATAATCATCAGCTGTTCTGTTGAATCAAATTCAGCTTATATTTTTGATCTAAATAGATTAACCCTATAATGGGCTTCACAAATAATTATACATTCTTGGTGGAGCTTTGAGTAAAGGGTAGTTAGCTACATGCATGCCTTTCTCATAGTGCTCCAGACATCAACAGCCGCATCTCAGAGCAGTGTGGTCATCTTCACCTCATTTTTGCTCAAAATGATTATGATTATATTTTGTTGTAACTTAATTATATGTCTACATAAAAGTTTTGATCCCTCGTTTTCTTTAAAGTGAGTTCCTACTTTTTCAAGTTAAAAGTTGGTGCTTGTGGAGTGATGATGATGCATTTCTCCAAAGTTGGACACAAAATTTATCATTGAAATATCTTGGGCTTCTGTGGATGCATTTGTTTTGTTTTCCTGTATATTAATGGCTCTACCCAGAAAAATGTTCAACTCAAGATATGCCATTTTATAAGCATTCAACTCATTGTAATATTTTGTGTTGAATAAAAATTTTAGTTGTGTTTTTCAACCTAATTTTAACCTGATTTATGGTTTGAAAAATAAGCCTTAGCTATTGGAGCTTCGAGTGAAAGTCAGCAATCTACATGTTTGTCTTTCTCATAGAGCTCCAGACATTAACTTGCCTCGTATTGGAACAAAGGGGTGGTTTCAGCATTCTACCTGCTCAACAACATGAAGGCACATACTTCTGTGGTTCCACTATTTTTTACCTTTGTCATAGCTGGTGGGGCTTTAAGGGAAGGGCAGCAACCCTTCATGTTTATCATTCTCAATGTGCTCCAGATATCAAGTTGCCTTGCATTGGAGAAAAGCAATCACTTTTGAGACCATTTCTGCTCAAGATCATGATGACATATAATTCCACTCCTACTTAACCATGAAAATATGCAGGTTCTGAATTTTTTTGCAACTTTAAAAGAAATTTCTACTTTAGAAAGTCCATGTGGTAGCAATTGAAGTCATGGTGGCTTTTTTTTTTTGAGTGTCAATCTGTTGCTTTTGTGTGTGCAGTTGTTCTGCTTCCCATAAATGGTGGAGGCTTATGTATTACTGTTCTTAACTCAATAGTTACTTCTGTTTCATTAAAATGGGGGCCATCTGAAAAATTGTTTAGTTCAAAATACCATTCCTTTCCTTGATCCTTTGTTCACAAATATTCTTCTTGTTTTGTAGAAGGTTTCTGTTTTGCATGAGTTTATGTATCTTCATTAGAAATGTAGACGGCATGCAGCTTATGAAAAAGAGATCTGGTTGATGAGATTGAATCCTGTTTATTGACAATTCATACTATGTTAATGATGTGACCTTGTTCTTGAATTATTCATGAAATTTCTAATGGCTGAAAATCTGTGATGTCCTCGACTCTGCACAGTTTCTTCAAGCCTTTCAGTTACCTTGTGCGGCATTCACAAATTAGCCTTGAAAAGTTCTTGCGGATACCTCACTAATTTTGCTTCTTTACTACTGTAATACTCAAATGAAAACATCTCTGATCTCCATGTAATAAACAAATTTTCCACTGAAACAGGGTTTTGAGCAATTTCAGCTGTTGCCTTGCGAACACTATTCCTGCTAGCCTGCAGCATCAGAAGTGAATGCTCTGTACTCTCGCCAAAGAAGATCCCTTCCTCTCTCTGCTTCTTGAACTGCAATTCAAAAGCGTTTGGGTTGAAGTCTCACTGTGCTCCAGAACAACTCCAATGGCTGAATACAAAGTGAAAGCTTATCGGCCCTGGTGGAGAGGAGAATTGAGTTTGAAGCCCGGGATGACACAAGCATTTGCCTTTCTCATGCTGGGAGGGGGCATGCTGTGCATGCGCAGGTCGCTTGGTTTCTGGTTCCACTGATCAATTCAATGGATCTTTTCTTGATGATTCCCAGAAGGAGGGAAATGTTTTGACGTGCGTCGCCTCAACTTTGGATTGCACCATTGAGACCCACAAGGAATCTGCACTTTTCTGATTGAGCTCTCTCACCAAAGGTGATTCACAAAGTTGGTCTCTAATTCCTCGCGTTACCATTTTATTTCATAGCTTCATTGCAGACTTTCATTGTAAAGATAGGAGTTAACCTTAATTATCTTTGTTATTGGATAAATTGTTGTCTTACATCATTCTTGAAAGATCAGTTTTGTACAAGAATGTTTAGTGCTAGGGATTTTTGCATATTTACCTCTGTACCGTTGGTTATTTGCACAAATGCCTCCAAAATGTGAGGATGGTACTGTAATTTTTTTGTCCTTAAGTAATTGCAGAGTTATGGGAAAGTAAAACTTGGGGGGAGGAATGCAATCTGTGGTCAATTGCATATTCCCCCTGAGATCTTACTAAATTATATAGTTGTCCTCCAAAATTTAAAAGTTTATATATAACTATAAAATTTTGTCAAATTGTATAAATAAGAAAAATTGAATATAATTCTTTGAAATTTTTTCAAATTGTATATTTTTCATTCAAATTTAAAAAATTATATATCTTTTGTTGAGTTATTTGATATATTAAAATTTTTTTTCGAGTTTAAATTTATTGTTAGATCAATAATATTAAAAAAAGACAAAAAAAACCTTTGATCTGGTCTAGATTAGCGTGTAATGGAAAACACATGGAAAAATGGACTTCAAATCTAATTCATATTGGGTCATAGATTTGACATAAATTGAGTTTTAGTTCTACTTAAAATCAGGCTAAAATAAGTTTAAATCAAGCTAGGGGCAAAAATATTATTTTACTTTTATAATTTAAATTTAATTCAAGATTGAATTAAGAATGGGTTTAAACTAGATTAGGAAAAAATAGTTATTTTATATTTTGAGTTAAATTTAATTTGATATAAATCTCTTAATTAAATGAGAGAGAGTTTTTGGTAATAATTACTTAACCATGTTCTTTCTAACTAAGTTATGAATATTTTTATTTTTTTATTTGAGTTTAAATGGAGGTAAACGATATATATTTTCTAAATTTTTTTTATTCTAACGATAAATTTATACTCGATGAAGTTTTTACAATAGATCTAGAATACAAGAAAGAATATTTAATTTTTTAATCTTGGAGGAGATATATGTAATTTGACAATATTTAAAGTAATTATATGAAATTTTAGATTTGGAGGAGAAATACATAATTTGACAAGATTTCAAAGAATTATGTATAAGTTTTAAAATTTGAAAGAAAAATATGTAATTTGTTAAAGATTTTAAAGAGTACATTGGCTTTTTTTTTAAAAAATAATTTCTAGTGTTTGCTAGGTATGATACAACCAATTGCAATTGTTTTTTTTAGGAATATTTGTACTCCCGTGGCCTCAAACGCATTACCCGTTATCCAATACGCTTGGGTTTTGGTAAATTCTATTCCCTGATTAAATGGATTGTAATGGATAACAAATCAATGGATGAGGTTCATTTTGTATTTGGAACGGTCACAAATTAATTTCATTGATGGTTAACGAAGTTGTTGCTCTGAACCCGAGAGTCTATTTGGTTTGTTGTTAAGAAGGATTAAATTCCTATTGCTTTAGATTAACTCTCAAAGAAGCAAAAATGTGTTTGAGAGAGTTATTTGAGGAACAAAACGAAATCGGGTAGTTAACTCCATTAGAAATTGTTTGTCCGGATTATCCTTTAAATTGTTGAATTTCGATTAAGATTAGAGTCTTGCATTATTTTAAGACATTACCTAATAACGATAAACATTGCCTAACCATCTCATCTAAAAACTACACTTAATAACAATATATATTCATAAAAAATTCATAGGAGACGAATATTAATGATAACCAACGAAAATGATTATTATTGAGAGTTACAAAAGCTGGTGAAAATTTTTAAGAATTTAAAAAATTTCCAGAAAAATATTGAAACTTTTTATTAAATTATAAAAACTGATAATTAAGCTCATAACAATAACTTTAATCTAAAAGTAAAATTAGAATTAAATACCTAAATTAATTTTGTTGTATTAAAATTAAATTTCCGCACAATAGAAACCCATGCGGCCCTCAACCGGTTCCACGCTGAACTGGTGTTTTCCATTTGATTTTAGAGGAGATCATACTAGGGTCTTTCATTCAACGCTCCTAAACACTTCCAAGATATCCACCTTGGCCACTTAGACCTAACACACACTTGTCTAGAATATATTTGAATTCTACCAAGCAAGTTGCTATTCTAAATCTCGGCTGAAACATATTGCAAAACTCGTTTCGCTTTATGATTAGGAGGCGAGGGCAGAGCGAGCACAACGAGCTCGCGCAGGGAGATCGCATAGCCGTTGCTGGCCATGCGCTCGCTCCCGCGCCCTCGCCGGTCTAGCGCCAGCGCTTGAACCCTCACCGGCATCGAGTCCACACCCTCGTGTCGACCTTTGACACTCGCACCTGTTCAGACTCGTCGACGAGGGTGCGGGTGAGGCGTAGTTGCGGGTGCGAGTGCCAGAGGACGTGAGTTCGGGCGCGGGTGCGGGTGGAGGCGCGGGTGCGAGCACGAGCGTGAAAGAGCGTAGGTTTGGGCACAGGTGCGGGCTGGTTAATGAGGGTGCGGGTGAGGTGAAGGTGCGAGCGTAAGCTCGCTAGCAGGAGCGCGGGTACGAGCGCCCGAGGGCATTGGTTCGGGCTTGGGCGAGGGTCGCGCCCGCACCCGCGCCCTTGTTGGCCTCGCGTTTGTGCTCGAGCCCTGGTCAGCCTTGCACTTGTGCTCGAGCTCTCAGGCCGACCTCTGGTTCCTGCACCCGTGTGCTCGCCAGTCTGGCGCCTACGCCCGCGCCCTTGCACCGGCCTGACGGTCGCGCTCGCACCTCATGCCTCGTGCCCATGCCCCCGCACTCAGGCTTGAGCCGGGGCCACGTCTTACCGGCTACGCGCTCGCGCCTGTGCCCTCGCCGGCCTCTGGAACTAGTAGCCGAGTGAACAGTAAAACTGGCAACACTGTTCATGTGCATGCGTTTTTTACCTTTTTCATGCACGTACATGGTCGTTCCACTGAAAGCAAAAGTAAAAAAAATTTGTATCAGTCAGTATTCCAATCCCATGTCAATACATAATTAATAAATAAAAAAATCTTTCGACCCAGACCGTACATGGTTGTTTCAAAATTTTTTAAAAATATTATAATATTTTTAATTTGAAGTTAAAAAATAATTAAAATAAAGTTAGATTTTGTTCAAAATGTAATTAATAAATAAAAAAAATCTTGATTGAAATCAAAATGAAAATGATTTTTATGATCAAAATGCGTCAATTTCTCTGAGTGTCGAAACCATTTTTGAAATCACAATTCAAAATAGAATTAGCAAGGGTTTATAAGCAAATTTTTTTTTTACTTAATTAAATGCAATTGTTATCTTTAAGTTCAAAAGTTAGCATACCTATTAAGTGATTAACTATAAAATTAATTAAAATTAATTAAACTTATATTTACTATTATGATAAAATTATTAATAATTATTTAAAATTTTTAAAATTTTTTGAAATTTTTTGAAAATTTTTATCATTCTTTTAATTTGAAGTCAAAGTATAGTCAAAATATAGTCAATCTCTAGTCAAACACGTAATTAATAATTAAAATTTTTTTTACCAAAATCGAAACGACCGAAATATCCGAAACGTATTGGTTTCGTTGGGTGCCGAAACCGAAACTGGAACTAAAACTTAAAACCTTGGTATATATAAAACCAAGGTTTTAAATCTTGGTTTCAGTTTTGGTTTCGACACCCAGTGAAACCGATATGATTCGGCTATTTCGATTTCAGTTTCGACCGTTTCAGTTTCGGCTGAAAGATTTTTTTAATTATTAATTATATATTGATATGAATTTGACTATATTTTGACTCTACTTTGACTTCAAATTAAAAATATGATAAATTTTTAAACTTTTTTTAAAAAATTTTGAAAATTATGAAAGGATTTATAATTAAATTTACCATAATATTAAATATTAATTTAATTAATTAAAATTAATTTTGATAATTAATCACTGATATAGTATATTTTTAATATATATTATTGTATAAAAAAATATACGAGAAATAATATGAATATGATTAAACGTTAAAAATTAACATAAATAAATTTAACTTATCATTTAAAGATACTTGACACATACATAATTTATTGATTATAACGTAATATAATTAATCATCACCATCATAATTATTATCAGTTGAGTTTGGAACATCTGGGTGTGAAATTACAAATTTAGTACTTGGACGATCCGGATGAGCATTTGTAGGTATACGTGAACAGTACTAGCCATGCACGCATGCATATGGGAACAATATTATAGCTCTACTGTTCACTTAGCTATTAGGCGAGTGCGCAGGTGTTGGCGCACGGTTGGCGAGGGCGCAAGCGAGGGTGCGATGTGTGAGGCATGAGGTGAGGGTGCAAGCAATGGCGTAGGCGCGAGCGAGGGCACAGGTGTGAGGGTGGCATGCTGGCTTGGGCGTAGGCGTGGGTGCTGCCGCGAGGCCAGCTCGGGCGTTGGCAAGGGCGCGAGGTGTGAGTACTCTTTATCATTAACATCAAATCATGGTTGAAAATTTGAAGGAATTTATGTGACTGGATTACAAAAACAAATCAACTAATAAAGTTCAAATCCTTGAGAGTAAGAAGTAAGAACAAATGCAAGCAATAAGAGATCAATGATGTTATTTTAAAACCTCTACAACTATCTAAGGAGAAATTTTTACCATGAACTATTGAAATGACAAAAATTGCTCAACTCTTACATGAAATCACTAGCTTATATGATATATCTACTAATACAACAACAGTGACATACCTTGCCTTTATGAAATTTGAGAGAATTTAATTTCTGTTGTGTGAAATACTGATATTCACCATAATTTATGATATAGAAGAAGAAAAGAAAAAAAATAGCACACAAAAGATTTACGTGATTCGGTCTACGATCTCCTCTATAGCTGAAAGCAATCCAAAGGATATTGTATTGATGAAAAATAAAAAGAGATTACAATGATAAGGGCAAAATTTTAATATCATTAACTCTCACAAGAGACTAATTAGTTTAGCGGTCACAAGATATTTTGAGAGTTTTGATTTATATCTCTCTATCTTAGTATATAAAATCTTTAGATGAATATAATATTTATAAGAGTAACCTAACTGAATTTGAATCAAAGTAGAAGACTAACTCAAATAAGAATTTGACCTACTAATCTAAGTCTTTTAGTAGGAGATAAATTCATAAAAAAATTTAAATCACTAAATTATTTTTTAATATAAATCTTAATTTAATTAGGACATTTCGAAAAATTTAGATTTGAGACATGATTAAATCAACAATATCTACCTTGGCTTGAATTCTCTTCTTCTTTGAATTTAAATATTCAAAAAAAATACTTCACTATTATTCCATAGGCATAGGGTAGGATCAACGATATTGAATATTGATCAAGTCAAAACAGAGCTTAAACTTGTCAATCAAAATCATCTTCATCAACATATCTGTATGATTTCTTGAAGTATAAATTTTTTGTAAAAAAATCTTATCATTTTCAATAATGTCCCAAATAAAGTGAATCGGATATCTATGTGCTTTGATCTAATGTGATAAATGTGGTTCTTTGCAAGGTATTTGGCGCTCTGACTATCATAAAAAATAGAAAGAATATATTGAAAAAAAATTAACTTTACTTGCCAAACCTTTTAGCAATAAAGCTTATTCGATTACTTTTATAGTTGTCATATATCCAGACTCTGTTTTAAATAATGTCATAGTTAACTATAAGATATACCTCCAGCTAATAGAACTATCATAAAGAGTGAAAAAATAACTAATGAGAGATTGTCGTTGATTAAGTTCTTCAGCATAGTTTGAATTGATGTAGTTAATAATTTTGGCATTTTTAAATTGTGTTTCTTTTCAATATCATTAACTCTCACAAGAGACTAATTAACCTAATTATTATAAAATATTTTGAGAGTTTTTATTTATATCTCTCTTAGTATATGAAACCTTTAGATGATAAAGTATTTATAGGAGTGGCCTAATTAAATTTGAATCAAAGTAGGAAATTGACTTAAATAAGGATTTGAACCACTAAACCAAGTCTTCTAGTAGGAGATAAATTCAAAGAAAAATTAAAATCACTAAATTACTTTCTAATATAACTCCTAATTTAATTAGGATTTTTTGAAAAATTTAGATTTGAGATACAACTAAGTCAACAATCTCTATCTTGACTTGAATCCTCTTGTTTTCTAAATTTAAATCTTCAACAAACACCTTCGCTATTGCCCCATAGGGCAAGATCAACAATCTTGAATATTAATCAAGTTAAAGCAAAACTTGAACTTGTCAATTGTAATAACCTTCATCAATATATCTGCATGATTTCTTGAAGTATGAATCTTGTATAAAGAAATTTTATCATCTTCAATAATGTCCCAAATAAAATAAAATCAGATATTTATGTGCTTTGATATGATGTGATAAACATAGTTCTTTGCAAGATGTATGAATGAAGCTCTAACTATCAAAAAAAAAAAGGAAGAATATATTAAGAAAAATTAATTTTACTTGCCAAACCTTTTAGTTATAAAGATTTTTTGACTGCTTCTATAGTTGTCATATGCTCAAACTCTATTTTAGATAGTATCACATTTGACTACAAGATACATCTCTAATTAATAAAACCACCACAAAGAGTGAAAAGATAACTAATGAGGGATCGCCATTGATTAAGATCTTCAGAATAGTTTGAATTGACGTATCTAACAATTTTGGTATTTTGAATAATGTTCTTGTTAAAATATTAACTAATATTAAGAGTATCTTTATATTTTACTAATCACTTTACAGCTTATTAATGCTCTTTCTTTGAATTTGCCATGTAGTGACTAATAATACTATCTGCTTGTATAATATCAGGTCTTGTGCATACTATAATATGCATTAAACTTCCAACAGTATTTGAGAATGGGATGTTCTCTTTGTATACATGATTCTCATATGTAGAAGAACATAGTTGAGCTGAAAGTTTGAAGTGGGCTACTAAAAAAGTACTAACAGGTTTTAAATTCTGCATGCCAAAATGAGAAATAATCTTCTTGAGATACTTATTTTGTTTGAGCCATAGCTTGTCATGCTTTTGGTCTCGACCAATCTACATATCGAAAATCTTTCTTTCAGCACCTAAATCTTTTATCTTAAATCCTTTTTTCATTCTATACTTTAGATCATTAATTAGAGATATGTCTTGAGTAACAATAAGTATATCATCAACATAAAGAACTAATATAATGAGTAAATTATTGGCATGTATTTTAAACAGACACAACAATCATACTTGTAATGGATAAAACCTTGTCCCAATATAAAACTATCAAACCTTTTATATCATTATCTTGGAGATTGTTTCAAATCATAAAGTAATTTATTCAACTTTCAGACATAATTTTTCTTACTTTTTTAGATGAACCTTTAATGTGCCACTAGTTTTATTTAAATTTAAATCACACATAATTATTGGATTTATAGGAAGAAAAGAACTTCCTCAGTGAAGTAGCATCATAGGAGACTCCCGAATTAGTCACCCAAAGTAGTATCATGGCATGAGAATTTAAGACATATTTCATTACAAATCGAAAAAATTATTATTTCTTCAATGGTGGTGGTAGTGGGTTGTTTGGCTTCCACTTTATCATCACGCTTCACATTCCTTTGCTCCTTAAGGAATATGCCGCATTCCCTCTTCAAATGCCCCGACTTATGACAATAGAAGTATTTATTCCCCTTCCTTGACTTTGATCTATCCTTTGACTTCTTATGATTATAAGATTTCTAACTTGTATTTCTCCCCCGATTCTCCATAACAAGAGCTTCTGAATGAAATGTACCAGTGGCCTTTCTTCTTGTTTCTTCATTCAACAAGATTTAAGTAACAAAGCTCATAGTCACTATGCCATCCAGTGCTGAATTTCTTAGATATACAATTAATGTCTCCCAACTTCTGGTAAATAGCTAAGAAGAATTAATACTTGTAACTCATCATCAAGCTTCATATTCATGGAAGAAAGTTGGTTCATAACGCTATGCATTTCATTGAGATGTTCAAGAATGAAGTTTCCTTCCTTGAATTTCAAAATAATAAGCTTTATAATAAAAAAAGGGCCTTGTTCCCTATCATTTTCCTTTCATAAAGACTTTCAAGATTCTTCTAAAGAGAGGATGTCAATGACTCATTAGCAATATGATGAAATACAAAGTCATCAAGCCATTTTAAATGAAACTCATAGCTTTCCGATCAAGCTGCTTTCACTCTTCATCATTCATGTCTTGTAGTTTTTTAGCATCATCACCTAAGAGATCTTCAAGATCTTTACATATAAGAAGATATTTCATTCTTGGTTTTTAAATAGTCCAATTGTTATTGTTCAAGCTCATCATTTTACTTGTTCTTGCCTCCATTGTTCACCCAAAACTTCAAGAGCTCCAACCAAAACTCTAGTATCACTTTATTAAGAAATTAAGCCGAATAATAATATGGAAGTATACCAATTTTTTGTTAAATAGAGACCCCAACTCCTTCAAGAGAATTTTGAAAATGCCATCAAATCTCTTAGACTTGTGGATTAGTTTTACAAAACTAAGAAAATATTTCTTCTTCATCTTCTTCTTGTACTTTCAAGTTTTTACAAGGATGATTTTCTTCTTTACTCTTGATATACCACCATAAGAGAAAGAAAACTTCCTTCTTATCCCAAGGATGAAAGTAGACCAAGATGATTATTTTTTATTTTTTCCATGAGGATAGTTCTTCTCAAGAGTCATATGGTTTTCCAAAAATATTCGTATATGAGTAGCACATGTAAGCTATATCATTTACATATTGTAACACATATGGGTCATCCTCCTCATAAAGAAGGATACACATCAATACCCCCTCCTTTCTTTTTGAAATTTTTGGTTGGATTTTTGGCTTTTGGTTTAATATTGTTTGGGTGAAATAATCAAGTAAGGTGGTGTATAACGAAAGAGGGATGGACTATGGTGTTAGTTATGCATGTGTTTGGGGGAGCTCTTGTGTTTGTTGAGGCATTGAATTTTTGTGTGATTTGTTTGTATAATAGAGGGTTTGGGAAATTTACATGAGACAAGTTCTTATTTTTGCATGCATAGTGCATCGCAAGGGTTTGCATTTTTTGTTAATCAATGGTAACAAGCAAGCATTTTCAGCAAGTTTTTATTTTTTAGTTTCATTTTTTGCCATTTGAAAGAGGTGTTTTGGTCAGATTTTACTTATGAGAAAACTATAGTCTCTTTTTGACATAAGACATTAGAAAAAGTAAAACTACTGTTAGTCCTTAAGGGGCCGTTTGGTTCCGAATCAAGGTCAAGGTCAAAGTTAAAAAAAAGGCTAAAGTGTAAAAAGATAATACAGTTAAGTAAATCTTGTTTGGTTATTGATCTGACTATCGAGTAGTTCAAATTTTTTTTGGACCATTTTACCCTCAGCTTTTCCTTTAAAAGGGAAGCTGTCCTCGCCGCCGACTCCATCATCTCCGATGAGGTACGGCGTGATTGGTTCGTCTCTAATGGGGTTCGTCGCGAGCCCTTCGTCTCCGACGGGCTACGCCGCGAGCCCTTCGTCTCCGACGGGCTACGCCGCGAGCCCTTCGTCTCAGACGGGCTACGCTACGACCCCTTCATCTCAGACGGGATACGCCGTGACCCCTTCGTCGCTGACGGGCTATGCCGTGACCCCTTCGTCTCCGGTGGGCTACGCTGCGACCCCTTTGTCTCCGACGGGCTACATCGCGTCCCCTTCATCTCCGACGAGCTATGTCACCGAACTTGGATTCTTCCTTGGCAATTACTCATCGTTCTCTTCCTTGCCAATTACTCAGCGTTCTATTCCTTGCTCAATAGATGGATGGTGGGGAGCGGAGTGGTGATGCAGGATGGACGGTGTTCTACAACTGTAGGATGGACGGCTACCAGGACACGCTCTACGCCCACTCCAAGCGCCAGTTCTGCCGTAACTGCACCATCTTCGACACCATCGACTTCCTCTTTGGCAACTCCCCTGCAATCTTCCAGAACTGCCTCCTCCTGGTCCGGCAACCAATGGCCAACCAGCAGAACATCGTGACTGCACAAGGTCTGAAATACCACCGGGAGCCCAATTCCCATCATCCTCCACAACTGCACGATTGCCGCCGACCCTATCTTCTACCTCGGTCGACTGTCGAGGGAGTACTCCAGAACCTTCATTTTGCAGTCAGAGATTGGAGATTTCATCCACCCGGATGGATGGATGCTGTGGAGTGGCGACTTTGGGCTGAATACTTGCTTCTACACTGAGTTCGACAATTGAGGCCCCTGGGTGGGGACGGCGCAACGAGTGAAATGGAAGGGAGTTGAAAACTTTATTGATGTATGGATGAGGACAGTGACTCTTTCGTATTGTTGTAAATCTTCTTCCCTTTAAATATTGGAAGCTGGAAACTTTGTTGATGTGTGGATGATGCTATGGTCATTAAAAATAAATATCGAATTATGCAATTCTTGGTATATCACAGGTTGTCGGGATCACTTTTCTTCAAATTTTCATCTATATGTGCATCGAAAGGAATTTATACCAGATGATGTTGGCAAGGCAAAAATGGTGTTAAATGAATCATCGGTTAGCCATTCACAGGGAGAACATGTTTAGCTTTCAAACATAATATTATAACATGTCATAAAATTCTTAATACTAGAGTTTGCATAAGGAAATAGTGAAGAACACAATATACATTATTGCGAGATATATATAGTAATTTTTCAAGACAATGAAGATACAATGAGTAATGTCTTAAAAATTCTGGGTTGAAAAGAAAGCATCAGTAAGGAGAAAGATCCTAGTTTGCCAAGAAACCCGATATAGGTTTGGCCTAATTCCCCATTTCTTTGCTTGTACGTGCGACTGCTTCACGGTGAAAAAGTATAATATTATTCTCTGCAAGTAAATAAAAGTAGAAAAATTATTAACATGATTATCAAAAATTATCTAAAATATACTTACAATTGATAAGAAACAAAAAAATTATTAACTTATTTGACATTAGAAAGTTAATTATGATATTTTATATCAAAAAATAGTAAACTGTCACTTACGCATCTCATAGAGCTACAGTTATTTGGTTTTGAAGTATTTTCCCATTTCGTACTTCACGTTGCGATATATGAATGTTCGGTTCTAATATTTCATTGTGTACTCCCGTATATTTTTTAGTGCTATTATTAACTCGTTCGTTAGTCCCACACTCGCGAAACAACTGGTCCTCACCGTAATTTCTATGTATAAAATTATGTAGCACAACACAAGCCACCATTAGAGCACATTGTGTTTCGTAAGGATATGGTTGCATTTTACAAAATATTTGAAACTGTTGCTTAAATATGCCAAATGTCCTCTCCACACAATTTCTCAAACTGGCATGCATGTGATTAAACTTGTTCTTCAGATTCCGATATCGGACTCGACGGTGACCAAACTGTCCGATGTGATACCACTCATTTTGAAATGGTGCGAGAAAGTTGCTAGTATTGACATAGCCGGCATCCACTAGATAGTATTTACCTAAAATAAACTATGATTATCATTATGAACATTATCATTCATAGTCAAATAAAAGCAAAAGTACGAGTTTCACTTTCAGGGATGAAGAAATCGCCTTGCGTTAAATATTTTTGTAAGACTCGTGAGTCTGGTGCAGATCCCTCCCAGCCGTTACAAAATGTAAAAAAATTTCATATCAAAAGGCACAACTGTCATAACATTTTGCATAAGCAACCCATGTCTATGTCGAAATGAAAGTTGCATTTCTCGACTCACAATCACCGGTATATGGGTGCCATCTATAGTCCCGAGTGCATCCTACAATAAAATACATAATATGTTAAAATTTAAGTTGGCATTACTTAGAGAATATTGTAGAAACTTATTTCACTTTAAAGAAGAAATACGCTCCTCCTCGATTAAAAGTTGCGAGATGGACTTGAGCATCATCAGACAACAATTGTATGGAATCATTTTTCAGTGAGATAATGTCTTACAAGACTTTATTGAAGTACCTACTTATAGTCTTTATAGAGTATTGGAATGCCAGTTGCAAGTCTCTGTTAGACGCTCCACGAGCAACCGAGTAAAAAAAAATCCCTACTTATAATTCAGCTGATACATGTTGTGTAGATACGATACTTTCCCACTCAACTAGCAATCTAGTGAGCTGTAAAAACATTTGGGGTACAACTCTAAAGGTTCAAAAATATCGTTCTTCATTGTCTAGTAAATTATACATAGTCTCCATCCCAGTAAATGATTGATTATTCAGTAGATCGGGTGGTCTTCTCGCATAGGTTGAGGAGCCTTGTATCCAATCGAAAATGTAATCTTCCACGAGTAACTCTATTTTTTCTTCCACATCATCAAGAATGTCATCGTAATTATATATCTTGGTGTTACAAAGATAAACACACTTGAGGCATAGCATCCGCAATAAGGTCTCTATATAAATAGAGATCGACCTAAGTCTGATTGATAAACAATTATCGGAGTGATAGGTCATGTCAGATTGATAAACAGTTACCGTCAGAGTGATAAGTCATGTCTAATTGATAGGACGTGTCGTCTTGATGTTACACAGATGAACAGTTATTGTCAAAGTGATAAGTCATGTTTGATTGATAGGACGTGTCGTCTTGATGTTACAAAGATGAGCAATTGTCATCAGAGTGATAAGTCCTGTCTGATTGATACGACGTGTCGTCTTGATGTTATAAAGATGAACAGTTATCATCAGAGTGATAAGTCATGTCTGATTGATAGGACGTGTCATCCTGATGTTACAAAGATGAACAGTTATCGTGAGAGTGATAAGTCATGTCTGATTGATAGGATGTGTCATCTTGATGTTACAAAGATGAACAATTGTCATCAGAGTGATAAGTCATGTTTGACTGATACGATGTGTCGTTTTGATGTTACAAAGATGAACAGTTATCGTCAGAGTGATAAGTCATGTATGATTGATAGGACGTGTCGTCTTGATATTACAAAGATGAACAATTGTCGTTAGAGTGATAAGTCATGTCTGATTGATATGACATGTCGTCTTAATGTTACAAAGAAAAATACATATTATAATCCACAGAGAATCACCAAAAATAATAGTAATACAAAAATTGACTTTTGAAAGCATCTGCTGATAGAAACATCTTGACAGAATTGATTTAAATTTCGAAATAATAGTGATATAGAAGAGAATTTACATGCAGTTTCAATGAATTCACATTCAGGGGCCTAAAAGTAATCCACAACCACAAATAAAATCACACAAAGAATGCATTGGTCGTCCAGTTACATTTTACAGTTGACTATATTAAACAACCCTCAGAAATCATCCTACAGCATTGCTGTTAGCAACGAGTATTTAACCTTGATGGAGATCCTACCACCATCCACGGACAGCTTGTCGGTCAGCACCCAATACCCCAGACTTTCGTGAGAGGCTGACTGGGCCAACCCACTCCGATTTTCTTCATGGACACAACATTGCAAAAGCCAAGACGGAGGAAGAGCACTTTCTACATTGTTGTTTCTTTTACTTCTAGCCATGCCTTGGTTACAATGGAGGTAGAGTCATCAATGCAAGTGCCATTGTAGTGGACGGGGGCTGTACAGACGTGAGAGAGGAGTGACCATTTGATGGGCTCAAAGTAGTCCCCTTGGTTCAGGGATTCAAAGTCGTCATCTGTGCTAGTGGGCTCATCAAAAAGCTGGAAGACACTAGGGAGTGATGCAAGATGCTGGAGATGGAGTGCCAGCCGATTATTCCTCTTGCCTTCCAACAATAGACGAAGGCCAGTTACTGGACGATTTCTGGAATTAGCCTGTGATGGATAAAATGTCATATGTCAGTTGCTGCCAGATAGAGGAGAAATTGAACAGTATGGATCATTCAAACTTCCAATGTATCATTCACAGGAGGCTAGTTCACTTAGAAGTGCCTTCGAACAATTCGCATCCTCATTAAACACCTGTATAAAAATATAAATGCTAAGAATTATACACGTCATAGTAACGACAAAGTTATCAAAAAATGATAGTACCAATGACTTGTATGAAGATATACACCAAATGCAAAGACAATAATACCTTAAAATCCATGGAAAATATCAGCATCTCACAATTCAGTAAGCAACAACATGTTCCGAGTACCAGCAATGGAAAATAGTAACCACAAAGTTATCAAAAAATGATAGTACCGGTGACTTGTATGAAGATATACACCAAATGCAAACACAATAATACCTTCAAATCCATGGAAAGTATCAGCATCTCATAATTCAGTAAGCAACAACGTGTTCCGAGTACCAGCAGTGGAAAATAGTAACCAGAAAGTTATCAAAAAATGACAGTACCTGCAAGGGCTTTCTTTTGCAGAAGCAAGATAACTAGTGAATTGTATCAAATTATACACAAGAAAGCACCATGTTAATGATTCCTTCCGACATCAAGGGCAAGTAAGAAGTAAAACTTGTTGACAAAACAACCAAATGCAAACACAATAAAACCTACAAACCCATGAAAAGTATCAACATCTCACAATTAAGTAAGAAAACATATCAAATAGCTCAAAAATTAGTAGCAACAGGGTGTTCAGAGTACCAGCAAGGAGCTTGCCCCAGGACCTATGGAGGATCCACTTGGGGAATATGATTGGAACCCTACTCGTACATTATCCCATCATCTGACAGCTTACTCGGAGTTACCCGAGATTTGAGGGGATGACAGACAGGATTTACGTACCTTAGGTGCTTCGTTTATATCATATTTTGCTATTCGCTTTTCAGTCCATAATTTCAGCCCAAACGGTTCCTCCTCTAGCAGAAAATAATCCTGATGCATTGGATCTTTCAGACATTCAGCTCATTTAAACTTGTTTAAAGTGTCAATAAAAGTAAGGCTGAACAACTTGGCCAATCACTTTTTATACTTCTCGTCGGTGTGTTCACCTCCGGGATGAGCCTTCTTCAGATATATTACATCCAAAACATTATACTTTTTGGTTATAATATCCATCCACCTGTTTATAGTCTCCGGATTAGAAGTTTCTATAGACTTGCTCCTAGTACTTCTCAGGAACTCTCCAGTACGTCTCCTGCTATTTTTTCCACTGTTGCCATCGAATTCTTCAACATAGCGTTTCCCATGTGGCTCAGAAGTAGGGTTTTGACCAGGAAACAACCTCCGAGCGGTACAAGTGTCTGGATCATCGTCAACCTCAGTGTTTTGCCTCACTGGTGAGTTGCTCGAATCAGATCCCTCTTGTGGCATAGGTGGCTCTTCAGGTGCACTTCTCGATTACAGCATCCACCTTCCTATTGCAATTGAGCTCTTCAACATTATTTCTACATCAAAAAATTGAGGAAACCCAATGATCCAGGCATTTTCGTATTGTGGGTTGTGCTGCAAAAAAAAAAGTATTATACATAAAATTTCATAATGTATTAGGAAAGTTACAACATAAAGTGTAATATACCATAAAGAAATATCTCATTACTCCCAAATCTCCTGCTGTTGGCTGTGGCTATTATAATCCCACGTCCATCCGCTCTTGTTCTTCATAAACTGAAAGTCATTATACCTTTCTTTCAGTTTCTTCCATCTAGATCTCAATTGGTCTGCATCGCATACCACGACAGATAATTCATTAAAAATTTGCATAAATTTATTCCAAGATTGCTTTCTGAAATTACCACCCTTATTCCTTCCATCAACGTATTCCTCCATTAGCAACTGAACAAGTAAAGTGTCCTCATCAATGGTCCAATTTGGGGTGCGTACAGTCTTGTTAGAAGATTGTCCAACTTGCTGAGTTGATTTTTCCTTGCCTTGTGTTCAAGGACTTCGCCGAATTAGTGGATTGTGAGCATCCATTCCTGTATTAAAATCACAACAAGTAAATCATTGTTTCAACCCAAGGACGATGTCCAGAATATGATACACTTTTTTGTCAGAAAATATACAGGAACTCACTGGATTAGGCGATGGACGACAGAGTGGGGGAGGCCGAAGAGGCGGGAGAAGAGCTCACTGGATTAAGCGGTGGACGTGAGAGAGAGGGCGTAGAGCGCTGCTCGACCGAACCAAACTTGTAAAAAATACCTTCAAAATTACATCGAAGAATCAAAAATTTGCTTCACCAATGAAAATTTGACGGAGTCCTCGCCGGCTAGGGCTTCTTCTTCGGGGACGTTCTCCACTCTGTGTCCCCGATCGATTTCCACCGGAGCAAGATCGGGAGTTTCCGGCACCGAGGATGAAGAGGATGAAATTAGGGTTTCACCGTCGTTGGAGCGAGATCGGAAGTTGCTGGCGCCGAGGATGAAGATGATGAAATTAGGGTTTCACCGTTGCTGGAGTGAGATCAGGAGTTGCCGGAGCCGAGGATGAAGACGATGAAATTAGGGTTTCACCATAGCTAGAGCGAGATCGGGAGTTGCCGGCGCCGAGGATGAAGAGGATGAAATTAGGGTTTCACCGTCGCTGGAGCGAGATTAAGAGTTGCTGGCGCCGAGGATGAAGACGATGAAATTAGGGTTTTACCGTAACTAGAGCGAAAACGGGAGTTGCCGGCACCGAGGATGAAGAGGACGTACCTTAGGGTTTCATCGTCGCTAGAGCGAGATTGGGAGTTGCCAGCGCCGAGGATGAAGAGGATGAAATTAGGGTTTCACCGTCGTTGGAATGAGATCGGAAGTTGCCGGCGTCGAGGATGAAGACGATGAAATTAGGGTTTCACCGTCGCTGGAGCGAGATCTGGAGTTGCCGACGCCAAGGATGAAGACAATGAAATTAAGGTTTCACCGTAGCTGGAGTGAGATTGGGAGTTGCCGGCGCCGAGGATGAAGAGGATGAAATTAGGGTTTTACCGTCGCTGGAGCGAGATCGAGAGTTGCCGGCGCCGAGGATGAAGATGATGAAATTAGGGTTTTACCGTAGCTGGAGCGAAAACGGGAGTTGCCGGCACCGAGGATGAAGCGGATGAAATTAGGGTTTCACCGTCGCTGGAGCGAGATTAGGAGTTGCCGGCGCCGAGGATGAAGACGACATATCTTAGGGTTTCACCATCGCTGGAGCGAGATCGGGAGTTGCCGACGCCAAGGATGAAGATGACGTACCTTAGGGTTTCATCGTCGCTGGAGCGAGATCGAGAGTTGCCAGCGCCGAGGACGAAGAGGACATTAGGGTTTCACCATCGCTGGAGCGAGATCGGGAGTTGTCGGCGCCGAGGATGAAGATGACGAATAGGGTTTCGTTGCGCCGGAGGATGAAAAAGACAAATAGGGCTTTTTACATGGCAGAGGATGAAGAAGATGAGTGAGCGGTGGAGGATGAAGAAGATGAGCGAGCGGCGTGAGCGAAGAAGAGGAGGTGGTTCTGCGGCAGCCGAGGGAAGAAGACGATTTTATAGTTAGGGTTTCGTGGCTAAGGATGGCTGAGCATTGCTGGATCGAGATCGGACGGTAGAGATGCACCGAGGGCATTTTAGTTATTTTCTATTTATAATTTAATTTAATTAAATAATATTAGTCTAGTCATGTTTAGATGGTAGGTCGGTCAATCGAAGATAATCTTGAGTTTGATCTGAAAATAAACGGGGCCTAAAACTCTTTCAATGTGACCAACATCACCCTATCGAAACTCACGCTTAAAATCCAAAATAGCATCCATCGCACGAGGCTCTTTCGGATTTTAAAGAAGAAAATGAAGAAGGCAGTGGTTGCAACTCAAGAGCTTTCTACTTGTGCCTGCAACTGCCTGAAGCAGGCATTATCTAAGTATCACGATATCAAGAACGAGTTTGTCACGAAATTTCCCATGTAAAGACATCATTTTGTTTCTGAGTAATTTGTCAGTCTTAATAATTTCTCTCAGTTCTAATTCCTGTCGAGTTAAAAATAATCCAAGAACTTGTCATATTTATTTGTATGAATTAAATTTAAGGTATGTTTAATTGCAATTGATTTTTGAAAGTGGCAAAAAAATGAAATCATTTTTGTTATTTTTATTATTTATTATTTGGATTCAGATCACTTAGGAAGTGACCAAGGTGAATGCTGTGAGTTCTACCACTTCCGGTCCGGTACAGAAGTTGCACTCCCGCGCTGGTCTGGCCCGAAGACCGTCGTCCTCGTGGCTTCTGCGCCGTTGTTGCCGCCCCTGTACTCGCCGGAAAGCTCCAAACCACTCCAACGACCTTTCTCTCCCTCTCCTGGCTCGGCCGCAGCCGCAGTGGCGCTCCTCCTCTCAGCCGAGTCCTCAAATCCTAGTTCCTCGATCAAATAAATTCCTTCGTCGATCCCCTTCGACCCCCCGATTGTCGTCTTCCCCATGCCATGTTCTCCTGGCCGCCTTCGCCGCCGATACCCTCTTTCGGCCCCAAGCGCAAGCTCCAGGACTATGATTCTGACAATCCCATGACCTCCCGGTTCTTCACCTGTCCCTTCTCTTCTTCTTCTTCTTCCTCCTCCTCCTCTTCGTTCTCGCTCCATTTCTTCGTACGCGTCAGATCGCGAACCATCGTCCACCACACCGACCCCGAAGCTACCGTGTCCTCCACCATCGACCGGATTGGTGCCCTCACGGGTCTCCCCGTCCCCGATATCCGCCTCATCCACTTCGGCCGCCAGCTCGACCCCAACAGGACCCTCTCCAGCTACGGCATCGCCAACGACGCCTCCCTCCACCTCGTCGCCCGCCTCCGCAGCACGCTCCATCCTCGCTCCTGGCAGCTGGCCAACGAGATCGTCTCCGGCGCCTCGCACCATAGCAACCTGGTACCTGACCTCGTCGAGCAGTTCCGGCGCTCCTTCCTGACCAACCCTGGACAGTCCTCGTGGCATCTTCAGATTTTCGCTGACTCCGGCATCCCGGAGGCTCTGGTGGAGATGCTCCTCTAGAATCCTGTTAGCCGTGGTGTAGTTGAGCAGGCCATTCGGGTCATCCTCCTCTCCTTCCCTTCAGTTCTCTTGGATCAAAAGTGGCCGATGGAAATAGAGTCAATGTGGGGCAGTTAGGGTCAGTTGCTTGTTATCTTAACAAAGTTAAATTCTTTTTTGAAAATCTAGGAAGAAGGTGCTAAGTTGCTCCATCCGGTTCTTCTATCAAGAAGAATTACTGTTAATGCCCTCATAAAGCATGCAAAGAAAGATATGAATCTTCGTGGTTACTTAAGCATAACGATGTGCTGATTTTGAGGCAAGGAGATCATTGGTGTTTATGTTGTTGTCCGTAGGGAAGGATGATTATGGTGAGATGCATGAAATGCTTATAGATAGGTCACACTTGTTGGCAGAATCTTTCGAGTACATTGGGCAAGCAGAGGCTTTGCATGGTGGTCTTCTCATGGAATTTAAGAATGAGGAAGCTACTGGTCCTGGTGTTTTGAGAGAGTGGTTTTGTTTGGTGTGCCGAGCAATTTTTAATCCTCAGAAGAATGTTCTGTTTATGCGTTGCCCAAATGATCACCGGAGGTTCTTCCCTAATCCTAGGAAGTTCAGGCTTTTCTGACCCCTTGAATTCTTCTTCTGTATGTGTCATTTTTTGTGCTGTTGAAGCTAGTGCTTGATGTTTATTACCTTCATTTGTTTTGCTGTGTTTATCATGCTTGCCTTGAGATTTTCCCGCAAATAATTAGGTTAAACTTGTGGAAGAATAAGAAAATCCGGTCCTCGTATTCAAGCTCAAGTTGCTCAAACATTGGTCATAGCTATTGTGCTCAATCCCATTTTTTGTTACTGAAATAATCAAATTGAGCACATGCTTTACCCGAGCCTAAAATGAGCTGCTCACAAACAACATGAATATCTGACAGCCAGGAATTGTAAGCCTTCACCAGGAAGAGCCTGTATCATGCATTGAGTGTCCTGAAGGAGTTACGCATTAGACATTTTGGGCTTTTAAAAACATGACTTCATTGCAAGCAAAGAGAATAAAAGAATCAAAGGAAAGGAATGAGTTTAATTATTATCCTAATTATCCTTAATTATAATTTATTATTTAAATATTATTTTTATCATCCTAATTATAAAAATTATTAAAATTAAATTTTATCTTAATTATAATTAATTTTTAAATAAACATTATCTTAATTGTATTTATTAATAAATATTATATTTTTAACTAACATAATTATTAAATTATTTTTTCATTTTCATATATCATCGTATCCAAAATATCAAAATTACACTTCTCATCTCTAATCTCACTGTCCAAACAACCGAAGTTACGAAACTCACAGAAATGGCTACTTCTCCTGCTTTTAAATTAAAATTTACCAAACCACTGAACTCACACTTTTGTCACTTTTATCACTCTTCACTTTCATCACTTCTACCATTTAATTATAATTAATTTTTTATATAAAAACTATATTAATTTTATTTATTAATAAATATTATATTTTTAATTAAAATAACTATTAAACTACTTCTACAATTTTATGTATCACCCTATCCAAACTATTAAAATCACATTTCCTATTTCGGATCTCATTATCCAAACAACTAAAGCCATAAAATTCACGAAATTATCATTTTTTTTTCATTTTTTACATTAAAATTTATCAAATGATCGAATTTATACTTTCATCACTTTTATTATTTTTTACTTCTATGACTTCTATAATTTTTAGTACTTTCGAAAGTAAAATCCGATCCAAATACTAAGACAAACCCGAGAGTGGCATGACACTTTTTAGAGCTCTTGGACTTTCAAATCTGTTGGATAATTTGTCAGCGATGTCTAATTTGCATGGTTTACGGTTTCGGTTTCGGTTTCGGAACCGACCGAAACCGATACGTTTCGGCCGTTTCCGCCGTTTTGGTTTCAGTTTCGGCCGTTTCGGTTTCGGCTGAAAGAATTTTTAAATTATTAATTGGGCGTTGACCAGAGTTTGACTATATTTTGACTGTTTGACTTCAAATTAAAAATACAATAAAATATTAGAAAAAAATTTGAAAAAATTTGAAAAATTATGAATGAATTTATACTTAATTTTACAATAATTTTAAATATTATTTAAGCTAATTAAAATTAAATTTGATAGTTAGTCACTGATATTATCTGCTTTTAATATATATTAGTGTATTAAAAAAAAATATAATAAATGATATGAATATGATTAAAATTTAAAAATTAACATAAGCAAATTTAACTTTTCATTAAAATGTATTTCACACGTACATAATTTATAAATTCTAAGATAATACAACTAATCATCATAATCATTATCGGTTGAGTTTGGAACATCTGGGTGTGGAATTACAAATTTAGTACCTGGATGATCCAGACGAGCATTTATGGGCATATGAATCAAAACAATTAGCTCTGCGCGATCTCATGACAGCGGTTCTGAAGTATAACCATATATCGAAGGTCTAAAATAAAAATTATATTTTGACTAAAATTTAATTTAATTTTAATTATTTTTTAACTTCAAATTAAAAAATTATAATATATTTAAAATTTTTTAAAAATAATGAATAATTACGTGAATAATATTATGTACATAAATAATATCTGACAGAAACCGATAAGAACGTCAAAATTAAATTGGCGACAACACTGGCCCCAGTGTAAGGTTAGCCTCATCTTACGAGAGTACGAGTCAGCTTAGTGAAGGCACGAGATAGAGAGAACGGCGGTAAACTAGTAAGAGCGTAGGGTTTTTGGGTTCGAACACGAAGCCGGTGCGAGGTCCTCCCCACGACCCCCCACCCCCCCCCCCCCCCCCCCCCTCTGCTGCCGGGCGAGCTCGGCGAGCTCTCGCCCGGCCGCTTGCCCGCCTGGAGCTCCCGGCCCCCCAACCCGTGCGAGCTCGGCGAGCTCCCGCCCGCTCGCCCGCCCAAGCCCGGCAAGCTCCAGCTCGCTCGCGCTCGAGCCCGGCGAGCTCCCACCGGCCCGAGCCCGGCAAGCTCCTGCCCGCCCATCCGCGCGCGATCCCGGCGAGCTCACGCCCCCGCGCGCGAGCCCGGCGAGCTCCCGCCCACCCCACCCCCCCCTGCTGTAGAGCCCGGCCAGCTCCCGCCCCCGCGTGTGATCCCGGCGAGCTCCCGCCCGTCCGCGCGCTCGAGCCCGGCGAGCTCCCGCTCCCGCGTGCGTTTGTTGGCGAAGATGAACAGTAATGAACAGTAAAATCCTAACCGATACGAAACATGCGATTTCGTTTCGGACCCAACCTTGCTAATTTGCTTTTGGCATCCTTAACCTGTCGTGCATGTGAGATGGGAGTACAGGTTGGCCAAGATTGTGCTTGATGAGGGTCGTCAACTGGGAATCCAGGCATTGTGAATGGCACTGACGTGGGGGCTTCCAACCGTTGCGTGGTCTTTGGTTGAGCATGCTTGACACTCGAGCCGTTCCATCAACCGGTGTTTCAGTTAATGTTGTTGGTGTCTGGGCGGTAAGTGTGGTGTCTGGGCGTCCCAGTTGCGAAGGCATGACGATTGGCTATATAAAATTAGTGGAAAAAGAAAAATGTTTGCATCCACGAGTCGTTTTTTGTTTCAGTTAAATGGAAATTACCATCGCCTGGATGGGTGAAAATCAATTTCTACAGCTCCGTATCTCGGTTGTATCTTGTATGGGAGGGGTGCAGCTGGATTTGAGAGTTGTAAATAATATTGTATCTCAGTTGTATCATGTATGAGCGGGATTGTAATTAGAGTAAACAATATTAATATTTAGAAGTAGGACCCCGGAAACAAATACAGAAGCAGTTAAGGCAGCCCCAATCCTTCTAATCATCATTTTCTTCTCTCTCGGGGCCACAATTGCCAAGCTTCTCCACAACTCCAGCAAGCATCTCCCCCACCTCGCCGAGCTCCTTCTCAATCTCACCCCCTTCCTTCTCAACACAACCGCGCAAACCCCGAATCCTCTCGACGCTGGCCGCAACAGCTTCCCTTACTTTCTCCTCCCCGCTCGCGAACGCGATGACCTTCTCCGTCAACATCTGGTTCTGCTTCCTGAGGTCGCCGACGAGCTCCTCCATCTCGCTCACCAAGTGCACCTTCCTCGCCAGCTCGGCGACCATCATCTGCTTCTCCCTGCCGAAGCTCGAGAACATCCGCTCCAGGCTCTTCCGCGCCGTCACGCATGCCGCCAGCTCCCGCCGCAGCCGCTGGTTCTCCTCCGTAGGGGAGAGCGGCTCCTGTGGGGGACGACGATCCTTGGGAAGCGGCTGTCCGCGCCGGAGGTCGGTGTTGCACCGGCGTAGCTCGGCGACTGTCCGGTTGGACCGCTGCGACTTCTCGATCCGAGACTTAACGTCGTCTAGGATGGTCATCATTCCGGCCACGCGCTGCGGCTGCCGGATGTCATCTTCTTTGGATACGTCGGAGTAATCTTGAATCAACTTCAGTAATAGTTTTAGGCTTCCTGCCACGCCTGCAACCAAAGAAAAACGCAATAAAATAAAAATAACATTAAAAACGTAATAATAGATTAGGAGAACACCTTCAAGGCTTGAATCTTCAAGTGGATCTGCAATGCCGAGAGGGAGAAGATCCGGGGATGAGTTGGTCCGAATCCTACTCATTCTGCCTCAAATATTTCGCCTCAAGAATATGAAGGGTACCAATAGAGAAAAAAAGAACAAATGTAGGAGGACAGGGAACTCCTTGTTCTACCCTTTTTCTTGTGCTTCTCTCCTCCTCGTTGGTTGTTTTTGTTCTGTTTTGATTTTGCTTTTAGACTGGAGTTTCTCCTGTTTGGTGCCAACCTTAGACTGCAGGTTGATTTGTTGACTTTTTCAGAGATGGATGTCTGGTTGTTTGACGCTGCTGCGAAACAGGCGGAGACATTTTCTGGGTGGCAAGGATCTCCTGTCAAGTCTTGTTGACTTTGACTTTCCGACGGCTGGTTTAAACTTTTTGGATTCAATTGGATGTATGCGGTCGTTTTTATTTTTTTTAAAAGTACATTTATCTATAATTTCTAAGATTTGTCTTATTTATTAAATTTTTTTCATAATTTTAATATTTACTGATATCTTTTCTTTTTAAAATTTATTATCTATAACCCGATGATTATTTAATTAAATTTTTTTTAAAAAAGTCTATTTTTATCCTTTATAATTTTACAACTAAACTCTTTAAAATTCTTAATTTCTTGCCATCTATTCTTTCTCTCAAATGTTTAAAAATAAACTCTCAATTAAATTTAAATTATAATTTAAAAATAAACTCTCAATTAAATAGATCTAAATTTTAATATCTTTCAAATAAAAATTTACAAAAAGGATCTTAAATGTTTCAAATTTTTTACAAATAAATTCTCCATAAAAATTTAAATTATAATTTTAATATTCATACATTTATAAATAGACTCCTCAAATATTTTTTATTTATAAATATGTCCAAATTTTATCACTTTCAAAATAAAATTTTACAAAAAAGACATTGAAGGTTTTAAAATTTAAAATTTAAAATTACAAGTTTAATATTTATATATTTACAAATAGACCCGTTGAATATTTTTATTTATAAATAAGTTCAAATTTCATCATTTTTAAAATAAAATTTTACAAAAAAAGATATTGAAGGTTTTAAACTATAAAATTTTAAATTACAAGTTTAATATTTGTATATTTACAAATAGACCTTTTGAATTTTTTTATTTATAAATAAGTCTAAATTTTATTTTTTAAAATAAAATTTTATAAAAAAATAGTGAAGGTTTTACAACTCAAAATTTCAAATTACAAGTTTAATATTTGTACATTTATAAATAAACCCCTTGAATATCTTTTTTGTAAATAAGTCCAAACTTTATTATTTTTAAAATAAACTTTTACAAAAAAGATATTGAAGGTTTTAAAACTTAGGATTTTAAATTACAAGTTTAATATTTGTACATTTACAAATAGATACCTTGAATATTTTTATTCATAAATCAGTCCAAATTTTATCATTTGAAAATAAAATTTTATAAAAAATATATTTAAAGTTTTAAAATTTAAAATTTAAAATTACCAGTTTAATATTTATATATTTACAAATTGACCTTTTGATTATTTTTTATTTATAAATGAGTCCAAATTTTATCATTTCTTAAATAAAATTTTACTAAAAAAGACACTATATTAATTAAAACTTAAAATATAAATTATAAATTTAATATTTGTATATTTACAAATAGACCCCCTGAATATTTTTTTTTATTTATAAATAAGTCTAAATCATAAATAAAAATATTTAAGGGATCTATTTGTAAATATAAAAATACTAAACTTATAATCTAAAATTTTAACTTTTAAGACCTTCAATATTTTTTCTTTAAATTTTATTTAAAAAATGATAAATTTTGGACTTATTTATAATGAAAATATTGAAGAGGTCTATTTGGAAATATACAAATATTAAATTTAAAATTTAAAATTTTGAATTTTAAAATCTTAATGTCTTTTTTGTAAAATTTTATTTTAAAATGATAAAATTTAGATTTATTTATAAAAAAAATATTCAAGGGGTCTGTTTGTAAATATAAAAATATTAAACTTGTAATTTTAAATTTTAAATTTTACAACTTCTAATGTCTTTTTTGTAAAATTTTATTTTAAAATAATAAAATTTGGACTTATTTATGAATAAAAATATTCAAGGGATCTATCTATAAATGTATAAATATTAAACTTGTAATTTAAAATTCTAAGTTTACAAAACTTCAATATCTTTTTTGTAAATTTTATTTTAAAAATGATAAAGTTTGAACATATTTATGAATAAAAATATTCAAAGGGTTTATTTATAAATGTATAAATATTAAACTTGTAATTTAAAATTTGAAGTTTTAAAATCTTCAATATCTTTTTAGTAAAATTTTATTTAAAAAATAATAAAATTTAGACTTATTTATAAATAAAATATTCAAGGTGTCTATTTATAAATGTATAAATATTAAACTTATAATTTGAAATTTTAAGTTTTAAAATCTTTAATGTCTTTTTTGTGAAATTTTATTTTTAAAATGATAAATTTTGGACTTATTTATAAATAAAAATATTCATGAGATCTATTTGTAAATATTTAAATTTTGATTTTTTTAAAACCTTCAATATTGTGAAATTTTATAAAAAATTGCTAAAATTTGGACTTATTTATAAATAAAAATATTTGAGGGGTATATTTGTAAATATATGAATATTAAACTTGTAATTTAAAATTTTAAGTTTTAAAACCTTCAATATTGTAAAATTTTTATTAAAAAAGATAAAATTTAGACTTATTTATAGATAAAAATATTTGATGGGTCTATTTGTAAATATATGAATATTAAACTTGTAATTTAAATTTTTATAGAGAATTTATTTGTAACAAATTTTAAACATTTAAGGTCTTCTTTGTAAATTTTTATTTGAAAGATATTAAAATTTGGTTTTATGTATAAATAAAAATAATTGAAGAGTCTATTTATAAATATAGAAATATGTAAATTATGATTTAAAATTTAATTGAGGATTCATTTGTAAATATTTAAGAGAAATAGTAGAGAGTGAGAAATTAAGAATTTTAAAGAATTTAGTTGTAAAATTATAGAAGGTAAAAATAAAAATTTTTAAAAAAATTTTGATTAAGTAATAATAGAGATTGTAGGTAATAAATTTGAAAAGGAGGACCGTATAAATAAATACTGAAATCGTGAAAGGTTTTTGATAAATAAGACAAATTTTATGAAATTATAGGTAAATATTTTTTTTATTGCAAATAGTTTGCGGCCATTGATCAACATAGAATCCACGAAATCTGACTATTTGATGGTTAGTTTCTTTTTTCTGTTGATCTTTTATGTTTAGCACATGTTCGGTGATTGTCATATATACTTGTTTTTTTTCCGAGGAAGAAGAAACTAGTTGATAGGGTGGGCTTCGCTGAATCCCAGTAGTTAGCGCGCTCGAACTCGGTGAGATTGCCGCATGGCTACATGGGCCACCAAGATAGGCCACAGAAACCAGCCCCGGGCTCCCAATAGGTCTATCAGCCCAACATACCAAAAGCAGGCCTACCGGGCCAGCAGAAAGTTCGGACCCGCGATCCCAATAGCAAGCTTTATCAGCTCGCCGGAAATGGAATTACTCATGGTAGATGATTTGCTCGTGAATTCATAAAGCAGAACAATAAAAAAATTAACATATAGTTATAAAAAACACTTGTTATCAAGGCAAAATAAATAAACCAGTTATAAGATAATATATTTCTTTGTAATTAATATGTCAATGTAAAATTCTAATTATTAGAAATAATAATAGAACCCGTAAAAATTCAATTCAACTTTGTCATGTGACAAACTAAAATAGAATTATATATATATATATATATATATATATATATATATATAGATATATATATATATATATATATATATATCTCTCTCTCTCTTTATATATATCTCAAAGATTTTTTTTTATGTACAACCTCCTAAAAAATAACTAAATTATGTATAATCTTTTAACTTTTTGTAATTACATATAGTTTTCTCCTTTAATTTTTAATAAGATTTTAAGTTCTTCAGATCCAACTAATCTAAAAAAAATTAATTATGGTTGAATTAAAAGAGAAAATATTCATTTTACCTCTAAGTTAGATATATCTCCTTTTAGCCGCAAAAGATATTCTGCCCATGAATAAAATAGAATTTCTTATTTAAAATTTTAAATTTGAAGCTTTTGTTTTAGTTATATTTTCTGCTAAAATTTTTTCTTCAAATTTTGCTTTTATACTTCCCTAATTTTATTGTATTTATAGAGAATTTTTAAATGGCTATAAGATGAGTATTTTGGTCTTTCATTTAAATATGTTAGAAAATATACTAAATATATTTTCTGTAAAAAATATTTTTTAAATCTAAAGACTTGAAATGTCGTTAAAAATAAAAAAAAGGTTATATATAATTATACAAAAATTATAGAATAATATATAATTTAGTTATTTTTTAAGAAATTGTACATTAAAAACCTCTACATCAAACAATATATATCAAGAGAGAGACAATAACTTTTTATGACGATATTTGATTTTCGTTAAAATTTGAAAGTCTCCTCTTTAATCTCAAATAGACCACACTCGCACATCTCAATTTTTCCTTCCTAATGTATCATTCTCATATAAGTCGTAATTTTTTTTAATTATACCGTGCAACTTGAGTAGACAATAAATCTGTAAAAAACTTATTTTCGTGATAGCAAAGTTTTTTTTTGTATATATAAATATTTGTGCTGCTGAGAAATGACAATTTTTTCTAATTTTTGTCAACCTACTAAAGACATAATTGTAGCCAATTTTACCCATTACACCTTTCATATATTTATAATTGTTGATAGGGCCGATTCGAAATCGGTTTCAATCCGTACAACTTCTCAAGAACTCAATCTATTAGGTCATTTTTTTTATCATCCTACATAGAAGAAAACCGTGAAAAAATTTGTCAAAAATTATACAACGATGGCTGCTTCGACGCTCAAGTTAGGATTGAGATTAGCAAAGAAGATAGAGTATATGGTTGGATATTAGTTCTTACCTCCTCAGAGATTGCACTAGTTATACAGCTTGAGCCGTATCTGAATCTCGTGATCTTCAACTCGTGATTCTAGCCAATCTTTTCATAACTAATAGTTTCAAATTCTAAATCTCTCGAGATTTATTTCCTATTTTGGATGTAAGGATTAGGTCTTATGGTTTGAATGCTGAATAATTTGAGCATAGGGGAACTCAGAGTGTTTTCAAGGTCTGAGTGGCACGGTGAAGAGATAATCTGAGCCACATAACATAGAAACATAGGGTGTTTTATCTTGGACAACTCAATATGTGTCCTCTCTTTACGCTTGGTTTTGATCACCCCTTGATTTAGTCACTTTAATATCGATGCCGAATTAAGCTGAACTTCTTGTAGCTCAGATTTATTGGCCCACAGTTTGGTTTTGAGTCCCGGGTTTTAGTAACCATTTGACTTGGCTGATTGGCCTCAATGTATCATCAGTGTCCTCCAAGTTCGGACACGGAGAGGAATAGCCTCGGGGTTTTGGGTTACTCTATGAGAGCGTATCTTGTCACCTCGAATAACCTAATAGATTCTCAGAAAAGCAAGCAGTTGTCTTCATTTAATACACTGAGCTACCTCTTCATCATGAGTGTGCACATTTTTGAGGCATTACACTTTGTTATTAGCATTGGCGACCGACCATTCGGCGAAAGGGGACAGATCCACACTACTTGTCTATCAAGATTCACGCATCAGTCTGAAAAGGTGGGACTCTTCATACGCAGTAGGATTTCTCCATGTGTCGATCATCAAATAGTTATTAGAGGTTATAAAATCAAGATTGAGGGTGGCGATTTTATTCATTTGCCCTTTCTTTTTCGTGTCGTGCCTTGATCCACCGCCTTCTCATTCGTTTCGATGACGTTTATGGCGAGTGACAAGGAAACCTTGACTAATGTGGGTACTTCACAGTTGGAGATAGTTGCTCCTGCTTCAGGGTCCATCATCATCAATATTCCAGTGGCTGGTGCTGTTGGAAACAATTTGGCAACCCTTGCGCACGCCATTGCCCCTACCTCCAGCACTGTCAATGTCACACCAATTCGTAGCTCGGGTGCAACCCTCTTTTCTTTAAGCTTTGTGCTTGATTTGTGATTTCTCGGGATCTCTGTGCTATACAAAAACCAAACTTGTCACTTAGAAAATATGGCCTCGAGTCGAACTTCTTTTTTACTCGGATTATTATCCCTCTTTCTTCTCTTGGTCAGCATATGTGAAACCTTCTAGGCTCATATAACCACCTCACGATAGGCCACCCAACTCCTTTTTGATTGAAAAGTCACCTAAACTTGAAAGTATTTTGATGTTCGGTGAATTGCTGAACCTCGGGCCAAGCATTATTCCACTCAGTTGCCAACTTCAGCTGAGTCAGAGCTTGTTCACTTTTGACAATAATTATACTAAAACTTATAGACCGAACCCAGTTATACTTCATTTGGTTGTCATTATTTTCTCTCTAGATGGCTCACTCTTGGTGACTTGATTTTCTCTGACTTTAGTAGGTAGCTTGAGTTCTCCTTCGGTGCATGTTTGACTATCCAAGCAAACACTAAGGGAGAAGAAGATCAAACACATAGTTCGGATCTTCGGCTTTCCAGATGATATCGTGGTTGATGTATGGGGCTCGAAGGAAGATAGTTCTATCTTTAGAGATCAATTTGGCTATGTGTTCACTACATTTTGGGAAATGTTCGAGGTGGACTTAGGTTTCCTATATATAACTTCATCGCAATGGTACTCGCCGGCCTCGACTTTGTCGCTAACCAGTTAGTCCCCAATGTAATTAGATTTATCACTGTATTTCGAGCTCTAGCCACTTCTAAGGGTGTTCCCCCAACTGTGGAGTTATTTCATGATGCATTCTGAGGTAGCTGCAACTCAGGAGCTAATAGGCAACGGTTCCTATCAGTAAGGAGAGGTCGTCACCTCTTTGGAGCCAACCTGAGCTCAATCAACTTTTGGAAAGATCACCCCATAAGAGTTTTCTCAAAAGTGGATTTCAAACTCCAAAGCAAGTAGGGAAAGCCTTCCAAGCATTGGGTTCCTCCTGATGTCTCCCCAAAGGTCAGGTAGCTCTTATCTTCCTAGTCTTCTGAGGTTCATAAGTTAAGATCTGCCCCAAAATGGTCAAGTGAGAAGAAGCTTCTCGAACTTGGTTTTTATGTGGCTCAGAAATTTTGTACAGCCTAAATTATAGGTTATAACTTTATCTTTGGCATCTTCTAATTTTGTTGAACTGTTACTTCTGGTCTCATATGCAAGCTTGGACTGGATCACATTTCTGAACCAAGCCCTTCTGCAATGAGCCAACACTCCCTGAGTAGCACCACCTCATCCTCCTCATAAGACCAAGAAAACTAAAGAGTATGTTGAAGGTCCTACCGACACGATCGCCCCAATGAGGAAGGAGAAAAAGAAGAAGTGGCCCCATAATTCAGGGGGTGAAGGGCCTTCCATGGAACTTTCCAGCCCAACAAAGTCAGAGAAGAAAAGAAAGAAGAATATAAAGGCCTCCGAGGGTGAACGCAGCAACTTAGCGGCCCAGGGGAGAGAGGGAAAGAGAAATAAGGAGAAGAGAAAAAGCAATCCGAGCATGCATGTCTTCAAGGCTGTCTCCATGGAGAAGCTTGCTGAGCCCCTCCCCGAAATCGTACCCAAGGTAGAGCCTCAGCGTGAGGTGGTGGATATTCCATTTGCATCCCCATCTCCATACTCGAGGGTGCAGACAACTCTCTCAAGCCCACGGGTGATGAGATGAACTGAGAAGGAACCCACTGAGGAATAAGAAGGTTCAGAGGAGGCATTTAACCCAAATTCTCACATAGCCCGTATGTCTCCAACCGAGCTATTCCTTAGTGGAGAGAACATTGTGTGTGACATAAGTCTTTAGCTTGGTGCATTATCTTCATATTTTGATGGCTTTTGTCTAGTCTTCAACTTTTGGCTTGGATTGCAAGTGACAGAATGTTAGTTTAATTGTGTCTCGAATGCAGATTTTATGGAGAGTCTTAATTATATTAGAAAGAAATTTAATGGGCTTAATCCTTATCTGAATTTATCTTTTTACTAGAAGACTTGAATTAGTAAAAGTCTTATTTGAGTTAGTCTTCTACTTTAATTCAAACTCAATTAGGCCATATCTATAAATACCCTATTCATGTAAGGGTTTCATATAGAGTAAGAGAGATATATATATATATATCAATACTCTCAAAATGTCTTATGATGGCTAGAATATTTAGTCTATTGTGAGAGTTGGTGATATTAGAGTTTCGTCTTCATCGTTGTAACCTTCTCTTTCTATTCTTATCAATATAATATCCTCTGGATCGTCTTCACCACATAAATCTCTTGTGTGCTATTTTTCTTTTTTTCCATTCTTCTTCTACATCATGAATTATGATGGACATCAATATTTAGCACTATAAACTGATATCAAAATTTGGTTCAATATGTCTACTACGAAATTCGATATAGAAAAATCAATGAAAAGTAAGTATTTTTTATTTGGCAAGTAAGAGTTTGTGTAATTTTTACTCAACAAAGGTTGAGAAATACATTGGAGGACATCAAGCCTGAAGATGTCACCAAAAGTCTCTCGGGAAATCAGAAGGCTAGTGCACATAGCACAATTATCCTCAGTCTCACTGATGAGATACTCTATCCATTTCTTGATGAAACATCACCTTCAGAGCTATGAAAAAGTTGGAGAAACAAGATATGAATAAGTCTATATAAAATCGAGTTTACTTAAAGTAGAAGCTTTTTAATTTTTGAATAAGAGAAGGTACAAATATAGTTGATCATCTTAATGCTTTCAATAAACTAGTCTCTCAATTGTTAAGCATTGATATTAAAATTGAAGATGAAAACAAGACAATTATTTTATTATCGTCTCTACCTCCTTCTCTTGAGAATCTGAAGACTACTTTCATGGATGGTAAGAATTCAAATTTTGAAAATATTTTTGCTGCCCTTCTATCTAATGAATATTTGAAAAAGATTGAAGGAGATGTATCACACTCAGAAGCATTAATTGTCAGAAGTCGTACTTAAGAAAGATCAAAAATAAGTTGTTCTAGATCCAAATCCAAAGAAATAAATTACAGGTATTGTAAGAAGATGAGACATGTAATTAATGAATGTTGGAAGCTCAAAGCAAAGAAAAAAAGAGAATCTCAGTCTAAAGAACAAACCAAAGAATAAGTGTCAGTTGTTGAAGGGAGTTCTGATGATTATTATGATAATGTTCTCTCTACTAGTTCTGATTTTGATTGCTATCATGATACTTGGATTCTTCATTCTGGTTGTTCTTACCATATGTGTCTCAATAAAGATTGGTTTGAAAACTACAAGTTTTATGATGGTGGATTAGTTTTAATGGGTAATAACAATCCATGCAAAACTATTAAAATTGGAACAATCAAAATTAAGATATTTGATAATATTATTAGAACTCTTACTGACGTTAGATATGTTTCTGATTTGAAAAAAAATTTGATCTCTTTGAGTGCTTTGGATTTTATTGGTTATAAGTATTCTACTAAAGGTGGAGTTTTTAAGGTTGCTAAAAGCTCATTGATACTGATGAAGGACCTAAAGCATGAAAATTTGTATAAGTTAGTAGGAAAAACCGTTGAAAGTAAAGTAGTAATTTCTCAGGCTTCTTCTTTTGATATGACCCACTTATGGGATATGCGTCTCGGTCGTATGAGTGAGCAAAGTTTAACTAAGCTCAACAAAAGAAAATTATTGAAGGGACTCAACTCATGCAAATTAGATTTCTACGCGCATTGTCTTTATGATAAACAATCCAAGATAAAGTTTAACACCAGTACACATTACACTAAAGGCTTAATTGATTATATTCATTCTGATGTATGGTGCTCTCCTATTACATCAAAATCTAGTGCTCATTACTTTGTTAGTTTTATTGATAATTTTTTCAGAAAAGTGTGGACTCATTTTTTGCATCACAAAGCTGAAGTATTTTCTATTTTCAAACGGTGAAAAACTTCAGTTGAAAAAAGGACTGACAGAAAAATCAAATATCTCAAAAGTGATAATGATAGAGAGTACAAATCAATAGAGTTTCTCAAATTCTGTGAAGATGAAGGCATCGAACGCCACTTTACCATCCTAGGAAAATCTTAACAAAATGGTGCGGTTGAAAGCATGAACAAAACTTCGTTGGAGAAAGTATGTAATATGCTCAGTACAACTAATCTTGACAAGAATTTTTGGGCAGAAACAGTCAATACAACATGCTTCATTGTAAATTGCTCTCCTCAGATAGCCATTAATTACAAAATTCCTGAAGAAGTATGGATTAGTGAATCTGTAAATTATTCTTCTTTAAAGAGTTTTAGTTGTCCTATTTATGTACATGTCATTAAGGATAAGTTAGATGCATATTCCAAAAAGTATACTTTCCTTGATTATGTCAAAGGTGTTAAGTGTTATCGTTTATAGGATCCTACTATTTCTAATATAATTATTGAAAGAGATGTAGTGTTTGATGAAAGTCTTATATTAAAATCTCTCAACAAAGGTCCCAGTGATGTAATGCAAGTGGAGGCAGGGCATGTAGTTCCTTCAGAAGAAGATATTTAGAGTGTGTTAAACTCTCAAAAAAATTTTAAGAATGAAATGTATAAGAAAACTTCGCTTTGAAAATCTCAAAGAAATATAAAGTCACCCAAAAGATATGGTTTTGAAGATATGGTAGCTTTTGTTTTAGTTACTGATAATGGTGATCCTTCTTTCTATAAAGAATTAGTACAGGATAAAAATTCTTTTCAGTGGCAACCTGCTATGAATAAAAAGATGGATTTCCTTCAAAAAAACCATACTTGGGACTTGGTGAAATTACTAGAAGTTCAAGAGGCCAAAATTGTTGGCTACGTTGATTCAAACTATACTGGAGACCTTGATCGACGATGATTTCTCACTAGTTATCTTTTCACTCTTTGTGGAGGACCTATTAGTTGGAGGTGTATCTTATAGTCAACTGTGACATTATCTACAATAGAGTCTGAGTATATGGCAGCTACAAAAGCCATCAAAGAAACTCTATAATTAAAAGGATTGGTAAGTGAAGTTGGTTTTTCTCAAAATATTCTTCCTATCTTTTGCGATCGTTAGAGCACCATACACCTTACGAAAAACCAAATGTACCACGCCAAATCAAAGCATATAGATGTCCGATTTTACATTATTCAGGACATTATTGAAGACGGCAAAATTTTTTTACAAAAGATTCATACTTCAAGAAATCCTGCAGATATGTTGACGAAGGTGATTTTGATTGACAAGTTCAAGATCTGTTGGGACTTGATCAATGTTAAAGGTCATTGATCCTGCCCAATGAGGTAATGGTGAAAATATATATTGAAGATTCAAATTCAAAGAAGAAGAGGATTCGAACCAAGGTGAAGATTGTTAGCTTAATTGTATCTTGAATCTAGATTTTTCGAAGAGTCTTAATTATATTAGGAAGTAATTTAGTTAGTCTAATACTTATCTGAATTTATCTGTCTACTAGAAAACTTGAATTAGTAGAGGTTTTATTTGAATTAGTCTTGTACTTTGACTCAAATTCAGTTAGGCCACATCTATAAATATCCTATTCATGTAAGGATTTCATATAGAGTGAGAGAGAGAGAGACATAGATCAATTCTCTCAAAATATCTTGTGTCGGATAGACTACTTAGTCTCTTGTGAGAGTTGGTGATATTAGAGTTTTGTCTCTATTGTTGTGATATTTTCTTCTTTTTCTCATTAATACAATATCCTTCGGATTGTCTTTGCCACATAACTTTCTTATGTGCTATTTTTATTCTTTTTTGTTCTTCTTTTACATCATAAATTATGGTAAACATCGATATTTAGCACTACAGTGGAATTTGTCCATCACACTGAGAGGTTTTACCATGAGGCGAAAAAGGAGGTGGCCTCTTTCCAAGAGAAGTTGGCCACCACTCAAGCGTGTACCGAGGCCTCACAACTTTAAATTGACTTACTTCTGCTTGAAATCATCTCTAAGATTGAGGCCAAGATGAAGGCCATTGACGAGAAGAATTTGGCCGTCAAGAAGTTAGATGAGGTCGAGGAGGAGAGCATAGAGGCTAAGGCAATGCAAGTGAAGGTGGAGGAGGAGTGGGATTTAGCCAGTCAAGAGAACAAGAGGCTCTTGAAATCCTGATATGCCAATATCCTAAAGGCCCAGTCGGATGCTCTAACCACCTTTCAAGGGAGCCAAGAGTATGTACTCTTTCTCCAGGATGGTCGAACTCAAGCCATCAATAAGTTCAAAGAATCCGAGGAGTATCTGATGGAGGTAGGTCATCTAAATACCAAGGCTTTTGATGATGGATATTTGACTTGTCGAAATACAATGATATATGACTTGGCAAAGATAGACTTTAGCCCTCGAGCATTGTCAACCGAGCTGTACGATATAGAGTGCGTCAAGAGAATTTGTCACGAGATTGGCGAGGCCAACCTGCTCCCTAGTGAAAATGAACCTCCTTTCGTAGACATTTCCAATGGCAGCTCTGATTTCTCCCTCAATACTTCCAATGAAGGTGACTCAATAGATGCTCCCGACCCTCCTCAAAAATGTTAGTAACAATATGTATAGTTGATTTTGTAGCTTGAACTCAGGCATTTCAGAATGTAGTAGATATTCATTAATGAAATTTCTTCCCCTAAAGTGTCAACTTGGTCGAACATTATTGTGAAATTATAACAACCCCTTACCTCGATATCACAAGTTAAAACTTTGATCCTCATGTTTAATCTAACTTGTGTCTCTGTCATGCTACAAGAGTTACTAAATCCCTTTTTGGCGTACTTCGGAGATGTGGGTTTTACCCTCCCGACTTAACCTTTGGGCTCCCATGTGTCACGATCTTTTTCCTTGTTTCAAAAATTGCCAAGGCTTACCTCAGTGTCAAAGTTGTATAGACCAAATAACTCAATACAAATAGCGAAGTCAATCTTGTGGTTTGACCTAAACCTCTATTTTCGATGAGAAGAGCATAGTTCAAAGTATAGGAGCTAAGTCTTACCCTTCACAATTATTGTGAGATAAGTTTTTCATGCTTATCCATAGACTGATTCTCGTGTCTCCAATAATTGAAGCCATGGCCCCCATGTGGCACTTGATTTGAGGTCAAGGTCTTCATACCTCGACAAACCAAGGTCTTTACACCTCAACGGACCAAGATCTTCATGCCACGATGAACTCGAGGTATTTGCGCCTGGGTGGACCCAAGTCTTTGCGCTTCGGTAGACCAAGGTCTTCATACCTAGGTGGATCGAGGTTTTTGTGTCTGGGTGGACCTAGGCATTGCACTTTAGCATATCAAGGTCTTCATACCTTAATAGACCAAGGTATTTATGCCTAGGTGAACCTAGGTCATTATGCCTCGACGGATCGAAGTCTTTGTACTTGGACGGAACCAAGTCTTTGTACCTTAGTAAACTGAAGTCTTCATACCTCGACAAACTAAGGTCTTTGATATGAGCTGATGTAGAATCTAAGTTGTCTCCAACCAAAACTTTAGTTTTTCTTAAAAGACAAAAAAGATAAAGTTTACTTTATAGATAAGACTTAGAGATAAAATCTCCTAAGGTTGTCAATATACTAGGTCCCTAGAAGGGTTTCACCATCAACATACTCAAGTTTATATGCCCCTGGTCTAATAGCTCGGGTAATCCTAAATGGACCGACCCAGGTTGGTAATAGCTTTCCTGAATCATGGCCGGCCAATTCTGCTCAGTGTAGCATCCAATCACTCAACTGTAGCTTTCTACTACAAACATGAGTATTGTACTACTGAGCCACTTATTGTTGGTATTCTGCAACCCTCGTGCAAGCATGTTCCTTAACTTTCAGGATAAGGTCTTTATTAACTCTGAAATTTTCCTCGCTTGTCTCAAGATCGTAGGCCTTAAGCCATAGTGTAATGAGGCTAACTTCCACAAGGATGATAGTTTTGACTCCATAAGTGAGTAGAAATGGAGATTCACTAATTGTGATTCAAGGAGTAGTTTGATATGACCATAGGACATGTGGCAACTTCTCAACCCAAGACCCTTGGCTCTTTCTAAGTGCTTCTTTATACCTACAAGCAACATCTAGTTGGTTACCTCAATTAAACCATTAGACTATGGGTGTGCAACCACGGTGGACTTCTACTCAATAAAGAGGCTACTGTCGTAACCTTGGAACCTTAAGCTATCAAACTATCTCTCATTATCCATGACTAGGGCATGAGACAACTTGAACTTGTAGATTATGCCCTTTCGAAAGAACTCCTGGACTTTTTTTGTCTATGATGATGGTGAGAGGTTTGACTTTCACCCATTTGGTAAAGTAGTCGATAGTGACTATCAAAAATCTTCTTTGCCCTGAAGTTGGGGAAAATGAACTAAGTATATCCATCCCCCATTAATCAAATGGTCAAACTGCCTAGGTTTGCCAGAGCTAAACTATAAGGCTATGGTGGACCGAGGAAGGCCTTTGGCATTACTCGCATTTGAAAATGAACTATGTTACTTCAGAGGTCATGTTTAGCCAATAGTATTTAGGAGTTTATGAGTTAACGCTCGTCCTCCACCATGGCTTCCATAGATCCCTTCATGCACTTTACGAAGGGCATACTCGGCCTCACATGGTTTTGAACACTGAGCCAAAGGCCTTGAAAGAGACTTTTGTACAGAACTTCATCCATCAAGATGAAATACAGGACTAGTCTTTTAATTCACCGAGCTTCCTTTAAATCTTCAAGAAGTTGGCCAGTCTTGAGGTACAAGGTGATGAAATCCAAGTAGCAAGGTTCTTTCTTAGTTAGGTGTACCTCATCTAATTGAAAATAACTCAAAACTTGAAGATTTTCTACAAAGATTTGTCTTAGCTTTGAGTTTGAGGTTGCCCGAAGCTAGTCGTGACAATGCCTTGTTTGAAACTTCAAACTCCAACTAAGATGAATACTCAACAAATCTTTTGTCGAGGCTTATGAGAATAGTGTCGATCCCACAGCCTAATTGACAATAAGAGTCATCGACCCAGACCTCCTAAGGCTCAGATTTTGACCCCATAATATGAAATAGTCACCAAAAACTCTACTAAGGCATGATCTTTAATAGTTTTTCAAGGTTCAAAACTTGCCTCAAATTGGCTTAGTTCAACAGACAACTTGAGTAATCACCTTGAGATCTCCAGCTTTTGCAAAGTTTATCGAAGTGGGAGATTGGCAAGTACTTAAACAAGGTGCATCTGAAAGTACAAGCAATTTTCTGAGCCGGCAAGACTATAGCATAGGCAAACTTCTCCGAGAGAGGATATTGAACATCAGCTCCTGTAAGTACATGGCTCATATAATATATAGGGTGTTGTCTTCCCCTTTGATCGTGTACTAAAACCAAGCCAACAGGTTGATCTGAGGTTGCCTAATAGAGAAATAACACTTTATTTAGTTTTGATCTCACCAGAAGTGGAGGCTCAGCCAGATACCTCTTGAAGTCTTCAAAGGCTTGGTTGTATTTTTCAGTACATTCGAATCTAGAATTTTGCTTTTAAAGAAAGGTGAGCACTTCTTTCCCACTCTGGATAAGAAGCGATTGAGTGTAGCCAACCAACTTATGAGCCTTTGTACCTCTTTGTTGGAGTCAAGTGGTTTTATTTCTAGAACAACCTTGATTTTCTTTGGATTTATTTTTATTCCTCATTCGACAATGAGATATCTGAGAAATTTCCCTGAGCTGATACAAAAAACACACTTTTTTGAGTTTAGCCTCATTTTAAACTTCTAGAGTGCGTCAAAAGTTTCTTCAAGGTCCTTGAGATGTTCTTCAACTTTGAGGCTTTTGATGAGCATATATCAACATATGCTTTCACATTCCTACCAAGCTGATGTTCGAAGACTTCATTCACCATTTTAGTATATTGCCCTAATATTTTTCAAGCTGAAGGGCATTGCTATGTAGCAAAAGCTTCCTTGGTCAATAATAAAAGTTATTTTCTCCTTATTTTTAAGATGCATCTGGATTTGATGATAGTCTGAAAATACATCCAAAAAACTTATAACTTGATACCCTGAGGTTGAGTCGATGAACTAGTCGACTTTGGATAGGGGATAGTTATCTTTTGAATATGTTTTATTAAAGTCCGTGAAGTCCACACACATCCTCCACTTGCCATTTGGTTTCTTCACCATCAACACATTGGTCAGTCGTTTGGGGTAATGAACTTTCCTAATGAAGCCTGTATTAAGAATTTATTTACTTTTTTGACAATAGTCTTCTAACACTCAAGAGTGAAATATTTTTTCTTTTGCTTGATAGGCTTGTAGCTCTCCGACATCATGAGTTCATATTGGGCAATGGAAGGATCTATGCTCTGCATGTCCTCGGGAGACCATGCGAAGATGTCTTGGTTCTTCTGTAAGAGCTTATGAGTTTGGTGCGGAGGGATTCTGCAAGGTTTGCTCCGAGCTCCATGGTCCTTCTTGAGTTCTTGTCAGTAACATAGTTGATAAGTTATTCAACAAGTTTAGTATTCACCTTCCTTAGTCCTTCAACAGACTCCTTGATTTTCAAGATTGTTAAGCTCTTTTTCTTCTTGCCGAGGCTATTTTGCCAACAAGCTGACTCACATTTCTTTACAAGGCTCTGGTGTCCCCAAGTTTCACCTATGCTACATTTAGTAAAAAATATCATAACCAAATAAAGAGTTGAGATTACTGCTTCTAACCAATTCAGTGTTGATATCCCAATATTATGTTATAAGCAAAATGAGTCTAAACCACCATAAATTTAGATTTAATCATGGTATTTTTTGGATTTTTCTCAACTATCAAGAGTAGGTCGATTATACCAAGAAGAGTGACTGAATTTCCTATGAACCCTATTAGTGTTCCTACATAGGGCTTTAACTTTTCTTTGGTCTTTATTTGATCATAAGCCTAAGTGAATAGAATATTGGTAGAGCTCCCCGTGTCTATTATGATGCACTATGTGAAGTAACAATCTAAAATTATCAAACTAACTAGGGCATCATTATGGGGAGTCGAGATACTGAGCAAGTCTCTTGCTGAGAACACTATGTCCACATACACAGAGTTGCAATGCTGCCACTTGGCCTCTTCTAATCCCCTTCCTCCCTAGTGATAGCTTGACATTTGTAGGTTGAAGCCGAGGCTCCACTTCGCATCATTGGATTTGTCAAGACGATATTCAAATGATCTTTTATGGGTGAGTTTTGCAACTCAATAGTAGTGTTCCTCCGAGGAGAACCTCATGGTCGATCTTCTTTGGCCAGTACTTCTCCTGTTCTTTCACCTCGATGGATGAAGTGTCTTAGGTGCCCTTTCTTTATGAGCCTCTTCATTTCATCCTTGAGGTGTCTGCACTTCTCAGTATTATTATTATAGTCCTTATATAATCAATGATATCTTGATTTGTCTAAATGTCGCCTATTTGAAATGATGTTTAAGGCTTTTTCAAGAGATCTCCATGCTCTATTTGGACCAATACCTCTATTCTTGAATTGTTTAATTGAGTGTAAGATCGACATTCCTGTCAACACTCTCGCCGTTCAATCATCTACTTCTTCGGCCTAGGTGGCTTGTCCTCTCGAACTTCTTTCTTCTATTTTCTATGGCTTTCAGACTCCTTTTTGGTTGACATGACCTCCTCAATGTTGATGTATTCTGGGACTAATTGAATGAACTCAACCAAGGTTCTAGGAGATCTTTGAGCCATTTCATAGGGTTTGCGAGGTTGCCTGACCCCATTAATCATTGTCGTGAGGACAATGGAACAATCAAGCTTAGAGACTTCCAACCGTACTTTGTTGAACCGAGCTAAATACTCTCTCAAGCTCTCTCCTTTTTGTTGCTTCAAAGTTAGGAGTATGGAAGGATCTTTTCGTCGAGGTATCAAGGAAATGAACTGCTTAATAAATCTATTAGCTAGTCATCAAAGCATGTGATCAAGTACCTCAGTAGCCAAGAATAATATGCCCTAGCTGATTCTTGAAGCATCATGGAAAATGCCTTATACATGATAAGGTCCCATGTAGCTTGGAGGATCATGATATTTCAGAATGTACTCATATGATTGACCGGATCCTTGGAGTCATCATATACCTCATATGATGGTGGGTTGAATATCGGTTGTACTTGAGAGTAGGTAATATCGAGAACAAAGGGAGTGTCGTACTTTGCATGATGAGGATTTGCTGGCACAAACGATACTCCTTGAACAGTAGATGTGGCATCCTCCCTTTGGATTTCATAAGTGACTTTGTCCATGATACAACTTGCATTAGTGTGATATGTAGTTTCATCAGCTGGGTCGATCTAAAGAGGAGCTTGAGACTGAGGCCATCTATAGTCGACTTGAAGGTTTTCCATCATTTGACTCTGACTTTGTAATTATTAAATCTACAAATTTTGCATAACTTGAGAATGGGCTTCCAGTATCTATATCATTTACTGAACTGCCATAGTCAATATTTGAAATTCTTTCCGGCTCATCGAGTATGGGGGCACTACCAGCACCTCAAGAATGGTTTGCAAAGGCACTCCCCGAGGTTATTGTTGTGAAAGTGGGGGAAAGGCTAAGTTGACTCGGTGAGGTGGTTGAGTCGGACTGCTAGAAGAGTCAAGCGATTCTGCCTGTGTGAAAGCAATTTACCCCCAAGCTAATTCCTCGATGTTGATGCTTGGTCGTTAGAGGCATAATTGCAAAACTTTCTTGGATCGAGCGAGAGAAGAGTGGCGAAGCATAATCTCAATGAAAGCACCACTTTTGATGGACTCGATTTGAAATTGGCTTCAATTCGTATAACTTCTTGAGGACCCGATCCACTAGGCCATCTTCTCATTGTCCTACATAAAAAAAATCGCGAACAAAACTGCCGGGAGCTCTTTGATGATAACTACTCTGACGCTCAAGTTATGGCAGGTTTAGGATTTAGGGTTTAGTTCTTATGTTTTCAGAGATTGCACTATTTATAGAGCCCGAAACTTATTTGAATCTCATGATCTTTGGTTTCATGATCCCAACCAATCTTTTCATAGCTAATAGTTTCAAATCTCGAATCTCTCAAAATTTATTCCCTATTTTAGATGCGAGGATTAGTTTTTATGGCTTGAACGTTCAATTATTTGAATGTAGAGGAACTCAAAGAGCTTCCAAGATTTGAGTGTCGCGGTGTAGAGACAATCTGAGCCTCACAGTTTAGAACCATGGGGTGCTTTATCATGGACGACTCAGTTTGCATCCTATTTTGGCGCTCGATTTTGATCACCTTTTGATTCGGTCACTTTAGCCTTGGCGTTGAATCAAACAGAACTTTCTATACCTCGAATTCATTGGTCCACAACTTAATTTTGAATCTCAAATTTTAGTTATCTTTTAACTTGACTAATTGGTCTCAGTGTATTATCAATAATATATTTGAAGGGCAAAGCAAATGTATAACTGGGGGAGCCAATGGCGAACTTTCAAAATGTTAAAGAGGGTCATGGCCCCCTCGCTTCCCCACCCCATCCCCTCTCCCTCTTTACCTCCGCCTCTAGGGCGCTGGTGTTGGAACGAGCCAAGACAATAGCAAGGGAATGAGGTCATGGGCTTGCGTGACTCATATCACCTCATCAACCCCGACAGGAGGAGCTCAGAGCATATGCCTGGCGTCATCCTGCTTCGAAACCATTGAGCTAGGAAAGTACTGGGCAAAGAGTTTTTTGTTCTTGAAACCATCATATGTTTCTTCACAAAAAGCAAATAGTGGATTTATTTTAGACTTTGAGGCAAAGAATTGAGTATTATACATCATTATTCTCCATTTACTTGGTATATTGCAAAGTTTTAAATTTTGATTTTGAATTTAAAAACTATTTTGTTGTCTAAAAATAGACAAAAATGTAAAGAAGTTATTTCTCTAACCCATCTTTAAAAGTAATTAGAAGTGATCTATTTTTATTGTTTGATTGGACAGAAGTGTATTTTAAAAATATAATTTTTAAAATATAAAATAGTATTCATTTAAGATTTTCATAAATAAATTTTTTTTAAAATTATATTATTAACATTATTATAATTTAAAATATCATTAGATTTACTTTCAAAACTTATTTTGGATTAAAAAATACCAACGTAAACTTTAATTTATTTTTACTTTTGGATAGCAATGGACTAATTTTTAAAAGTCACTTTTATACAATTAAACATCAAAATGGATAAAATTAATTTCACTTTCAACCTTTTTTTCACTTTTTACCAACCAAATTTTTTTTTATTTTTATTTCGAACTTTAAAAATATATTATTTAATCATATATATTATATTTATATCATAAATTATTTTCAATTCAGATGGTTAAAACTTTAATTTTAGGTTATAGTGGTCCGAGTTTGAATCTCAACAAAGCAATTCTTTTTTTTTTCATGTTGTAAGTAATTTTTTACCAAAAATTTTTTATTTAATAATTTTTAAAAGAGAGAGATATATATATAAATTCTTTCCACATATTTTTAATATGTTTTAAAAAAATTTAAATTTAAAGTTAAAATTTAATGAAAAAAGTAAAAAAAAAAAAATTTTACCAAAACTCATTTTGAAGTTGAAATCTAAAATCTTGATATGTTGTCCATTTTTTATTCGAAGTCCTTAGTGTTTCGCATTGTACCAAGATTTGGTGTGTTGTTTGGTGGCGTGCCTACGCTCATAGAAAGACAGAAGCGAGATAGATTGGCTATTGTTGATCAACCAAACGATTTCGTACGCAATTTGTCTCCCCGTCGCACTCTCGTAGTTATTAACTTGCTTGGGGCACAGCCCAGACAGGCTCGGCCTACAAATTGCCCTTCCCTAAGCGCTGCATCGCTCTCTTGAGTTGTGGCAATCAATGGAAATGGCTCCTTTATATGCATGATTGAATAATGTTTGTGCTATTCTTTAGTTTCTATATGTACATCCTGTCTCTAGCAAAAAAAAAAAAAACAAAAAACAAAAAAATAAAATTCATGTAACAGTATCTTGGAAATCTACCATTTATTCATGATTACCATCTAAATCGGGGTTACTGCATTGGAATAAACTATTAAAGCCAAGCACATGATTCGTACTAGTAATCAATTTTATGTCTTAGAAAGATTAGAGGTTAACAGCTCCAAGCAGCGCTCTGCGGTCCTGGTCTAAGACCAAGCGGGGGACATTGAGACAGATTGGCAGGAGGATTTGGAGACATGTCTAACTCCTAAATCAAATCTGTTCGGGTGGTAGGATTTGTGACATAAATCGCTATTTAAATAATTATCTGATATACATATAATTATCTAAATTTTAAATCCTAAATCCTAAATTCTAATATAGAAAGAATAACAAAAAATAAAATAACTATCCACTATATACTGGATAATTATTTTATTTTTTGTTATTCTTTTTTATATTCAATATAAACATGTCTGATTCAAATGTACCTTTTTTTTTTTTTCCTTTCCTTATCTGTTTCTAATACTAATACGAACCCTAATCTGTCCATAGTACAAATCCACAGCGTTATTGAATAAAATTATTCTCCGAGAGCATGAAAATTCAACTGGTTAACCAGATAATCACGTGTTCATTTGCTTAAAAATGATTGTGCTTGCTTCTCTTGGAAGCGAGGGACTCGATTACAATTTTTTTCAATGATTCCATGATTATTATTAATCAATTGAGATACAAGTTCCAACGCCCAAACAATTAGAAAGCTGATTAGCTAGCTATAAGCTAAGCTCTTAGGGTTAATTAGTTGAATAAGACCTGGCAACTGTTTCACCACATTCGTTTAGGGTTGAAGCATTAATAAATTAATTAACTAATTAATTATATCGCTCTTCCAACATTGTCTTTGAGAAAACCAGCAGCATCTTTCAAATGAAATTCGCATCTTCTTCTCTTTTTTTATGAGTTGTTTGTCAACCGTAGGGCTGTAAATAGAGCCCGATTCGGCCCGAAATTTCCCGGTTTGAACTTGAGAGTTTCATTCCAACTTGGAGCTTCGGTCTTCAAGTTAGGTGCAGACTAACGAGATCTTGCCCCGGGCTGCCGACGTGGGCTTCGGTCATTTAGGTAGAGATGGAGTCCGGGCTTGGGTCGGACTGGGGCCCCAGTGTGGCATGGGGTCTTCCCCAGACGAATGGTATCCCCGACATCACGTCCTTTTGGTTGTCTTGTAGACAAACAGTGGCCTACATGCTCATGGAAAATAATTATTCGTATTATCGCAAACAATGGCCTACATGGCGCTTTCATAAAATTAAGAAATTTTAGTAAATAATTATTTTTATTATCACAAATTTATGATAATTTATTTTTTATTACTATTACAAAAAATATATGTATTATAGTAAAAATTTACAAACAATTACTTTGAAATCAACATTTTTTTATTTATTTTATAATATTTAAATTAATATGAAAAGATCATTATATTTCTTATTATTTAAAATTAAATGTAAATATATTTTTCTCAAATTTTTTTCTCTTTTTTAGCGAAAAAAATTATAAATAATATTTATTTTTATGGGCTAATGAAATTAAGAAAAAAAATGTTTGAATACTTGAAATTCTCATCCGAAAAAAGTTTTTATACCAAAATTTAAATAATTAGATATAATGGTCTTCTTATATTAAATTAAAAAATAAAAGTTAATTTAATAAATAATTTTAATTAGGAAGTGGTTTTAATTATAATGCAAGATTTTAAGATTTGGTTCAAACCGGGCGAAACCACTATGTATCAGTTTAAAAATTAGTTTTGGTAACAATATGTATTCTTTATTATATGACTTTTAATTATAAAATATGAATTTGGAACTATAGGCAAATGTATTGCATTTATTATTTTATATAGTACATCAATTTCATAAGTTAATTGTAAATAATTTAATTTCATAAATACCAAACCTAATTTAAATTCATATGATTTAATTTTATGGTTTAAAAATTATCATCATTTTTTCAAAAATTCTAGTTTTAATTTTTTTTTAAAAAAAATATATCATATTTAAACCTAAATCAAATTATAGTCAAATTATAATGAAAATAAAATAAAAAATAATTTGGTCAAAATCAAAAACAAAATTAGTATTTGACGATGTACCAAATTTGATGGATGATAAAATTAATTTTAAAATTAAAATTTAAAATTTTGAAATAATGTACGGGGTTATTTGTAAATTGGTAAATTTGGGATAAATTGGTAAAAGCACATGTAGTTTTTTTTTTTTATTAAAATTTGTAAAATTAAAAAAAAAAAATGAGTTCTTATGGTATCTAACTTTGTAAATACATGCAATTGTATGTGTATAGATACGAAGGATGTCCCTTAGCCAAAAGTACTAGTTTAAGGAGAAAAGAAAAAAGCCAAGTGTGTTCTCAGGTTCAAGCATTTGCATGCATATGAGCATGCTCAGAAGGAGTTCGAACTTCAAAGCAAAATAACCAGAAAAAGCTTAATTATATTTATCTCGCTAAACATAGCGAGTGTTAACGAAAGGTCGTCACTAATTGTTCAACCATTTCGGCGACAAAGACCCCCTTCGATTTACGTAACCAATATCGTGGAGATATATAATAGATTATAGGACGCCAAAAAAGTCAAAAGAATTGTATGGGAAGAGGTCAATGCGTCTTCTAAATTAGAGATATTTACGAGGAGTTATATGCAAATAAAGAAATTGGGTAATTTCTATTCTTTTCTAATTATGATTTTGAGTTCCAAAAAATTTTCAGAGGAATTTATTCAATTTCTAAAAATTACGGTGTAACTGACAAATTAAGTGATAGATTTATATAACATTTAATTGAGATTTTCATTTTTTTAAATTATTTTACACATTTTATAATTTTAAGTTTATCAAATTATTTAACTTGTTGGCCAAAATATAATAAATAAATCTTGAATTAATTTTATTGTATTTATATAATCTCCATTTATGAGCCATTTTAATAATTATATTGATTTTTGAAATAATAAATTATATTTCTAAGAAAATATGTATTTTACGTTTATCAAATTATTTAACAAGAAAATATATTAAATAAATCCTAAATTAATTGTATTATAATTATAGAATTTTTATTTCTGGGCCATTTTAAATTTATATTAATTTTTTAATTACCTTAGCATTTTCTAATATTAATATATTATATTATTATATTTACTTTTAAATAAAGTATTTATTTTTAAATAATTGTATATATGTTATGTTTGTAAATTATATCTATAATTTTTAGTATTTTATATTAAGTTTAATATATATGTATTTTACATTTATTAAGCTATTAATAAAAAATATATTAAATAAATCCTAAATTAATTGTATTATAATTATAGAATTCTTAATTTTTGGGACATTTTTAAATTTACATTAATTTTTTAATTACCTTGGTATTTCCTAATATTAATATATTATAGTATTCTATTTACTTAAAAATAAAGTATTAATTGTTAAAAAATAATATATTTTATGTTTATAAATTATATTTATATTTTTTGTATTTTGTATCAAATTTAATATATTTATTAAAATTGAGAGAATTAATTAATTTCTAATTCTATCTAAAAAATACTCATCCAAATACCAGAATTAGACAATTCCAATAATTCTCTCAAATTCTCGGAATTGACATAATTAACCAATTCATTAATTTCAGATTAAGAATTCATCAAAACATACTCTCAGGCTTGTTTGGATGGATTCCAAAGCTATGAAAAATTGAATGAATTAGAAAAATTAAAATTTTAATTTCCTAATTTCGATATTTGGTTCGATTCCAAAATTCAGAATTGAGAGAATTGGATAATTTCTATTCTTTTCCAATTTTGATTTTGAATTCCGAAAATTTTGAGAGTAATTTATCCTATTAATGAGAATTATGGTAGGGCCCACAAATTAAATGATGAATTTATATAACATTTAGGCCATTTTTAAAAAAATTTATTATTAAATTAATTTACTTTTTAGATTATAAAATATTTATGTAACTAAAAATAAATTATTTTTAAAAAATTATAATTTTGAGTTTATCAAATTATTTAACTTGTTAACTAAAATATAATAAACAAATCTTGAATTAATTTTATTATGTTTATATAATTCTCCATTTATGGGCTATTTTAATAATTATATTAATTTTTGAAATAATAAGTTATATTTCTAAGAAAAGATTCATTCTACGTTTATCAAATTATTTAACAAGAAAATATATTAAATAAATATTAATTAATTATATTATAATTATAGAATTCTTTATTCTTGGGTCATTTTAAAATGTATATTTATTTTTTAATTAACTTAGCATTTTCTAATATTAATATATTATATTATTCTATTTACTTATAAATAAAATATTTATTTTTAAAAATAGTATACATGTTATGTTTGTAAATTTTATTTATATTTTTTAGGATTTTGTAGTAAATGTAATATTAAATTTAATATATATGTATTTTACATTTATTAAACTATTTAATAAAAAAAATATTAAATGAATCCTAAATTAATTATATTATAATTATAGAATTCCTTTTTTGGGCTATTTTTTAATTTATATTAATTTTTTAATTAACTTCGTATTTTCTTATATTAATATATTATATTATTCATTTTACTTATAAATAAATTATTAATTTTTTTAAAAAATAATATATTTTCTGTTTATAAATTATATTTATATTTTTTTACTTTGTACTAATTTTAATATATTTCTAAAATTAAAAGAATTAATTAATTTCTAATTCCATCCAAAAAAATACTCATATAAACACCAAAATTAGATAATTTCAATAATTTTCTCCATTTCTCAGAATTGATAAAATTAATTAATTTCTTAATTTTAGATTGAGAATTCATGGACCCTTAGGGGTCATTTGGATCGATTCCGAATTTAGAATTGTGAAATCAAGAGAATTGAATGATTCTGGAGAATTGAAAGAATTAAAGAAATTAGATAATTTTAGTTTTTAGATGAGTATTTTTTGAATGGAATTAGGATTATTCTAAAATTTCGTTGTTTGGTTGACAAATGGAATCGATCAATTTTAATAATTTGTTAAATTCTTGTGTTTGGTTGGAGTAGAAATTAAGAATTAGTATATTGCATAAAATAATAATTTATATGTAAATTATTACAAAAATATAATAAATTTAATATAACATTTGGTAATTTAATTTTCACAATTAATAAAATTTTCTAATGAGTTAGACAAACGAAGAGTTATATAAATATATGTTAACTAATTATTGTTATTTAATATAATATTATTATTTTTCATGTCAAATAATTTTTAATAAACAAAAAATAGTTTTTTTGAAAATATTTTATTTGTAAATAATTAGGAAAGTATAATAATGTTATTATTAAATATGCAAACATGATTAAAAATAATAAATAATTTTAAAAGGTCAAAAAAAGCGGGTTATTTAAGTAAAATGTAATCAATTACGGATTTATTTAATATAATTTTGTGATTATTTTGTCAAATAATTTTTAATAAATATAGAAAATATATACTTATTTTTTGAAAATAATTTATTTGTAAGTAATTTGAGAGATAAAATAATTTTATTTTAAAAATTATTGAAATAATTTTAAAAATTAATAAGACTTTATAAAAAGAAAATCCAAGAAAACTAAATTGGAGTACAAGAAAACCCCAAATAGTATCGCGATTAACATTCAAAATTCGATAAAGAAGACGACACAAACTACATCGAACACCAAGCTTAAGCCTATAAAACCACAACGAAATCAATACACGCATTGCAGTCCTCAAACCTTAGATCAATGAATTAATAAAACTCGGAAGCAAACATCACAGGAAAATAAAAGAAAGAGGCATCCATAGATGAAACTAAGCAATGCAGTAACAATTGAATCAAAAGACGATATCAGTAGATGCCCGAGAGAACCATCCCGATCTAATCGCTTGAGGCTTTGAAACAAAATGTTCCGGCGTCAGTGCCATCAGATCCGTCACTGGCGGAGGGATCCGAGGACAACAGTGATGGAGGAGCATAGATGCGAGAGCGGCGGCTGCAGAGGCTGCGGATAGAGCAGGGGAATCAACGACGGAGTCGAAGGTGGAGACAGAGAGAAGACGAGGTTGGTCCGGCAGCACACGGAGTCGAAGATGCACTCGATCACTAGCTAAGATGCAGATCGAGCACGGAGAAGACGAGCAGAAATGAGATTTTTAGAAGGAAAAACCTATTCTCTCTCATGGAAAAATAATAAGAATTCAAATATGGGATTTACGCCAATTCTCTCACAATTGATATCTTCCGCGACAAAAAACAAGAAATTGAAAATCGGAATACAGAAAAACTGAAAATCATCCAATTCTTTTCATTTCCGGATATAGAATTAAACTAAACACGGTGATATAAGAAATTGATTTTTAATTTCTTCAATTCTCCTTTTCTGATTTCAGAAATTAAACCAAACAGCCGTTTAGTCGCAAACAACAATTCCGAATGCGGGTGGCGCCTGGGAATCATTTGCTGGTGTGGGGCCTGAGACCCTCGGGCCAAAAATGCTTCCTGTCCGAGGCGCACATGGCGGTGGGTCGGGCTCGGCCCCGGGCGGGCTGAGACCTAGGGCTCTTACTGCCTGATTTAAGAACAAAAATCAAAGATAATAAATTATGTTCGAGAACAGACGGAATTGATCCCTTGTCTTTCTGTTGCTGCTGTTTCCTCCGCCATTGCCACCAGAATCATCAACATTTTTCCATTTGGATCCGATAGACAACTCTTTTCGAGTGTTCTCATTTCTATATCGAACATGTCCGTTGCGATCTTGTACTCCTTTTTCGAAGAATTTGTTTGGAGCTGTCGATCTGTAATTAGTTGGAGTTGGTCAAAGAAATGGGAGAAAATTTTGGGAAAGGTTTGATCTATACAAGGAAATGAACCTTTGATGGGCTCAGCCCTGTTGGGAACTGAGTTGTAAGTCTTTGAACTATTATATTTTTCCACTTTATTGAGCAATACTTGATGTATAATGTGTTTTAGTTCTGATTCAAGGTCTAAATTCAATGGCATTATATGTAATCGAACTTGTTCCATAATAATTTCTGAAAATATATAATGATCTCAAACCAGATACCCTGCTTGTCGAGCATGCAAATTGACCAAAGTAACGCAACTTCTCAAAACTTTTGAAGAAAAAACAGCAAAGAACTTACCACAGAATTTCTCTTCTTTGTTGCGGTATATTCGCAAGTAGATTTTTGTCTGTTTGAGGACAATACCTCTACCATTTTAGCTGTCGGCGACAGGCAGAAACTTAAGAGGCATGCTTACAGTTAATCCATGGTTTATCTCTGTTTTTTTTATTTTTTGGTAATGTCTGATAGGACTAAGCATGTGTTAGACGGAAGCAATACAATTCATGCGATGGGACATGCCTCATACCACACACCACCAATTGGCATCTGATTGCGCCAAAGGGACTCAAACCCTAGAAGGAACCCTACACTTCTATTCCTACAACGACATGACCCGACCCTTTTGCATGCACACGTCTTCTTCCTCCTGGATTCCTCCCTTCCCCCCCAGTCTAACGTGCATCTCTCCTCGACCAGTCATCCCCACAACTCGTGCCACTTGTCCAGCCCGACACCAGGAAACCTTTTTCTTTTCTTTCTTTGTTTTTCTTTCAAAAGCATCCTCCAAATTAACTGCAGTTATCTGAAACTAACAGTAGTCAATAATAATAATAATAAAACAAATGTCATTCCTGTGCTCGCCGCTACTATAAGTATGCCAACTACTCCCTCTGCTCCAAGACTGGAAAAAGCACCCCTCCACTCTCACCGTGAATGGGAGCTGTATTCTGAAACGAAGCTCACTGCTTCCGGCGATGGAAATGAGGTCTCTGGATATGTTGCCGGACTCTGACGGGGAGGTGGGATCCGAGGTGCTCAACTCCAGCCAGAGCTCCAGCAGCAGCGGCAGCTGCGACCGCTGCAGCAGCTTCTCGTTTGATGCTGTCGCAGCGGAGTCCTTTGACCCTCCTTCGATCCTGGCGCGAAAGCCTCACCGCGCCTCCGACCCTGCTTGGGATGCCATCCGCTCCCACTCCCCTGGCCTTGGCCCCCGTGACTTCAAGCTCCTCCGCCGCATCGGCAGCGGCGACATCGGCACCGTCTATCTCTGCCGCCTCCGGGACGAACGCGTAGGCCTTTCCTCCTCCTCCTTGTCGCCGGAGTACGCCATAAAGATCGTGGACAAGCAGGCACTGGCGAAGAAGAATAAGCTAGGGCGGGCCGACACTGAGCGGAGGATATTGAGGATGCTCGACCATCCTTTTCTTCCCACGCTGTTCGCTGACTTCGACGCGCCTCCGGAGTACTCGTGCGTCGTCATGGAGTACTGCTCCGGCGGAGACCTCCATTCTCTCCGCCACCGGCAGCCCTTCCACCGCTTTCCTCTTTCTTCCGCCAGGTCTGCTTTCTTCTCACTGCTCTTTATTTGATAATAGTTTTTTACGTGGAATTATTGCTTAAGCATTTTGCCGAACAGGTTCTATGCAGCGGAGGTGCTGCTTGCGCTGGAGTATCTCCACATGCTGGGGATCGTGTACCGTGATCTGAAGCCGGAGAATGTTTTGATCCGATCCGACGGCCACATCATGCTCTCGGACTTCGATCTGTCACTGGAATCCACCTCATCGCCAGCTTTCGTGGAGGACCTTGACGCCGACTCCGCCGCTGCCGCTGGTGGCCCCTCTTGCCTTCCCGTACTCCGGCCCAAGAAACTAAAACCCACCTGGTTCGTCGCAGAGCCGGTCTCTGCCCGGTCCTGCTCCTTCGTCGGCACTCACGAGTACGTCTCTCCGGAGGTGGCCGCTGGCCGGCCCCACGGCAGCGCCGTTGACTGGTGGGCCTATGGCGTCTTCCTCTACGAGCTCCTCTATGGCCGGACTCCCTTTGCTGGGCCCACCAACGAGGCCACCCTCGGGAACATCGTCAAGCAGCCGCTGATCTTCCCGCCGGCGAGCTCGTTGTACTCGCCGGAGCGAGACCTCATCGACGGGCTCCTCTCCAAGGACCCCGCCCGGCGCCTCGGCTCGCGCCGCGGGGCAGCTGAAGTCAAAGCCCATCCGTTTTTCAAGGGCTTGAACTTCGCGCTCCTCCGCTCGTATCGGCCCCCGGTTGTTCCCACCCTCGCCCAGTCCCACACCTGCAAGGAGCGGTCCAAAGGGGCCCGTTTCGACTTCTTTTAGCCAATCCCAAACCGGGATTGCTTCGGGCTAATCCCTTTTCTCGCCTGACAGCCCGCGACATGTGATCGCCTGCCAATCAAGCAGCTGAGGGCTCCACCGGCATATACTGCTGTCTCTCCGCCACGTGGCGGAATATTTGTCTAGCTCTTAGTTGGCCTTGAAACATGCAGTCATGTAGACATAGCTCTATTGGCCTTTTTGCGGGCAAAAAGATTATTTTGCAGAAACTACCTATTTTTTAATATTTTCACATTATATTTAAAGCGAAACTGATTTGACTAGGAAGAGGCAGTGTCGGGAGCGGTTGACGAACGGAGCGCGTCAATTTGCCAAATCAGTTTGGGGGGGAGCATGGGAAAGCGGTCTAATCAGGTCGGAGACAGGGGAGGCGTGGGGCGCATGTGATTGGGCTGCTTTTCCGCATCGGCATGTGAGGAGAAATCAAGGATTGAAATATCAGCTTTCGATTTCGGGTGTGACCGAAATATTTCGGCCGATAATTATTTTGATTTTAGGGTTTATTATCTTTCTCTCTGTGCGCATTCTCATTTTCATCGGAGATCTTCTCCAGCAACCTCCTCTTCGTTTGCCCAATATATTTCTCAGCATTAATATCAGTGTGGCAGAGGAAGAACTCCAACGACAATATAGGAATGTCGTTTGCCGGCTTGAACTGTGCTAGCTTATTGTGCTCCGTCTGAATGTCGATTTCCAGCACTTTTTCCATGTCAAGTGTCACCCGCTTCTACCATACGGACGACGAGATTGTTAACGTCGCGAGGGAGCTTATCGAGCTTCTTAAGGATAGAGTCGTAGTAGCAAAGGCGATCGAGGAGCTTGGAGATTGTGAAGATGCAGAAGAGGTGAAAAAGCCTATACCAGCGATGACGATGACCATGAGGTGGTACACTGATACCTCTGGGTGTAGGCTGACTGAGTCGAGGCCTTCACTGGCCTCTATCCCGGCAAGCGCATCGGCAAGGCTTTCACGCAAAAAATTCACGTACAAAATCAGAATAAAAAAAAATGCTATCTTGACTATTTAAAATCTAGATGGTTTGTATTCGTTTGATCAACAAACAAACAAACAAAAAAAAAAAAAAATACAAAATCATCTTTGATGCTTGCAGAGGTGGAAATGGTGAAGCTGAGATTTTACGGGGTCAATAGCTCCTGGCGAAATGGAGAGCCATCAGTAACGGGAATGTAGACAGGGGTCGCCACCATCAAGCAAGAACAAGGCCTTATACGCCTTTAGCGAAGCCGATGCCACCATTGTTTGATGCTCCGGAAACTTTGGAAAGCGCACAATCGGTGTTCGACGAAAGGAGAAATAGAAAGAAAAACACGTCGCTACGTAAAAAATGTGTTTCACACACTTTTGACAAACTCGGGTGCAATTCACCGTCCATTTGAGTCCACCAAACGAACCTTGCTCGTTGGATGGTCTCAAGTACGTGCCCACTCTTTGGAAGACTTAAATCTCAGTAGCAGATGTTCGATGAATTGCTGCAATGACGACTTCAGTTGATAGTCTCACCAATTGTCATTGCCAAGACAAATGCCATTCTGTGAAATTATTTTCTATATTACTATTTTACCACAGTAGACATTCGAAGCAAGCATAAAAAATAATATGATCCCCGTAAACTCGGCCTGTATTTGGTTTCGTCTGTAGCGAGGAGCCATGAGCGAAATTCTTTTCGTTCTTGAAAACCCGCTTCAACTAATCCACTGCGGAGGTCTCAGCTTCAGAATAGACACCAATGATTTTCATAAAATATAATTAATTAACAAAAATAATTAAAATATTGTAATAAGATTAGTTACAATTTTTTAAAATTTTTTAAAAATTCCCTAATTTTAAAATATTTTAAATTTGAATTCAAAATATAATTAAATTATAGTTAAAATACAATGAAAAATAAACTTGGGAGAAATTGGTCTTCTAGGCGCCACGTCGGACGGCTCCGGGGAGTGTCAGGGTTAGACTGGACCAACTAATGGGAGGAGGGCTAGAGATGCCGGGGGTGGGTCCGAAGCAGAGGGTGACGGCACGAGGCAAGGGGTCACGTGACAGGCTGACGGGGGTGGAGCATGATGACGGAATGGTGATGGGGGTTCTTTTTCTTGCATGGGGAGGGAACACAGGTGTGTAATCATGAGTCGGCTTGATCTGCAGCTTTTCTTCTTTTCTTTTTTTTTTTTAAATAAATAATTAAAATTTGATATTTGGTTTTAAAATTTTTTTTTTAGTCGTTGACATTCGATGGCGTGGGCGAGGAGTCCGAGAAGGAAGTGGAAGGTGTTTGTGCGTTGGTTTAGAGAAGAGATTAGGCTTGACAGTTTCGTTTAGCGCACATGGGTGTTGTTTGTCGCGATCGATGTTGGGAGGTTGAGGCAGGTGGAGCTGAATTCTGGCTGATGAACGCGATCGGGCTCCGTGTCTGGGAGCAATAATAAAATTATATTTTAATTTGATTAATTTTATGGCTAGAACCAAATTTGTAACCTGGTCCCCCTCCAATAAAATGTACGACTAGGAAAAAAAACAATAAACCTTTTCCTTTGCTCGATATAAAAAGATAGAAATTATGTCAATATACGGGTTTTCATAAAAAAAGAAAATTTTCTGAGAAAAATATTTTGGAAATGGCAAAAAGCAAAAAACAATAGATATATATCATCATAAATATTAATATAATATAACAACAAAATGGCTGTTAATTTTGATATGTGATCGTACGGTGTTCTTTCATAAGACCTGAAGCTAATCGAACATGGGCTCGGTTGGAGATGCCCGGGCAGGGCCCGTTGCAGCCCTTCCTGCAGCCTTTTGGTCCCCACAATGCGCCGCTTTCCCCGCCGGGAGCCGCCCAAAACGTACGGACTCCTTTGACCGTCTGCTCCCTGATACGACGTCACAGCTCGGGTACTCTCCTCCTCGGGGTCACCACGGTGCACGCTTTTACCGAACTACCCTTGATCCTGTATTATAATTAGGGCCGTTAGTATGGGGCGAAAAATGTTCAATTCCGAACTTTAAAACGTTAGGAATCAAAGCTCAAATTCAAGATGGGAATTAAAATATAAACAAATAATTTAATTAATTTTTTAGTATTTAAATGTTAGTTTGTTTAGTTAATGATTTAATTTTTTTAAATTTTTATATCATTGAGTATATTATTTATTGAAATTTAAATAAATAAATATAAGGGTAGAATGATGATTTAATTTTTAAAGTAATATAAAAATAATTTTACTATTTTTTTAATATTTGATAGTATGTTGATCAGAATAGAATAATCTTAATTTTAATTCCGATCCAAACGCACTCTTATATTTTAGTATTTTTATTAGTGTTGAAAAATTCTGAATTTAAAATTCTATAAGTTCTTGGTAGGAATATTATTATTATTATTTAGTATGCATATAAATTGAGAAAATAATACAGAAGAAGAAAAGTTCAAAATTCTGAAATGGGTTGAATGAGCTGAAGTAAATTTAGTGGGATTTAATTCACATTTACTGCTAAAAATGCATGGCTGCTGCCTGCTGCAGTCCATAAGAGCTTCCATTGAATAGCCTCCTGCAGTAGTAAGAGGGGAAATTTTATTTGTTGACCGAGTTTTCTTATTTAGTAATTATTAATTAGCCACTAGATCCCCAATTAAGTTCCACCGTTGAATTCAAAAAATACGAATATTGAAGGCTATATTTGTTTATTTTCTGAGCATTTATTTTGTTTTTAGTGAACGTATCAAATTGCATTAATCCCTTAAAACTTTGGGTAATTTTGTAATTTTATGAGGGCCCTTGAGGTTACGTGATGATGATATGCCTAATCGTTAATTCACCCTGGCAATTGTGTTTGAAATTTCGTAATTTAATTGCATTAAAAAATTTTAATTTTATAAATTTGGAGAAAAAATTAAATTGAAAGGTTTTTATGCATATATAATGATAATAAAAGACTTGGACAATGCCTTTTACTGTAAACTTTTGGATCAATTACATTAACTCTTTAAAATCTTTATAAATTATATATATTTTTTCATGTTTCAAAAATTACATATTTTTCTTAAATTATTAGATATATTATAAAAATATCCTCAAATGTATATTTACTATTAAAATTAAGAATATTTAAAAAATATTCCGTTTGATGTAATTTGGGGTAAAGTGAAAAGATGAAAATACATCTTATTTTAATGAAGTTTTGTATAAAGATATAATTTTTATAAAATTATTTATAATTATGATAATTTTATAAAAAAAAATTATATTTTTATTTTTTAAAAAATATGGGTTCTAAATCTGATTTAGATAAGTTATACACGGGTTTAGATTGCCCTTTGACTATTAAGTTGTCATGTAAAAAAATAAAATAAACTTATATCTATTCTTCTATATTCTTGTTATCCAAATAATAAATCCAAATTTATACACAATCTATCTTTTTTGTGATGAAATTTGAAAAAATGTGTGTAAATTTATTTTTATTATTTGAAATGACAAAAATGATAGAAGAAGATATAGAAATTTATTTTATTTTTTAGATAATAACTTAATAAAAAATTATTATGAATTTAGGGTCAATCGAAACCAAATCTATCACTTATCTAAATTATATTTATGATCCATATTTTCTAAAAAAATTATAAAAAACTCCTTATAAAATCTCGTAATTACAAATAATTTTATAAAAAATTATATCACGGCAAAAAACTTTATTGCCTCTAGCAAAATAAAGGATATTTTTATCTTTTTTGTTTTATTCTAATGAATATTCTCTGAATATTTTTAATTTTAACGGTAAATATACACTTGATATGATTTTTATAATATATCTAATAAATAAAAAAATTCTTAAATTTTTTAAAAATATAATTTATAAAAATTTCAAAAAATTATATTTAATTAATATTAAAATTTTTATACTTTGTCATTTTAAATATTTAGAGATAATAAAATTTATGTTTCGTTTTCATCATAAAACCATTGATCAAATTGAACTGCTTAAATTTTTTTATTTTTCTCTTTTATTTTCTTGTGTGTTATCCTACTCTTAACTCAATCTAAAATTTGTTATTTACTACCAAATTTATTTGTATTTAATTACGAAATATACCAATTAAAAAAAATTATACAATGAAATTTCATCCTAACTGACAATTTTCCGACTAACTGTGACGATGCTCCCATGCCAAACGAACCCTCATCCATTGATGGTTTGGATTTTCATCACGTTAAGCTCAATCTGACCCGATCCGTCAGCTCTAAATTGGTCGAAAGGTTGCAAATTGGATCCGAACCCTAAACCCGAATGGCCGAAATCGAATTAACATCGGTTCCGTATCGGATTATGATACTAGGAGACAGCCCGTCTGCCGCCAACCCACGCCGCCAACGATACTTGTTCAATGTCTGCATACTTTTCGATCCGGAAGTAAGGTTTGAATTATTTTTTCTATGTTTTTTCTCCTTTTCCAAACGCACGATTTCAATTTCTTCACCGGATTCCCGACCTCTCGTTTCGATCAATGATGCGAAAAACCCTAGCAAAGAGCCTGAAGTGCATTAATGTCGTCCCACTTTGCGACCAATTCAACCCGAGCAACATAGAATCGATCCAAATCCAGATTTTTTATTCTTTTTTCGGCAGAAATTTCAGCAAAAGTGCCGCCTTTTTCTCATCTGTTTCTTCTGGAAACCCTAATTTGATTCCTAGCCCTCTCTCGAGCGCCAAGTTTGAAGAAAGGCACGATCTTGAAGACCGAGATGGCGAAGATTGCAAAGGAGAGAGTTTTGATAGATTTCAAGTGCTTGAGGAGCAAATTAACGATTCAAGAATCTCTGACACAGATCATGATGCAAACTTGGTCGCAGATTTCAGCAAAATCGAAGATCTTGATGATTTTGAGGCCTTGGATCAATTGGAGAAGAGCTGGAGTCGAAAGGAAGAGGAGACTGAACTTGAGGAAGAGAAAGACGAATCTAGGAACACTTTGGTTAGAGACACTTGCAGGTTGATTGGGCTCCGGCATGAGTGGAACCGGAAGCTCGAGGCCCAGCTGAGACACCTTCTCAGAAGCCTCAAACCCCAGCAAATATGTGCTGTTCTCCGGTGCCAGGTCGACGAGCGCATTGCTGCAAGCTTCTTCTACTGGGCAGACAGGCAATGGCGGTATCGGCATTCCCCTAAGGTTTACTACACCATGCTTGAGATCCTCAGCAAGACCAAGCTCTGTGAAACTGCCCGGAGGATCCTAAGATTGATGATGCGCCGAGGAATTAGTCGCTGCCCTCAAGCATTTGCATGGGTGATGATCTCTTACAGCCGTGCCAGGAAGCTAAGAAGTGCATTGAGGGTCTTGAGTCTGATGCAGAAGGATGGTTGTGGACCAGATTTATCTGTTTGCAATGCAGCGATTCTTGTTCTTGTGAGGGCGAATCGATTGGAGAAGGCCTTGAGGTTCTTGGATCGAATGCAAAGAGTAGGGATTAAGCCAGATGTTATTACTTTTAATTGTTTGATTAAGGGATTTTGCAATGCCAGCCGTGTCAAAGACGCTTTGAAACTGATTGAAGAAATGCCACTTAAGGGTTGTCCTCCCGACAAGATAAGTTATTATACGGTAATGAGTTCATTATGTAAAGAGAAAAAGGTTAAAGGAGTCAGAGAGCTAATGGAGAACATGCGGAAGGATTCTAATTTGTTGCCAGATCAGACAACCTACAAGACAATCATTCACATGCTTTCAAAGCAAGGGCATGGAGATGAAGCACTTGAGTTCTTGCGGGAGTCAGAGGAAGTAGGTTTTCGTGTAGATAAAATTGGTTATAGTGCAGTTGTGCATGCTTATTGTTGGAAGGGGAGGATGGACAAGGCAAAAACCATTGTCAACGAGATGTTCTCGAAGGGCTTTCTTCCTGATGTAGTGACATATACGACAATTGTCAATGGGTATTGCAGGTTAGGAAAGATAGATCAAGCTCAAAAGATGATGAAGTATATGTACAAGCATGGCTGTAAACCCACTACTGTTACACATACTGCCTTGTTAAATGGGTTGTGTAGAGCTGGGAAGTCATTGGAGGCCAGAGAATGCTAACTAGGAGTGAGGAGGAATGGTGGACTCCAAGTTTGGTTACATACAGTGTTGTTATGCATGGACTTAGGAGGGAGGGAAAGTTGAGTGAAGCATGTGACTTGGTGATGCAAATGATGCAGAATGGTTTCTTCCCCACCAGTGTTGAAATTAATCTGCTTGTCCATGCACTTTGTAAAGAGCGGAGATCTGCAGAGGCAAAGGAGTTCATGGAGGCTTGTCAGAGTAAGGGTTGCACTATTAATGTGGTGAATTTCACCACCATAATTCATGGATTTTGTCAGGTGGATGATCTTCAATCGGCTCTTTCTTTGTTAGATGACATGTATCTGACCAATAAACATCCTGATGTGGTGACTTACACAGTTTTGGTTGATGCTCTAGGACAGAAAGGAAGGTTTGATGAAGCTGAAGAGCTTATTAGGAAAATGCTTCACAGGGGTCATACTCCTACACCAGTTACTTATAGGAGTGTCATCCATCAGTATTGCAAGAATGGTAGTGCAGACAACCTTCTCAAATTGCTGGAGAAAATGTTAGAAAAGCAGGAGTTTAGATATGCATATAATCAGGTTATTGAAAAGCTCTGTACATTTGGTAGACTTGATGAGGCATACAAAGTATTAGGAAAAGTGCTAAGGACAGCATCAAAAATGGATGCTGAAACATGCAATATATTAATTGATAGTTATCTATGGAAAGGTCTTCCTTTGCTTTCGTATAAAGTGGCTTGCCGAATGTTCCATAGGAATTTAATCCCTGATATTAAGTTGTGTCAGAAAGCGAGTGACAGGCTGGTTTCAGAGGGACACCCACATGAAGCAAGAAAACTTATGATGCATTTTGTTGAGAGAGGACACCTATTGCCAGATCAGCTTAGTATTGCTCAATGAAGTGGGGTTTGGATGCTCTTGTGTTCTGGTTGTTGAACACAAGTGGAACTATAATGTTGGGCATGGACAAAGGCTATGCCACATGAATGGAAATCGCTTTGCCTGCAGAAATGAAGGTATGATGTTGTTGTTGTTGATGAAGAAACAGAATGTAGTTGAGGTTTGCTTTTCCATTCTTCTGTAGATTCTATGATTTTGATGACATGTTTTCTCAGGAATAGAGATATTCTGTCTGATGGTAACTAGAATCACTGAAATATTGCAAACCACATCTCTATGAAGCTGAAATAGCTGTTAGTAATTGTCAAACTGATATTTTGACAGCTTACCATCTTATACCAACTCTAGCACTTCGTCTTGCAGCTTCCAAGCATTTTCAAATTGATACTTCTTCTGCTTGTATCATTTGATTGCTGATTCCAAAGATGTTGAACTATAAAAAATAATTTCTTAGGAAATGGTATATTAGAGTGAATTTGGACCTAATAAAGAACGCACATGCTAATCTAAGCTGACCTTATTCATCTCAATACTTGTATTCCTGTTCCTATCCTGTGATCTTATTCATCTTAAGGGCAATATTTCATATGATTTGACTTCTATTTCCAGTACAAATGAATTGAATGATGCCGTTATGATCTTTGAAATCTAAACTTTGTCGAGTTTTCACGTCCTAAAAGCCTTAAAATATAATAATTGAGAGTTTTTGGAGCTTGAAATGCATGTTATAATCAAAATTTATTTGTGTTCCTTCCCCAAATGAGCCTTTTGAACAAAAGAAAAGAGCTTGCAAAGGTGAAATGGTATCATTCCTCTAAAAATAAATTCGCTTTAATTTTTCTCATCATTTTTTATTTGATAATAAGAATAGGGTTATGTCAATAGTGATGTTACATGTTCTTCCATATCTTCTGTCCTTAAAAGTCCAGGACCACTGATACTTATATTTCATTTTGCAAGTGATAGCAAGGTAAGAGCCTTAACTAAAAGAATGCATTGTCTTTATTTCTGTACAATAGAAAATATATTTGTTTTGGCTTCTTTTATGAGATTCCTGTGATCAAGTAGCAAACTTGAATGGACTGTTTGGTGTGGGTTTATATCCCATATTGGAAGATGACTTTGCAAGATAGTCCTCAAATGTCAATGAATAAACTATTGCTGGGTTTGTAGTAACTCACTTGGGCATAGTAGCTTACTCTTATCTTTTTTACTTTTCGCTTCTCAAATTTAATCCATCTCTGGTAACTTAAATATTACTTGACATTTCTCTACTCCTGAATGAAGCACACATAAATATGCAACTTGTAAATTTCTTTTTATACTTTTGGTCTTTACATTTTTTTTGGGAACCTTAGGAAGGCCAGCATCAATTAAATATAGTATACACTTTGACAAAGTCAAAGTGAAAGGACCATCGAAAGGGCGAGCTGAATAAATTTTTAGCAAATTTGGGAGTTTGACATTGATTTGTTTGAACCACAAGTAGTCTGGTTGACACTATTGCTGACACTATTGGAATATCCATGCGAATGGATCCAATAAAATTTGGCACGGTGTGTGTAATGGAATGAGTAATTTGGATTCACATGGCAGAGGACAGGAGTTGAACATAGTTGAATTTTTCTTATTTAATATATTTGCAAGACTAGGTGAAAGTTTTCTCAAGAAGTAGGGAACTTCATTTCCTCACGTTGCCATGGATAAGGAAGATGGATCAGAACTTAAATTGGCCAATTATAGGTTTTTCATTGATGATAATCAGTGATTCCAAAACCAGGTGACAAAAGAATAGAATGGAAGCCCAATGTTAATCAATGGCTTTATTAGAGAGAGATCTTCCCAAAGTTCATGAAAGAGCTTACAATAGCAAAGTGTTGATACAGTTCAAGATTGTCGGGAATTTTGGATAAAACTGAGGATGTCAAGTCAAGCTTGTAGTTGATGCACGGATACTTCAACACAAATACTTAAGGAAGATACCATGAAGTCTTTATAGTTCTCCATATCTGCTACGTGTGAGTTGAATTTGCTAACTGCAAGAACACCTGGAGTCCTGTGCATATGTCGGTCCATGTTAATGGTGCCCATTTGTTTGGGTACTGTTCATGATCAATACTCTTTTAGTTCTGAGACCAAATTTTTCTGATGCTTCAATGAGTTTTTTCATGTCCAGATGAAAATGATTATTCACATTGTAAGTGGTTCTTGCTCGATGCCAAACCCAAACCAGTTGCAATCCAGATTTGGACTGCATGGAATTTGTGCTGGGACATGGACTTTTTTGACTGACTTGCAAATTGTGCCTTCTTTTTGCAACTCTGCAACATTATACCAAGAGGCTAATAAATTTGGATACTATAGGATATATTCACATTTCCTGATCTGAAATCAGACAGGAGGTACGTCTGTTGTTGAATGTCTTGCTGGAAATTTTGGAGAACATTATATACAGTTTCTAACATTCAAAACTGTATTTTTCAGTGAAATTTACTTTTTTAGTACATTAACTCCAATGTGATTGCATTCCAAGGAAAGAAAACTTGCTAGCGGTATATATATGTAACTGCCAATGAGTTCTATAGAATATAGTTGGAGGCTCTACTCTTTTGGTTTCATTAATGCATGGTAGCATCAGGTTGAAAACATTTGACCAATGTTATCTTTTGCAGAGTTGAGAAGTTGCCTGAACACCAGCACATTTCTGTTGGTTCAGAATCTATATTGGCATTTGAACATGTTTTAGGCAGGTAATATTTTTCGTTTGCAACTCCCTTTGTTTTACTCTTAGAAGTTTAATTTCTACTGATGTTGCTTGATATTTGACTTTGTTGTTTTGCAGCATCCCCAAAAGAGCTACAAGCAATTAGATTGCCGCTCCAAGGAGGATCCTTTGGAATCTGCCTTCCCAGTTGATAATGAATTTGATTTTTGCAGCTATCGCCCTGGTTTTCATCACTGCTATGTGGATATTGCAACTTATTTTTCTGCAATCTGCATCCTTTTCGAGTTTGCTAGTTGAAGGTTGATGTAGATCTCGTGGAATTTTCTTACATTCAGAGGGGCATGCTTAACTACCGAATCAACCTTCATTCCAATAACATTATGACAGCGGCCTGGCCACTTGATTTTGTTATGTGAAAATGGGCGCTTATAATTATACTAACCCCCGCTCTGGAAACAGCATGCATGTATGAGTAGCCTCGCACATCATGGCTTGCATCATGTATATAAAAACGATAAGCAAAAGAAAATACTGTGCAATCACCATCTGTAATAACTTTTGATTGTCTTTCCCCTGTTTTTTCAAGTTTTCAGATTTTTTTAGGTTACTTCGCAATTACATAGAATTCCTCTCCTGTTTACTGAAGAGCATACACAATCAGAATTGGTCATATACAACCCACAGTTTCATAACCACCCCAATCAAAGGAGGTTTCATAGATTTTGTTTCATCTTCTCACAGTATCACATTCACTGAGTCAATTCAAATTAGCTGCAGAAAACAAAAAGTTTTGACAGTTTGAAGTAAAGAAATTTCAAACACATTCTTGCATGGGCTGTCCAAGACACATTCTAAGCCAAATTTTCATGAGGTAACCATTTCATTTTCATCAAACATAAAATTATAAAATTTCAAATCAAAGTGCCAAATGGGTATGATATATTAAAATAAAAACAATCTCAGATACAAAATCCTATGACTTCAATCCAAACCCCTAAGGGGGTACAAAACTCTAAAAACGTAGCCAATATAGAGTGCTCCCTGTCACTGCAGCTTCAAATGACCTCCAAGCTGGATAGAATTTTTTGGGCAAAACATGGATATTCTTAAAATTGAAACAAATTAAAACAATCTGAAACTGTATCCGATCACTGAAATCAGATTTCCAGTAATTTGAAAAACCAGTACGCTTCACAAGCAAGCCCCCATCTGTTAGACAGTATTTTATCAAGGAGATGGATAAGATATTGGAAGGAGAGCAGACTTCCATCTGCTTGATAAAATACTTGGTACTGAAAGTGAAGATACCTAAATAACCAGGCACCACGAGCAATATCTAGATGAGATGTACATTGTTCATAAGAAATAAATACAGCACCTGAATGAAAGTCACAGATGGTGCACAATCAATACATAAAACAAATTATTACTCAAGGACTACCAGATTTACAATTTAAGAGGAACTCGTGCCCAATACTCAAAATATTAAATCACGAATGCAATGCAAAATATATCTATTTTTGTTTCTTGATCCCAACAGCTTAGATATAGAATGAGTTGTATGTCAGTCACAGCTCAAGAACTAGGCCGTTGAATTGTTATAAGGAACACACTGAATTACCTACTGGAGAGCATGTACATTGTCTATGCTCTATAATATTATGAAAACTTCAATACAAATTATGAACCTAATTTTTGGTTGCCTGCCACCTGAATGCATATCCCGTCAGGCAGCTTGAACAACTTCCACCTGAATGCAAGCACCAGACCAAGTCAGGCATTATTCTACAGAAGTTACATTGATCAATTAACAACCAGGTGCAAGAACATGATATGACGTGCTTGCAATGTACCCTATTGAAGTTTCAAAATTTTTCTTCATCAATATGCTGATGAAAAATACAAAGAAATTTTGTGTAATGACTGTTGCAAATATGCTAGCTAAAAGCTTAATACCGTACTAGAATTAATTCAAGTATATGATGTGAAAAAAGAAGTGTATTAATATGCACATTATCTTGTAATTTTTTCTGTCAATTAGCACTCCATATCTGTTGGATTACAAGGACAATATTTGGATTGAGCTGAAATTCTAAAACCCCAACCTGTTCTTTCAATAGCTCTGCTACTAATAATGAGTCCACATTCAGTTGCATAGTATGCAATGGCGCAACCCACAACCAAAACTCAGAGGAAGCCAGACATGCGGAACCTATAAATGGAAACTGTTTTTATTTGAGTTGGATACACTTCATGTTTCAGTTTCTCTTTCACATGTCCAGTTTCCATTTTATGTCTGATGGTGATTTATGTGATCACATACTATACAACCAAAATCTGTACTGACTAATAATAATATAATTTAGAAGAAAGCTGTATAAAGGATTACCTATAACTGCCAAAAACACAATCAATTGCATCTTTTTTTTTCTATCTTTTAGCTCACTTGAATCCCTGCTAAACAATGGATATACATGTTTTACCTCAGCGTTAAGTCTCAGATGGTTATATAAAGGAGAGTCACCATGTCAACACACATCTCCAGAAGTAAACTTTTTATGCTTTCCTTTACTGCCAACTGTTTTGGCTTTTCAATAACTGAAATATTAAAAGCTTTACAGGTAATGTAGGTTAATCAACAAGGTTGCAAAATTTTTTGTTTTTGAAATCAAGGACAACTTCTTAACAAGGTTGTCTCTCATTAATGAAACACAGTTTTTATTCTCTCATTATCTACCCTAGATAAAAGGAGAATACTTAAATGACCTCTTAATTTTTCTCATTTTATCTTTATTTTTTATTTTCCCTATCAGATGTTGTCACTTAATAACGGATGAGTTTTTTGCGAGAAATCATTTGGGTTGTTGCAAATTTGCAGGAAACCACCTTTTTTTTCACTATTAGCAAAAAATCACATTCGTTGTGGCAAAAAAATGTGAATAACCACCTCCTGGTCAACATTCTTTTTTATTTTGTTTTTAACATTTAATTTTATCAGAAAAAAGTATTATAATGTAGCCGTTGGTAAAGTCAAAGTGGAGGAAGTTGGACTTCTACCGGCTATTTTGGTAATAAGGGCATGAAGTCATGAATTTTATCTATAAATTAGTGATATGTAATGACAATGATTCTAGGAATTCATATGGAAATTTGAAAATATATCAATTTGATAAAATATATGCAAATTTTAGGTAGCAATATGAAATTTTAAGAGTTTTAAGGTGCACATATAATAAAATCCATATAAAGAGTGTATATGCAATTTTCTGACTTTACAAGGGTATATATACAAAAAATCATACAAAGTTTGATGGTTTATGTACAATCATGGTGGTATATATACAACCTTATAACTTTATAGGGGTACCATACAAAAATCTATATAAAGGTGTTGTGCATGTGATTTTAATACTTTGCAGTGTATAAGCTCAAAAATTCATGTAAATATGAAGCATGTATATGCAATTTCATGATTCCACAAGAGTATGTATGAAAAAAATTGTACAAAGCTTGATGATATATATAAAATTTTATGGCTTTATAGGGGTATGCATGCAAAAACCCATATAAAGCCTGAGAATTTACATAATTTTAGTACTTTACGAGGGTAATATGCAAAAGACCATATAAAGATGGAGGGTGTATATACAATTTCACGATTTTACAAGGGTATGTATGTAAAAAATCATACAAATTTTCATGATATATATGAAATTTTATGACTTAATGAGATTACATAAGCAAAAATCCAGATAAATTTTGAGAATATATATGTAATTTCTTTACTTTCTAGGGAATATATGCAAAATTTTGTATAAACCATGAGCATAAATAATTTTGTAAATTAATAGGGTATAAATGTAAACATGTTTCACTTTTTCCACTTTCATAAGCCCAGAGGGACCACTACAACTTGAAACCATTACAATGACTTCAGCATCTGCTAAAGTCCCGGAAGTGAGATGTAGTTTTGGTTCACTTCCGAGCTGACTTCCACCATTTCGATCACTTCAGCGAATCAAACACTCGAAGTCGCTGAAGTCACCCAACTTCCACCACTTTCCTCACTTCAGTGCAAAACAAACACTACCTAATCTCAATCCTTTCAACTGAAGCATAAAAATATTTTTTATTTGATTTTTTTCTTTTTCTCTCATTCGACACGAGAATCCAAACGCCTGAATATCTTCTCCAATTTCACTGACCAGTGACGGAAAAGATGATGTTTGGGTGTTCGTGATTCTCATGCCCTAAGAGAAAGAAGAGAAATCAGATAGAACAGATTTATACATTTAAATTTAAAGGATTGAGAATATGATGATTTTTTCACATCAAATTAAATGTTAAAAACCAAATAAAAAAATATTGACCAGGAGGTGGTTATCCACAAATTTTAACTATAATGTAGACTGATTTTTGCTAAAAGTGATAAGAGATGTGGTTTCTCACAAATTCACGATAACGCAATCGGTTTCTTGCTAAACACTCATAACAAGTTTATGGAAATGTTGGAAAATACTATCTTCAGAATTCACACTAAATTTTCTGATCATGTCTTCAAGGAAATGAGAGGCACTATAAGACTTTATCCAATGCTACAGCTAAGCTGCTAATAAATCTCCATAAGTTTGATATATTAAAAAAGAAATATTTCACACATATTTTGTATTATTTATGGAGTCAGTAATAGCATATAAACTCTGTCCTAACCAGATCATACACAACAAATATACATACCAAGTTGAAAATCGAACATCCTACACTGAAATAACCTAAAGAGAAAGAAGTAGACAAGTCTACAAGCTGTCATTAGCAGTCAGAACATTGAAAATTAACCATACCTTTTCTCCATTAATGATGCTTTAGTGTTGTCCATGGCTTTTACTAGCAGAATGACGTCTCGACATTTTCTTGCTAGGAGTCAAGTGCTTGTCCTGGGAAAGGAAAGGCCATCCAAGTTGAAGCAAATTGAGATATCGCAAAATCCACAATGTTGAAATGTGTACATACAAAAATGTTAATTGACATTGATCATTGGTTTTTGGCATTAAAATGATAGGATCCATCTTTTTTGTTCTTTTCTTTTGAGTAGAAATGATAGGGTCATCTGTTTTCCTCACTAATCATCCCCACTACGAACTTAACCCCTTTCCATGTCCCTTCAACTACTGCCTTTCAGGTTTTCTCTTGGTCCATGTCCTATTTGTTGTCATATGTAACTTTTGATCACCCTTCACTGATGAAATGGGAATTCCAGATAACAGAGTAATCTAATATGAGATTTTTTAAAAACAAGAAATTCTTTTCTCTTTTCTTAACTGATTTTGCTCCCACAACAACCATCTACAGATTTCATAGATACCAGCCATTTTAAAGAATGTAATCAGAATATTTTTTATGCTTTCGCAAACAGGGTAAAGATTCTATTTCTAGTTGCCATCAAATATCTCAGTTCTTCTATGCAAAAAAACATATGTAGCATTCTCCTTTAGGACAAAAAAAAGAGCTCTTTAACATGTTCCGGGTTCCATTAAACCTTCTCTCTGAAGAAACTGCTTATTCTAATAGAGCACATTAAATCTCTTGGAGAACTCATAAGGCAGCAAGCACAATACACCCTATCCTTTTCTATTATATCCTGGTCTTCTTAAGAGATATGCATTAATACCATATAATCATATTGGTACAACAACAGAATCCTATTCCTGTAGTCCTTCGGAGAAGAGCCAAAGGAAATGTATTAACACCACAAGTCTCAATTGACAATAATAGTACAACAGAAGCCTACAGCATTTAGCCCCTTGGAGAAGAGCCAAAAGAAATACATTAACAACAGTAGCCACAGTTAGATATATGTAGAACAGAAAACTACAGTTGTCCTTCGAGAAAGAGCCATATAATAGTAGTCCTAACATGCCATTCTGGTAATAACATTAGAAATTCCAATGATAGTCCTTGGAAGAGTCACTCACTCCAACAATATGCAGTACAAAAAATTGAATCAGGACAGCACAAAATAATATCAAAGGGAACTACTGCAACATAATAAGCCTCTCATTATGTTATTTCATCCAGGTGCTCATTGACAGATATATATGTGTCTGCAATTCCACAAATACCTTTTCCAGAGCTTAAATATCAGACTATAAAGTCAATAGGGAAATTCAAATTTCAATTACAATTGATTATAAAATATCACCGGTACTAGCATGCTACAAAGATGCACCATTTTTATATGGCTAGTGTATCTTAATCCAAGAAACAATGAACAGCAGATAAACAAGCAACAGCTTCAAATCCCAAGAGGTACTTGAAGTTAAACAAATCCTCACATGAAATTAAATCAAATAGGTACTTGAAATTAAACCTTATAGAAAGATGTTGCAGACTCAGACTGCATTGTCTGAATAGCAGCATGACCCATGGATTGGAAGGCATCCAATGCATTCAGTGTGAGCTGCCAACCAGAAAGAGCTGCTGCAGAGCTGCTTGAACTGGAAGCAGCACTGTTACTGCTACAACCAGCAGCAGCAACATTTCCATTTACCCAAGGACAATAATAGTTATGATGCTTAATTGGATCAAATTCTCTAAATTCTACTCCACAGTCATTTTCTCCATTTCCTGCCCCTGGAAAACATGGAAGCAGGATCAGAAGTAATAATCAAGAACTATGATGTGACAGCATGAATTAACAGAAGCACAAGCATGGCCAATAAAATGAAATGAATAGCAATCAGATGAAGTGAAAGCACAAATTTTCAGTATATCTGCATATACATAACAAGTACATAACCTGGGCAAGAAGAATAAGCATGAACAAAAAAACACAATACATTAAAAATAACTGACAGAACAAAAATCATGAAGATAAGCCAAACCTTATGCAGAAGAACAGAAAATTAACATGGGCACCTTTCTCCATCAACCCAGAAGACAGTAAAGAATTAGCATTAGCTTGCTAAACAATCATGTCAACAAGTAGCATACTTCTCATAATTATTTTATTGCACTTCAAATAAAGAAGAATGCATAATAAGGAATTAATAAAAAATATATATATATATAACAAAATGACTTGGGTTTTTTGAGCACTTTTTTCTTTGAAACCAGCCTGAATACAAAATTGCAAGCATAGAATTATGAGTTCGTAAGAGGTACTAATAGAATTTTTGTACACAAGTAGCAGAATATTCATACTAGAATTCTGTGTCGATCAAATTTGAAACTACATATTAACAATGATTAGGAGAGCAAGGCATTTAAGATTATTGATTAGCAATGAGAATCATAATAAAACTAATTTCCCATGCTATGTGGTAATGCATGTGATATTCATGCCATCAGCTTCAAGACTGTAATATAGATGAACAATCATGGGAGTTCACACTGCAAGAATACTGAAAAGAACTAGCTTCCACTTGTAACTTGAAGTTAGTCCAATTTCTCACTTATGTGGAACTAGAGCTGTAAATAAACTCAATTCATATGAACCTGACTGGGTCCACATCTCAGTTGAGTTCGAATGGAAATTACAGAGGCAGCAGCTTTATGCTGAAAATTCCAAAAGTTTGAGTTCAGTTTCAAAGGCTTGAAACTTATCCAAGTCATATATATCAAAGTAGGACATCAGTAAAAAAAGAAAAAAACAGGTACAATGTAGTAGTATATTAATATGTTAATAAGTTGCACAAGTTCAAATTAAAAAAAAAAGCCTACTATGTTTCGACCCTTGAATCAAATCTAACAATTGAGAACAAAACCTTGTGTATATGCATTAAAAACATATCTTCCAATATTTCTGAATCAAACTCAACAGAATATAGGGAAGTCCGAGTTGTCTGCAATTAATTTTGAACAAATTATGCGGTTTGGAGTCATTTTGAAATTAATTTCAAATCAAGTCCAACTCAAACAAAATTTCAAATGAAATCAAGTAGCTCAAACCATAAATTAAATTTGCATTCCTATGTAGAGCCTAGCCAAATGGCTTCCTTCATTTCTCAAAGAAGCATATAACTATTTTGGCAACAATATCTGTCTAATAAGTAATAACCAATTAAAATGCAATATTTATTGTGAACTCATTCAAATAAATTTTGCATTGGTTTGACAAGGTCTCTATGTAACATTGCCTGTAGAAAGCTCAAACCATATATTCAGAAGAGGTTACCCATTATTTACCTGCCACAAGTTTAGGAGCATGATCTAACTCAGGAGGATAGTCATCAGTAACACATGCCTTGCCAGTCTCTGTCACCTCCTCTCTAGATGCTTCATATCCTGAGCAGATTACAGCATTACAAGAAAGAGAAGGATGAGCACTACTCTCATGACCCAAAGAATGACTGATCTTCTCTCCACTTCCAACAGAATCAGCCTTTGTGGACCCTAATATTTTTGAACCACTATCTGCTCTTACTAGAGATTGAGACATCATCTCCTGGCTATCACCGTGAGGATCCTCTCGTTCCATTTCTCCCGGAATAAACTCATCCATTAGACCATGTCCTGGAGCGGATTCACCACTTTGCCCAAGGTTCTCAGTCACTTCAGCTACTGGCTCTGCATCACCAACAACACTGTCAGCTCTTTGAGCAGAAAGATCAACCCCGTGGATTTCTGCTTCATGGCTTGCATCCATACCAACACTTCCTCCACTAATCCCAAAACTAAATCCGTCCCTAGCATGAACAGATGGAGTTCCTGCATTAAGAATCTCCTCCCCCTCATTTGTACTACTCACTCCCATTTCTCTAGCAATACTTCCAGCAGCCAGTTGAGCACACGTACTCTGCTGTGCAGGGTGGCTATGGTATTGTTCCACCACATCATTCATGTCATGGTTTTTACAGTTACTAGGTGATGGGAAATGAACATCATCAATATCTCCAGGACAATTTTCAACACTTTCCATAGAATCTTCCTTGGCACCACAGTAGATGGTGTCCATGGCAACAACAGAGGATGCCCGAGCTGAATCTCTAACAGATGTGAAGCCCACAGCCATATCACTCCCTTCTTTACATGAATCGACTCGGTTAACATCTATATCTATCTCAAAGCATGATGTACGGCTAGGACCTGCACCAGAAGAATCTATCCTTCCAGAGGAGTGGTATGTATCAAAGACATCTAATCCACGAGCACGCTTTGAGGGTCCTCCTGAATCCTGTATACTGTCATCAACTTCGTCACCGTACCGATCAACAACAGTCCCTTCTATGCTATCAGCTTGCTGAACCCTATCTTGTGGCCTGTCAATGGTACTGCCACCTTCCTCTAGAACCCATTTTCTAGAGCTTGGACCCCGTGATTCATATGAAGCTGCACGATCACCCACTTCACTTCCAGCTGGTTGCCTAATCATTAGATCCCTCTCCATTTCACCATCGTTTATATGTTCAGTCATTCGAGGCATCCCAATAGGATTAGATGGCAATCCTCCAGCCATTGTCATATTCAAATTTACACCAGCATTTGACAGTGACTTCCCATCATCAGCTGTCGCTGCCTCATCACGTCCCTCCATTCGTTCCTTGTCAATTCCATCAGAAGAAATCCATCCATTGATTCCATTAACTAGTTTCTTGGGTGCGCCACAACTATCAATATTATTTGGACCAAAACGGGCCGGGAGAGGAATAGTGATGAAGTCCCAAATTCTGACAGTGGCACCACATAAACTGCAATCTAATAAAGGTGACCTCGAACTGCACCTGGACTTGGGAATGTACTTCTTTCTCTTCCCTTTGTCTTTTGTTTCTGACAATGAGAAAGTGTGCTCATCCAATCCATGATGACAAGAATCAGGGAGCTCATTTCTTGTGCTAAATGAGCATGGATTTTGGGCTGATTGAGTTGAGTGTTCTTCATAGTCTTGCACATTCGGAAGCCACCTCGGCTCCCACCCACAGAGGCTTATAAGCTTCTGAGCCTGATTCAAATAAAGCAAAAAAAAAAAAGCGAAACCTGACCATGAAGTGCAAAGCATATAATTCAAAAAATAATAATGCCAAATGCAAACAAAAAGAATGTAGCAACCAACCTGATGGTAATTAATTGTAGTATCATCTCGACAAAATTCAGCTGCTGCCTTCAGCTCTGCTTTGAAGCATGGATCTCCAGATGAATAAGTATTCAGTTGCAGTAAAAACCGATCAAATGATACTCCACTAGACAGCCTCATTTTTTCAATTGCAGATGAAGCAACAACAGGAAGAGCAGGGAATTGCAAGAACCCATCACACCTGTCCTTGTAACCCCCAATAAGGGCTGATGAAGGAGTTGGAGGAAACTGGACCAGACTGTCAGCACAGCAATTTCCTTTCCAAGGACAAGTTGCAATGTGCCCATTATCAAGTGGCTCTGCAAAAGCCTCCCCTGCATCAAAAACTATGGTTATCAAACAACGAAAGGATGAAGGCCAGTTACCTATTTGCGTGGAGTCAAGGAAACCTGATGATTGTCCATCCAAACACGCTAGACAACCTGGGAGCTCACAAAGGTAAAAAACTGCATCTACCATGGTATGCCTATTGGAAATTTAAAGTCATAGCATTCATGATTATTAGCACAGTAAAATGCACTCAATGTAATATGGAGGTTGTTCTATAACAAGCAGAGCATAGTAAAACTAATTTTTGACCGAGGTTCACTCTTTTACCAGAGAACTGAATAGGTAATACCATTCTGGAAGTCAACCACAGTATAAGCAATCGCAGAAAATAGAAATTTACCTTCAACAGGAGTCCAAGATGCACCCACGGCAAACATAAGCTGTGCGCCACATGACTTGCATTCAATTTTGTCCACACCAATGTTTATCCAGCCCTTTCGAGCACAATCAAGTGAACTGGCTCCCTGCAATTTTTAAAACAAAAACCAGCTGAATCACAAATGGCATATAAGAAATTTCTAATGCATGCTCACACTAAGAATCAAATAGCATGACATATCTTATCAACGTACATACTCTATGGCAAATTTTAACATCCAACATTTATGTCTTAGATTAAGAAGGAAAGGACAATAAAGATTTCAGCGCAAGAAAATTTCTAGAGAATGGCGCCATTCATCTGATCATGAGTAACCAAATAAAACACAAAGCTGATTGCAATAATAGAAAAAAAATTTTCTGGCCATGCCATTAAAGAAAAGAGGATAAGTACACTGACAATTGAGATTAGTTGAGAAGAGAGCAAAACAAGAGAGAAGAGTTCCAACCAACAAATAGAAAACAAAATAGTGATGAACAATCGGGAGCTTCAGGAACTTATTTCTTAACATTATTTATTCACGTCTTAGTAGATGATAATAAAAATCTTAGTTATCATGCAAGCATGCCATGATCTAAGTGTAGGAACCAACATACACTGCCTTAGCCATCATAATAGATCCAGATAATAACAACAATCATTATGGACAGAGGTAATGCATTATCAAGATGCACAAATAATTCAAAGACGACAGGCTGCAGCACAGAAGTTTTTCAATGAGATTTCACTAAGCCAGGTTGCAGTACTAGCACAATAAAGAGATGATTAAAAACTAACCTTCGGCTTCACTGACCAATTTGAAGGCTTAAATGTTGCTAGACGTTGAAGTAGATCTCCCCTTTCCCATGGTCTACATGGAGGCTGTGAAGGACCGTCACCATTTGCATTCAAGGAATTCTGAGGGATTCGTGGAGCAATACTTGAAACAGTTTTGGGCCCTTGGACACATCCCAACCAATCTGCGGTACCAATATTGGTTGGCATAGCAGGAGAAGATGCCCCAGCAGAACTGATGGAAGGTAATACCATGCTTGGAATGAGCACAAAGCAATGGAAAATTTGGGAGAAACAAATTATTCAGGAATATATCAATTCAAGGACAGATTATCAGCTTCACATATCTTTTTATATGAGATAGGCCAGAAGAATAACTACCAATAGGTAATTTAACTGAAAATACCAACTCCATCACAAAAATAAACCACAATCAGCTGCTCTTTCAATCGCCAAAACTCGTAAACTTAAAATTAGACACAAAGAGCAACAATAACTTTTTTGCTAGACAAAAATGAAGAAATAATGGACAAAAGAAGCAAAACACCACAAAGATCAAATCAGGAACTCCACCATTCTTTGAACCATTTGAGCACACAGGCAAGCCACATGAAGGAAGCATCAATCGATAGTAAGCGTTCACCACCTGATCTTACATTTTTAAGTTATAGAGGCATACAATAAGCCAAACACTGAGGTCATTTCTATATAAAAGATAAATGACTTTAGAAGCTGCAAGAATACCCACTTATCCCACTTACCAAAAACTTAAACTCTAACCTGAGTAAAATTTGAATAATATGACATAGTTGACCTTACATGTTTTTATTGGTGTACTAGCAAAATCATGCTCTGTTAGTAGGTTATGGGAGACATGAAGACCACATGAGAAACCAAAAATTAAATCCATTTCACTAATTCATTTGAAATAAAAGACCAACATTCATATGGAGATTTGTAGTAGTTAACTAAATCCCACAAGCACACTTCCACCAAATAAGGTCAACATCCAAAATTAAAACTATCAACTTTTTCACACCAAAGTCATCACTAATGACAGCAAAACACATCCAACTGCAACAAGTGTAACCTACTACAAACCAACAGGTGCCCTGTATGGCAGCCCATGTATTTTGTATGAGCCATCAATTAGCCTTCTCAAATTATCTTCAACAATTGATATCTAGACCAGCCTCATCAACATTATGGAGAATCATATAATACAGCTACAATAAAACACCATTTCACATGTAGGTAGATAGTAGTAAAGAGGCACAATCAAATAGCATGCTTTCTTATGCAAAACAAAGACCAAACAGTCAAATGAAGTGTAAGCATTGTGGCTAATCAATAGCACAACCAAGTAGAGTCCCAACAGTACCAGCTAGCAAAGCACTCCATCAAATTAGAAAATAATGCCAATCAACTAAATTAATAAAGAGTAGAGCAAACAAAAAACACCCAATTAGATGTCTAAATTCAATGGCCTGATCTCGAACCCTGTATATAAAACCACTCATGGTGCTTCTGACTCCAAGCTCATTCTAATTACTCTTAAAACCTTCTAATTATTCAACAAAATTTTCAACTCGATTGACACAAATCAACGCCCACTAATCCCAAAACCCACAACCCCTTCAAAAGCCCAAACAAATTCCGAAAACACACCCAACTAAACCCAAACCCACCATGTCTAGGGTTTCCGGAGCCGAAAACAAACCCAAATTTCAACATAAAACTCCCAAATCACACTCAAACACCGCTCAAAACAACCTAGGATTATCACAATGAAAGATACACAAACCAATCGAAGCAATTCCACATCAATCGAAAAAAACTCGAAAAATACAAGAGATAGCGAAAAAGGGAAAGAGAGAGGAGCTGGTTTACCTCGCTGCCGGCGTTGGCGGCGGAGACGACGACCTCCCAAGCGCAAAGGCCTCCGCTGTCCCCGAGCTAATCACCTCCTCCCTCATCTCCCTCCTCCTTCCTCGTCCCCTCTCAGACGGCGAAAAGGCGGAGGACTTCGCGTATTTAATTGCTCCCCGGCCCAGTGCTAAAATGCGCCGGGTGGCACTAAGGAGACGATCCGCAAATCTCGACCGTCAAATCACCAACTGAAAGGTTGGACATCAGAGCCGTCTATTGAGGAAGCGTTGAGGAGATGGAGTCGTGGCCGTCGGATCGAGAATGACCCTGCAAAGGCGCGAGTGGAGGCATCGGATGCCGTCCGATTCTGGGTGAGCTCTTTTGTCGTTTTGCGAAGGAATTGAATTCGGGGTAGAGATGGCTCCATCGGGGCTACCGGGGTCATCATCAATAGGAAATTCCAGATTTGGGTTCGCATTTTGGGCTTGGATAAATACCAATAATGATTGGCTTGCCACGTGTTGAATTGGTAGTACTTTTTCTTATTTTTTTGATACAAATGTGAAATCATCTTTGCTCCTCATGAGTATTATAGTGAGTTTTTAAACCCCACAATTCAGGTAGGTGAGTGAAAATAAAATATAAATATAATCACTAAACTAAACACTTTTAAAAAAAATATTATTAAGAAGAAAATATTTATATGCAACTAAAAAATATTTCTAGAAAGAAAATATAGAAATAAAAAATTCAGCTTTTGGAGATAATTGTATATGTTAACCTTCATCCTAATTAATTTATATTCTCTAAAAGCTGATTGGTTCAAATTAGAATTAGGCCAAAATCAGAGGAAAAAAATAATACATATAAAATAATCTTTGTCACAATCAAATTTTGAAATAAACAATAGGTAGAAGATAATATGAGGACCAATTGATATACTTTTTCTCTTTAGAGTATTGATAAGAATTTTATTAATGTTAATAGCTCAAATTGCAACACTAATACAATTTCTCGCTCAATATATAAGAAATACACCACTTTCGATAGCAACAATATCAATAAATCAGACGATACTTGAAATTAACTCTGATTAGCTCTTGTTCATTTCCTCCCCTGATTGTCACGCAATATCTTTCAGACCCGTTGATATATCCTTGTAGAACTTGATAAGTACAAGTAGCAAGCAACACAATATTACTATTATGGATAAATTTTTATTTTTGGCAAATGCTCTCTTAGCCTTTTCTAGCTAGAGAAATATTGTGTTAAGATTTGAGGTTCATACATTGTGGAATTCTAGTGTCATCCTTGGACTTTCAAAGCTCCACCATGTTTAGTGAAGGTGCAACTTCAACCACCTCTGGAAAGTTAGAGAAAATAGAATATCAATTACAAATTTCAATGCATCCTCCTGCGAAATGAGAGAATTCTTAAGGACTTTATGTATTAGTAGAATATTCTACCTCTGATGCTATTGACAAGTGACCCTTCTTTCCAAATTTTTGGCCTTGTAGCTTTAACTAAGGTAGAACAAATATCTTCGAGAAGTTAAATATCGCTATAAAACTATAAATCAACTTTCAACAAAGAGGATTGCAACTTCATTAATGGAAAATGCATCTAACAGTACTAAATTGGGAATAGCCAACATTAGATATCACATACATAACTATTTGATACAAGACATATGCATAATATTTGGATGAATCATTTGAATGATAAGCCTAAGTACAAATTCTTGTTTTGATGTAAATCAAATAGACTATGTATGAAGTGACAGCCTAACCTTGTATTTGCGTTTCTTCATATTGAATCCCATTATTGTTGCTGCTTCTTCAATTTTGGAGAGTATCTCACTAGGAAGGAGCTGCAATACAAACCTTGTTTCCATCTTGACAAGGCCCTATTTTAGATTCATTTATTAGATAGCACAATAAGGCATATTGCCACATCATTTGTTGCTTGATGAATAAAAAAATGATTCTAGTATGAAAAGCTCATCAGACAAATGGTTGAAAGAATAATACTCCATAAAAATTAGATATATACTTAACATGGACCTTACTTCCAATAGTTTGATATGCAAAATATGCAAATACATAAAAAAGTATCTAGGGAACTAAAGAAGGAAAATATTTGCATTATATGGGTGTTCTCTTAAAAATTTGTTATGAATTACAAATTATTCTCTTTGTTGATTATTTTTCTGATGTAAAAATTCATAATATTTGAGGGCCACATTTTCATGAAAGGAAAGATAATAACCAACCACCTGTTTCTTAAAAAGGGTTCCAAGATTTAGACCTTGAGATATAACAATTAGCTAAAATGCATTCATTACATATGATTTTTCTTCTCTTTTCTCAACTACAAGATTTTCAAGATCCTGCACATGGTATGGAATTATATTTAGAGAAAATAACTCTTGATGTCTAAAAGACTAAAAGGTCGACATAGTCTTGCCTCTGCCTCATTAAAAATAGCGTACATATCATTAAGAGAAAATATTGATTGTTTCAAAACTTGGGCGTTAATAACCTTTTTTAAACCACTCATCCTCTAAAACTTTAGAAACTATAATTCTTTATGAAGGAAAAGATGATGCAAATTTTAGCATGCATCGAAGAAAGTAATATTTATCATTTTTTTTGGTTGAGAACAAATTGAAAACCCATACAAAAGGCCAGAGTAAAGTGTGCTTCTAAAATATAAGAATGCTAAATTTTTGAGACTTACGGTTTTGGGATTGAGATCTAGGATTCTCTTGATAAGTTTCTTTACACTTGTAGAAAATCAAGAAGGATAAGTAAATTCAACCTTGGAGATCTGCAATAACATTTTCATTAGTATTGCACAATAAACATATATAGAACATCATATATGATCTAAGCTAGCACCTGACCTTTTTGTGTAGTGACATGAGGTTTAGATCTTCAAAAGGTAAGTATCCAACCATTAGTACAAAAAGGATTGTCCCACATGACCACAGATTTGTCTTGGCCCCATCATAGTCTTTGTCACTTAATACCTAGGGGAGGCATAAACCACAATTAGAAGAGAAGAGGATCATTTTTGTTGACCTCAAGTTTATGTATGTAGATATATACCTTAGGAGCAATATAGTTTGGTGTGTCACAAGTTGTATGAAGTAACTCATCATCCTATTGTGAAATGGTTTAGAATAATATTTACTCATTTTTTCATTTTTAAACTTTTCAATATTTTAAAAAGGGACTAAAGTTTCAATATAGCATAGGATTGTCAAATACATGGTATCTAAAAAGTGAAAATAATATATCTCACATAAACATGCTAAAGAAGTGCACTTAGTCCAAAATAGGAGACCTTGAGTGAACCATTTGAGTTCAATAGTAAATTCTTAGGTTGCCAAAAGAACAAGACCATAAAATAAGACAACAACGTTGTTTAAGGTATTTCTACTACATAGAAATTGAATGGTAATATCAGTAGCAAAAGAATCTTCTTTTACCTTTAGATCTCGATGGAAGACACCTTACTATGATAATAGTCAATGACATTGATTAGTTGTTGAAAATACTTCCTTCATCTTCTTTCAACCTTCTACAACTAGCTTAATATTGAAAAGGTAGTAAATTAAGAAAAGATAAGGCTAATAAAAATAATGCCTTCATTTTTAAGAAGACCAGGAGATTGAAATTAATTGAGTGTCTTATGATTTTATCAAATAATTCTCCATCCATCACAAATTCTAGAACTATGTATATCATTATTTTGCTAGCCATCACCTAGAGCCAAAATAAAATGCTAAAAAGTTAATGAAAAAAAAAAATAAGTCAACATAGCTAAAAGTGACTACAAACAATAAATACACTAAATGAAATAACATATAGGAGGTAAAACCATAAGTTATCCATACCAAAGAAAAAAATATGAATTGTGAAAATCCTGCAAGAACCTTCTTATGAATAGATTTGTAAGGATAAGGTGCTCTCAAATCTTGGGATTGGCCACTTAATGAAGAATTCTAGTACAATAGCACTAATATACATATTTATCAGGTAGCTAGATGTAACCATTTAAAGGTAAAATCAAAGATACATGCGACCAAAACATTAAGATGAAGGTGAAGATGAGCTCATCTTATACATTTGAATAACATTTGAATGTCTTATGAGTTTCATAGTGGCAATATTTCACTTGATCTGCAGTAAAGAAGAATACTTGTAGCTGATAATAATTAGCAATATTTAACACAAATGCACTAATATCTAGTAAACTATTTGAAAGAAATCAAAATTGTGGATGAGAAAATTAAAATGAAACATGTATTGGCTTTCTAGCATTTTGCTCAACATTATTTTTTGCAAGTTGGATAATTCAATAGTATTTAGTTGAACGCTATAAATATTAGGTAAAAGTCAAGAACCCAATAGCAATATAATTTTTATCATGCAAATTTTTCACTAATTAACTAATCATTTATAGACTTTAAAAGTTCTAGATAATAATATTCATAAAAAGGGTCATACACGTTTGAAGCCTATCAAAAGTAAACATAATTAGGCTCATAAAAACAATATCTTATACCTAACACTTCATTCTTCATTAAAGTAGAATAAATCACCACTAAAAAAATCCAAGGAAGAAGTAAACTACTTCATAATCCTTCAAAAAAAAAAATAATTTTCTTTACAATATATCATAGAAGAGGCCAATCACGATTTAGAGTTTCCTTTAAATAAAACATAAACTATAATTGCTATAAATATCAACTATCTAATAGACAACTAGCTTTATAAAATCAACTATTATAAATGGTACTTGATCCAAAAAATTGAAGCAGTATATATTTTATGTTGATGCTGGTGATATTATAATGGTTGAAAAAACATGAATCATGGCAAGTAGGATAAAAAAATTTGCAAAAGAATGAAATTATAAGAGAACCAATCCATAGATCATATTGCCATCAAATAATTCCCAATGTTTATATATAGTTATTTGAAAATACAATAAAAGATCTCTTACAACTAACAAAAGAGCTGCAAAAATTACATAAATAAAATTCTCTGCAAAGCACGACAAATCAATAAAAGCTTTAGAATCTACGAGTTTTCCAAATTCAAACATCCAAAAACTCAAGCTTTAAACCAAAATCACCAAGAATTCCAAAAAAGAATAAAGTAGAGAACTTCAGAGTTTGAACCTGAGAGATTATCTTGTGCTAGAGGATTTTCTCCTTGTCAAAAATCTTGATGGCCACAGCCTCATCCGTATCCACATTCCTTATGAACTTCACCTTCGCAGAGGTCCCCTCTCCCAACATCCTCTTGAGCTTGTACCTCTCCACCCTCATCCTGCTATGATCGTAACCCATCTCTCCAACCAAAACAACCCTAGATGCTGTCAAAATCTCTTTTCTTTTCTCAGCTACCACACCTGCAACTTTCCTACCTTTATATTCTCATCGAGCAAGTGCAAATCAAGTATAGATTTGAATGGATACGAATACAAGGATAGATTTTTTGGCTTGCTAGTGATCTATTGCTCTCGCTTAAATTTTCATGTGAGTGAGAGATTCGAGGAAGGCGGCGAGTTTTTTTGGAAGGGATGCATGCATCTGCAACACAGAGATGTGGTGTTTTCAATTAACCCCTCTATAATTTTCTTTTTTATTTTAAAGGCCTTTGAGTTTTCCTATTATCTTTTGCAAAGAATGTCGAATATTTTCGTTAAATTATAAATACAACAATTATTTGCAAATAACACCCAATATTTTGGAATATACAAAAATATCCAATTGTGTCTAATTAATTGTATACTTTATATGTAAAGCCACTGATGAAAATCACCAATCGATGGATTAGTCTCCATATTCTTATCAAATATGGCTTAATATTAATGATACACTAAATCAAATTTACAAAATTAAAAAATTAAAGTCACTCACATGAGCCAATCATTACTATAATTAATTAAGGTATTTGACTGGACCTATCTGGTTTACGAACGATCAATTTAATTCACTAAAAAGATAGCATATGTTTTACAGTCCAAGATATAATTTTGGAAAATACAAGATTCACAGTGGAGCAACATCTTGGTTGAGATCAAAAAATTAGATATCCCAAGCCTCTTAAACTCACTATAAATGGAGAACCACTCATGAAGATAATGACTAATGTTCTTCTCTTCTTCCACTCAAATTATATAGTTATTGACTTGGGAGTCGGAGCAATCGATACCAAAGAATTTTCGATGATTTTTTCATGGTATTTTTTCTTACAGATCGATGATGGATCAGCTTAATGGATCAAAATTTTAAGGAGTCTCTCAACCAAAACTGATAGTGAACCAAACTCCATCAATAAATATCTTAATAATTTTTTGAAACTTTTAATTATTTTTGCTATTCAAAAAGTATTATTCGATTAAGACATAATTTACATTATATTTAATAAAAATAAAGACTAATATATAGTAATTCTCTATGTAGGAGTATTTATGTTAACTAAATCTCTAATTAAAAAATTTTTATTGGATGAATTTTATGAACAATGGGTTGAATCGTAAGAAATTATTTTATTGTTCAAAATACATATAAATATGGAGAAATAATTTCTCTCCTTTTTTTACTCACTTTTAAAAGTTGTTAAAAGTGACACACTTATAATGTATTTAGTTAGATAAAAATACATTTCAAAAGTTTAACTATTAATATATCAGACATTATTTATTTAAAAAATTATTAATAAAATTTAGATAATATATTATTATTGTATATGATATTATTGAGTAGGTATAAAATCTTATTAATAGGATTTTAACTTTAATTCTATCAAGTTTTAAACTGTTAGATTTATTTAGGGATTAATATATCCTAATTTTCTTAGGTTTTAGAATTTAGGGTTTAAAGTTTAAGATTTATAGTATATTAATCCCTAGATAAATCGAATGGTTTGAGATCTAATAGAATTAAGATTAAAATTCTAAACCCCTAAACCCTAAATCCTAAACCTCAAATACTACGATATACTAATTTTTACATGAATCTAATAGTTTAAAATCTAATTTACTTTGAAATTTTAATATTCTTATAATCCTTACAATTTGTATATAACTATATTTAAGGGAATTCTTCAAAATATTCTTGGTGTTTTGTTGGATTTTATTGAATGGTCACATGTGAATCTTGAGAGTTTATCGGCAAAATTATGATTCTTGATATTTGATATTTAATTTATTTTTGGTGCTTTGAGACCAAAAGGTTAGATGTATGCGACATAGCTCCATATTTGAAACCACCCGCTACTTCATAACGGCCCATTACTCGGGTCCGCAATCCATAACCCAATAACCGCCTCTATTTATAGGCATCAACCACCTACTAAACCTTCACGGATCAAGAGCCGGTTTGAAGGTAGAGAGAGTCAAGGAATGATCGTTAGAAAGGCTTACGGAGTGGCAAGAAGATTCGGGACGATTGTCATCGAGATTCGAGATAGGTTGAGTTATTTTCATCCGTTCTCTCTTTGCATCTATTCCTGAGACAAGTTCATGTTGAATAATCGGTAAAGATATTTAGGAGGATGATGATAACTTAGATCTAAGCAAAATTGAGTAGAGATTGGATATGTCTAATTTTTGAGGTGTTATATTGATCTATAGCATGTTTCGAGAATAGAAAGATTAGAGGATTAGATTTGCAAAATCCTCATCTTCCTCTCCGATTAGCGTCCGCTGCTCTTCGGCGACCGACAGCGGGTGGCATGCGCGGCGTGGTACGTCAGTGGGCGGTGCGACAGCGTGTGGCGCCGCTGCGTGTAGGCATCGTGCGCAGGTAGCATGAGACCTGGCGACAGCACGGCTCCAGCACGAGACCCGGCGTTGGCGCAATTCCGGCGTGTGGTGCGGCATCGGGAGCGGTCGGTGGTGTGCACACGATTGCGTGAGCCGGAGTTCAGCCAACGCGCGGGGCAACGGGGATCTGACGACGCTGGAGGTGGTGGCCTGGCGGTAGCCGTGGCCCAACGAAGACGGCGGCGTGGCGGCCTGGCGGCGGCGGCGACGGCAACGATGATAGCATATTAGGTTAGGGTTTGAGGAGGAAGAAGAAGGAGTTGGTTATGGTTTTAGTTTAATTTAAAGTTGGTTTTGGTTTTGGTTTAGTTTAAAGTTGGTTTGGTTTAGATTAGTTTAAAGTCAATTTTGGTTTAGATTTGGTTCAGAATCAATTTTGGTTTAGATTCTAGTTTTGGAATTGGTTTGAGTCAGGCTTGCGGTTAATCGAATTAATGATAAAGTGAGTGGTTTAGATCAAGCTAAGTAATCTGAGTTCATGATTCGGTTCATTGAAATGATTCTGATTATTACGAATTAGAATTGAAATTGATTGAAGATTAGATTGGAGGAATTTAGTAAGATTGATTAAATTAATTGATAAATTGATTTGGGTTTGGGATAATTGATTTGTGATTGTGTTGAAATTTGATTGGGATACTTAAATCTCATTAAGGATGAATTTGTAAGATGGAATCAAATTATGATTTATTTGGAAATCGATTGGATTGGTTAGGACCTAAAAACTTGAAGGACTAATCTGTGAATCAAATTGTATTGGGGACTTTTGTGAAGAATATACTCTAAGAATTAAATTTAGAATTATTAAGGACTTGAGTGTTAAATTGTTGGATCAATGACTGTTGATAATAATCTAATAATTTTGAGGTTCATAATAAAGCATTGATGAAAATTATTTATCTTGATGACGGAGTTGTAATTTGGAGTGATATAGAGACTAAATTGCATATATACATTTGAACAGTCATAACTTTCTCATTTGAGATCCGATTGTGATGGTCTAGGAGTCGTTGGACTTATTTTTTCATGTTGATCCTATTGGTGGTCTCAAATCCTTTCTTTGACGATGTCTTCTAGCTGGATAGTCTGATTTGTGATCGAGTCGATTCTTTTCTATCGTTTGGTAATCTTGACTCGATATTTATTGTGCTTGAGCCTTTGGTATCTCGAGGGACATATGCAGTGGGACTCTATTTGACTGGTACCAGTCGGCAATTCCCTACCTCGGTACAAGATTAGCAAGACTGTCAGACTTGATAGTAGTCGGTCTCCTGAGTTGTAGGGGATATGATCCGTTGTGTAGCTAGACGGGATCAACACTCCATCAGCAGTTGGGAGTGCAACGTGATATGACCCTGCTTGGTAGGGGGTCCAGCCACACCCATATACTGATTTACGTGTAGATTGGTTCGACTCTACTTGGTGGGGGGTGTGACCATCTTCGTAATATCTATAGGGGAGTCCATAGTCACTGTGCCTAACCACTGACTATCGTGATTATGATATTTTTGTTGATTCATTCCTTACTATGAGTTGTAGGGGATGTGATCCGTTGTGTGACTAGACGGGATCACCACTCCATCAGTAGTTTGGAGTGCAGCGTGGTATGACTCTGCTTGGTAGGGGGTCCAACCACACCCATATACTGATTTACGTGTATATTGGTTCGACTCTGCTTGGTGGGGGGTGCGACCTCTCCGTAATATCTGTAGGGGAGTCCATAGTCACTGTCCTTAACCATTGGCTATCGTGGATGTGATATCTTTGTTGATTCATTTCTTACTGTGGATGTTGGTTTATCTAATCATCATTGTCGTTGTATTATTTTTGCTGCTACTGTGCTAATTTTATTATTGCCTCCTAAATATTGATCTCTCCTACTGTTTGAAGGAGTTAACTCCCTACTGAGCATCCTTGGCTCACTCTTTGATTGTTCCCATTTACAAGAGAGTAACAGCTAGGTACAGGTGACTATAGTAGCAGAGAGTACGTGCACAATCACACTTGGAGCTGCTTTATTTACATGTTATTTCATTTTTATGTATGAGAATACTTTTGAGGACTTGAGTATTTCTAATTATACCACTTTTTGTTCTGTTATCTGAACTATGTTCGTATCGATGAAATAAATTTTAATTCTATATATTCTGTAAACCTTTTATATGTATGTTATCCACTTGTATTGTAGTTCAATCAGACACGATAGGGGTGTTACAATATTCATACACTTTATGGCTAGGATTCCTAGACTAAACGTTGGTCCTTATCCTCCACTCTAGTTGTAATTCCAAAAATATGGTTCAAGTGGTAAATCAGGTAAAAAATTTCAATCTATTAATGGGATATAGCATATCTTGAAACCTAAATTTGTCAATTTAAATACAAGATAATATTCTACACTTATAAAGCTAGAATTGTATAAATATATAAAGTTACAATTTTAATCTAAATAATTAAGAACTTACAAAATTAGACCATAAACCAAAAAAAATTCTCGATAATACAATTATACATCTAAAGTTATTTTATAATATACTTAGATATCTCTCAAATACAATGACAAATAAAATTATATTAAGTTTTATAGATACTCAAAAACACAAATCTACTAATCAAATTTTTAAGAGAATGTGCAATTTTATGTTTATATATATATATATAATATTTCAAGAATCAGTTCTAAGCAGAAATAAATATTTTTAAAAAGTTTAAAACACATATCGTAAATAGAATTTCTAAAGTTCAACAAGTATAAAATAATTAAACATTTAAAATAAGAAATTATCCAGAGTATTATAAATCAAGATAAAAATTATCATGACTAGTATCCCCTATACAAAATAATGAATTCACACACAATTAACAATTTAAATTATATATAAGTTAACTTACTTGAAATCAATTATCAAAACAAAAATCATGAATACTTTATAAAAAGAGTCTTATTAGAAATGTGTCGATACTCTTATATTTAAGGATGATGACAAAATAAGTTTTTTAATAGAAAATTAAGTACATGCCAACATAATCATTAGTAATCACATGACAAAGCTAGAATAGAGATAAATTAGGAGACAACACAATCAAATACCAAATATAATACTAGAATTCATAAAATATTTATAAAACATAAAATTCTTACTCAGTAATACATACATAAGCTTCAATTACATAAGTTCAAAAAATGTCAAAAATCAAATAATTCTATCATAAATTCACATGTAAGATTTTTTATTTTTATGACAAGTAAATATAATATAAATGCGAAATATGATCTAGTCTTCTCATAAGAATTTAAAAATATCATGAAGTAAATTAAAGCATATTAGCATATAACAATAGTTCATAATTTTGCAAAAAATTATTTTGACAAATTAAATTGCTAACTTAATATTATTAAAAAAAACACTCATTTGCTTATCTAACAAAAAAGTTACAATAAATGCCTAAAAATTTAACCAAGTCTTCTTGTCAAATCTAAACTACAAAAAAATGAGAATAATTCATACACTAAGATCATAAAATCATTTTATTAACATGTTAACTCAATTACAACTCTAATTATTCTTTTTAGTTTTAATCTAACATGTGTTTGTACTCCCACAAGAAATTAGATCCAAAATACAAGCATTACGATATGATTATTGTAACACATATCCAACTTGATATCAAACCCGAAAGAACATATGAAATTTAAGGTGATAATCATGCATTACATTATACTTTTCAATGTGAGTCTAACTAAATGATCTCAAACTATTAAAATTATTCATAACACTAGCAATAAAATTCTAATACAAGCATGAATTTATGAGTTCAAAATGATCACATTACCATCAACTCTTTGGAGGCTTTGTTACAAAATCACATTTCTTTTCATAAGTCAAAATTGAGAGATAAATAAACCCAAAATTATTAATATACGTTATATTAAATTAGAAATTAGAAATTACATTGACAACACCAATTTTTTAATAAATATGATAGGACTCATTGTCACAAATTTTAGTCTGAAATCAAACCAATAATTTATCAAAGATAGAGAAGAAATGGAAAGAAGAAAATGTAGTTTTTCTATCTCAAGGATGTAGGTTGGTGGAAAAGATTGGCACCATTTTTCGTCTATGACAAAATCCTAGCCTTGGCCTCATGAAACTTGCTGCCACCAAAACCCTAGCACTATGTCCGCTCTTCGCTATTCTCAGAAAAGAATCACAAGAGAAGAAAAAATTAGTACTAAAAATATTTAAATGATAATATTAGTACAAAAATTAGTACTAAAAATATTCTCGATTTAGTAAATTTTTTATTAAGGTTCCTAAAAAAACTTGATTTTCATAGAATGTGTCATATCAACAACTTACGTTTAAGCAATATCTAAAAATAATTGAGTTTTTATCAGTGGATTACATGCATTACAATGAATTTATAAGAAACTATTTTTTTTATTGATAAAAAATTACATACATTATAGTTAATATTTATAGAAAATCTCCTATCAAATAATGCAATTAGTTGAGCTGGGAGAGCATATTTGAGAAATATATATCTTTTAATGATTTAGTCAGTTTCCAACAATATGATTTACTTAAATCAATGATCTTGTTCTTTTCATTTCTCTTCATTCAATTTTCTTGTTAATAAGTCACGGGTTGACAGCGTAAAATCATCCATAAGTAAATTAAAATATTTAAGATGATCCCAAATCGATTAATTTTTCTTTTTTCAAAGATACCTCCTTAGTTTAGCTAATAGCATGGTTTGGAGAATCAAATATTAACCATAATGTGATTAATTTTTTATTATAATGATAAAAATGTGGTTTCATGCAAATTCATGGATGATTGGTTACTTAAAACAAAATAAAAAAAAAATCTAGACTCATCTTCAAATGCTCATTTAGTCTTGGGATTATCTCAACAAACAAACGGAATTTGAATCTTCTTTATAATAAATAAAAGAGTTTTTTATGTACGCCCTTTGAAAATATATAAATTATGTCCAATTTTTTGACTTTTAATAATTACATATAATCATTTTTTTCAACGAGGTTTTAAATCCCTCGTACGAAACTACTTTTTACATACAATGTACTTATGTTATAGTTATAACAAAAAGATCAAGATATCCATGTTATACCTATCAAAAAATTCTCTACAAATACAACAAAGGAAAGATAAGATAAAATCTTGGAATATTATTTTCAACAAGAGCTACAACTAAAATAGAAACTTCAAATTTGAAGTTTCAAACAAAAAATTTGGTTTTCTTGGTATGCAAAATATCACTAACATTGAGAAGGGAGGGGGTATATTAAGTTAAGAGATAAAATTAATATTTTACTTTTTAACTCAACTGATCCTTTTTTGGACTAGTTGAGTTTGAAAGATTTGAAACCTTGTTGAAAATTAAAAAAAGGTTATATTAATTATGAAAAATTAGGAGATTATATATAATTTAGTTATTTTTAGGGTTTGTATGTAAAAAAACTCTAGATAGAATCTATCCATCATATTCATACAAATAATCACTTGGTTGATTATCATATAGGGAGAATTACTAAAAAATTCTTAAAATTTTTTAAATGTTCTAATGAGTCTCTTATATTTTTAAAATTTATTATCAACTCTTGAAAATTTTTGAAATTCAAAATCAGCCTATGAAGTAATTAACTTTCTAAATAAAAGTTTGAATTTATTATATTTACAAATATTTTACCTTATATATAATATTTTACTTGATATATAAATATTTTATCTCATATATAAATACTTTACTTCATATATAAGTATTTATATATAAGTGTTTGTATGTGATCTAAAATATTTATAAGATATAATATTTATAAATAATGATAAACTCATGTTTTCATTTAAAAAATTAACTATTCTAAGGTTGATTTTGAATTTCAAAAATTTTCAGGGATTGATAAAGAATTTTGAAAATATAAGGTACTGATCAAAATTTTCAAAACTTTTAAGGAATTTTCTAGAAATTTTTCTATTATATATTGATTGTCTCTTTTTTATTATTAAAGTCATCGTAAAACACTGTTTGCCTTAAAAAAAATCATGTTTATGCCAACAAGCTATCCAACATTAAAGAAGATTATTCTTAAATTTATAATTTATTTTATTTAATAACTTGTTGCATTAATGCAGCAATATTTTGTAGAATCATAGGTAAACAACTCCGCCAGCAGTGGCTATAAGAAACTATATTTTTTGAGATTTTCATATAAAATAACAAATATTTTGCAGAAACATCCATAGTTTTTAATAATTACAAGTAAGACCAAATATTCTCGATTTCTTTGCAAAAAAACCAATAATTTGAGATAATTTCATTTTTTTAATGAAACTAATTAGTATCGATTAAAATTAAAATTAAAATAAATTATTATATTTAGAAGAAATTATTTTATTTTTAATCTTAAACCAAACCATTCTTTTGAGTTTGAGCAAATTATCAATATGTTTTGATGTTAGAAGTCCCAAATACTAATTAGAGAATATTCCACCAATATGTTTATGAAAACACAACCATTGTGTTAAACCAAGCAATTAGGGTACAATAAACAATTAATATCATCAACTATGTAAAACATTAATTCCTTTTCATTAGCATTAACTTACTAATCACCTAATTTAGCAATGCTTAAAATCTTGTTCAATCTTATTTTTCGTTTGATAAATAAATCATACAAAATCACCCTTTCTTTTGTAGTTTGGTTGAAAGCCTCCTCATCTTCTTATACGAACTCTTATTTTTTGGGTTCAAAGTAATGTTTTGAGAACCCGATCGGACCCCCGGTTGAACCGGATTAAATAAGAATCAGACTAATTTTTATCCAAATTCGGTCCTAATAAAAAAATCGAGAGAGTAAGACGGTCTAATAATTAAATCGTATGATTCACATGAACTTACCGAAATTATTTGAACTTGCTTAATTTAATTTATACTTAAATAGTTTATAAATTATTTTTTGTTAAAAATTGAACCCATAATAATTAACACAACTAATCAAGAATTTAGTCAATCAAAAAAATTAAATAATCTTACCAAAAACTAACCATAATAATGTAATTAGGTTCAAATATCAAGCTGGATTAGATTGGTATTTAATTGCGGGTCAATTGGCTTGACCATTTGACCGGACCGGATGCTTTTCCGGTTCATCATCCGGTCCGGTTTTGAAAACATTGGTTTAAATCAAATGAAGTGAATCGGTGGTGGGCCTAGATATAAATTGGACCGACGCATTGGGGATGCGAGACTGAAAATGGATTGTTGCGACTTTGCACGGCAGCGAACTTTTATAGGGAGAACTACATGTTGCAATGAATCATGCACGTGGGACGTGGCCTCATTAATGGCGAAGGGATTCTCGAAAAAAAATACCGTCCAGCGTTATAATTTAATTTAATTAAAGTATTATAATTTAATTATTGAAAAAAATGAACGTGATCACCAAGCTAATTGCGTGCGAAAGAGGTTAAGTGAGGGCTAAGTACATTTTCATCGATTCGAATAAAGCAAACCACTGGAAAAAGGCCCCAAACTAGTTTAGAAAAAAAATCCTTTTGTTTTAAGTCAGAAGAAAGCAATATCTTTTCATAGAATTGTGATATTTTTAGAACTAAGGCTTGATTTTCAGCTAAATGCGAAATGTATTTAAGGTAAGCATGCCTTTATTGCTTTTGCGGTGATGTACAAAGATAAAGAGTAAACTGTGGTTATCGCCACATCGAGTTAGCTTAACCCGCTAAGGTTGACACATTTAACTCTTCTTAGGTGAGGTAATAATCCGTAGCTGTAGAGTGTAGTGTCATGACGTGAACTTGATCTTAGTGCACCGGTTGGACGGGTTTGATTAATTCAAATCCGACCTCGATTTAAACAGCTCGATTTAGGTAATCCGATCTTTGCTTCAAGCACGTGATTCATCAAGACGCCTTAATATGACTGCTACACGAAAATAAAAGAGCTAATATATATAATTCACATGCAAGCACAGACGAAGAAATGTTTAGCGGGCAAACCGTTCTGTCGTACTGAATTATGTTTTAACTTTCTTGAGAGTTGAGAGCCAGCTAGCAAGTCAAAACGTTTTGTTGATAGGAAGCGAAGTAACGCGTGAGACAGTTCAATTATAATACAAGAGAATCCCACTCACCTGTTCTCATCTGAATAGTTGAAAACATGAGAGAAAAAAAATGTACTGTATACAGTATAAATGACCCTGGTATAGATAACTTGTTTAGTTGAGAGCCCATTGACTGGTATAGAGAGAGAGAAGAGAGATGGAAGAGATTGAAGCATGGATTTGGGGGATATGGGAGACAGTAAAGGACAGTCTTACTCAGAGGATTCTGACATGGCATCTCCCGTTGCCGCCTTTCCTCAGCCCTGGTCAGCTCTCCGGCCTCAATGTCATCGTCACCGGATGCACTAATGGCATTGGACTCTACACTGCAAGGTCTCTCTCTCTTTCTCTCTCTGATAATTATAAGAAGTTGCAGAAGAATGAGACGCTGAAGAGGTGAAAAAAGAGAAGTAATCCTGTTGTCCTGTTTCTTGAGTGGAGAACAAAGTAGTACAGAATAATATTGAAACTACCCTTCTTGCTTTTCCCTGTTATTCATGAAGTGAATGATACGAGTAGTTATAGCATGTAAGCTAGGTTTCACAGTGGTGACTCCAAAACAACAACAGAGACAGTTTCCCAATTAATCCACGCTTACAAATTAACATAAGCAGTGCATGCTTATACGTAAAATTTTTCCGTAAAAATGAAAAGCTAACTTCATTTATTCCTCAAAAGGGAGCTGGTGATGGCTGGGGCACATGTCACTATGGCCTGCAGGAATGTGGAAGCTGCAAATCGAATCGCAGATGGCTGGAGAGAAGAAGTCTGTGGCAGCAAAACGATACATGTGGAGGTAATATTCAGGGAATTATGGTCCAATAACAACAATGCGTTCATGTTTTAGTATCATGCTGATGCGATTCTGAAAACAAATTCTAATTTTACATCCAAAACACTAATTCAAAAGCCGAACACTGTCAGCAAAATTAAATATATTATTAACACTAAAAATTGTATTTCCTGTATGATTTCACTGCTCTTGCAGATAATGTCTCTGGATCTCCTCTCTCTCTCATCAGTTCGGAGCTTTGCAGACAAGTGGAAACAGCGGGAAATGCCCTTGCATGCATTAATAAATAATGCAGGAGCCTTTTACATGAGAGGTTAGCCGATCTAATTACTTATCCATTAATTTTGGACTAAATTTCTAATTAAATGTGGAAAATTTCTACCTATCAAGAATTGGAGAAAATGCAAGTTAGTAATAATGGAAGCATGTTTATCAGTGACGTGAGATAATATAATTGATAAAGAATTCCAAAATACAAAGGTCAAAAGTATAAAGGAGTTACCTAATTAAAGTCGAAAAATTAGTAGTAAATTGCGTGGGAAAGCACTTAAATTCCAAAATTCAGTATACAAAATTTTGAATTACCTTGCTATTTGGATAGCAACCTAGCTGACTAAATTTCCTTCAAGTAGAGCCACAGAGATTTACTGAAGATGGAATTGAGCAACACATGCAAGTGAATCATGTTGCTCCGGCACTGCTCACTCTTCTTCTGTTACCCTCTTTGCTTAAAGCTCCCTCTTCGCATATTATCAACGTAAACTCTATGGTAATCACACCAATCTCATACTTATTCTCTTCTACTGCTCACTCTTCTCATATCCCACCATGTTCATTAGGCTGAAGTTCTTTCTGTCAAGTGTACACATAGGTCTCCGGATTCTGCGACAGAAGAATGTACCTAACGACGATGTTTCTGAAGATTTAGCTTTCTAATTATTTATATAAATTATGATTTGCAGGCTCACCATTGTGCAATTATCAACCCCTCTTCATGGACAAACAGAATAGATGCTGATAAGTTCAATGCTTTGAGGTCCTACGGCGAGAGTAAACTAGCACAAGTATCCCTCCAAGTCTTATGTCTGTAACTTCTCATAGTTTCAAAACTCTCAATCATACTTTTCCAATTATCTTTTCTGTTGCTTCAAAGCTCATGTTTCTCAAAACACTGGCTCACAAGCTTACACAGTTGGATATAACCTCAGTCCAATGCATTGCAGTAAATCCTGGTGTTGTCAAGACTAATATAGTAAGTTTTGTGACTACATACATATATATACATATATTCATATCAATAGCTGAATGTACTAAAATTAATTTTTCAGGTGAAGTACCCACTGACAAATTGGAAGATGCTCTGGATGTGGATGCTGAACCCTGCAGAAGGTATGCTGATCATACTGATCACGTGTATCAGCTATATTCTATGCCTTGAGTTAAACATATTTTAGATAACATTGCCAACATTACTATCAAATCAAGATTAATGCAAAAAGTCCTTTGAATTGGACATTAAGCTTTCAATCTTTTTCAAGTGTACAGATCAACAGAAGCATTTAGTTTCCATTTGGTTTAAACTGAAGCTCAAACAACGATTTAAATTAAGATTGTGGATCAAACATGTAGACGTGTGATCTATTTATGAAGGCTTTCATTGTGAGTTTTGTTGTGATGAAGTCGTAGATTTGCTTTGATCATTGACAAAACAGGTGCAAGAAGTGTGCTCTTTCCCTTGACCGATGCAAAAGTGGCGCAAAATCTCACCAAAGGCTTTGCGTATTACTCTTGGCTTTGCGCACCGGCGAGGGTGGCACTTCAAGCAAATAATGATGATTCGTGCCTTAGCGTATGGCGAAAGACAACAGAAATTTTGGCCTTAGACGTGGATTATCTTCTTCAACTGATTGAGCGCTAGCATCATGAGACCAAACTCCCTGCTCCCAAAATAAAAAACAGATTTTTTGCACACAACTGCTTGTGTTTTATGTTATTACCAAGGTTTTATTTTGCGATTTCAGTTTTGGTTTCGGGACTCAGCGAAACCAATACGTTTCGACCGTTTCGGTTTCAATTTCGGCCATTTCGATTTCGGCCGAAAGATTTTTTTAAATTATTAATTAGGTGTTAACCAGAGTTTGACTATATTTTGACTGTACTTTGACTTTAAATTAAAAATACGATAAAATATTAAAAAAAATTTGAAAAAATTTGAAAAATTAGGAATAAATTTATACTTAATTTTATCATAATATTAAATATTATTTTAGTTAATTAATATTAATTTTGATAGTTAGTCACTGATATAGTCTACTTTTAATATATATTAGTGTATTAAAAAACATACAAGAAATAATATGAATATGATTAAAAGTTAAAAATTAATATAAGCACATTTAACTTTTCATTAAAATGTACTTCACACATACATAATTTATAAATTCTAAGATAATACAACTAATCATCATAATCATCATCAGTTGAGTTTGGAACATTTGAGTGTGGAATTACAAATTCAATACCTGGATGATCCGGACGAGCATTTATAGGCATATGAGCCAGAACAACTAGCTCTGCGCGATCTCGTGGCAGCAATTCTAAAGTATAATCATACATCGAATATCCAAAATGAAAATGATAACCATATTGATTGACAACATATAGTAAAAGTTGTCCAATAACCCATGAGAAATCAATATCACACTGTACGAAATGTTCAGGGAAAATTATGGCAAGACGCTGATTGATAGCATTAAGTGAACCTTGTTGAGGGACACGCTAATTTTTTTTAGTTATTAATTGTGTGTTGACTACAGTTTGACTATATTTTGACTGTACTTTGACTTTAAATTAAACATACGATAAAAATTTGAAAATTTTTTTATAAAAATTTAAAAATTATGAAAGAATTTATAATTAATTTTACCATAATATTAAATATTATTTTAATTAATTAAAATTAATTTTGATAGTTAACCACTATTTTTATATATTACTATATAAAAAATATATGAGAAATAATATGAATATGATTAAAAAAATTTAACATAAGCAAATTTAAATTATTATTAAAATATAATTGATATATACATAATTTATTAAATATAATGTAATACAACTAATCATCATCATCATCAGTTGAGTTTAAAATATTTAGATGTGGAATTATTAATTCAGTACCTAAACGATACAAATGAATATTTATAGATATACGAGAATAACTATCTCTACGCAATCTCGTGATAGCGATTCACATGGGGGTAAGACCGACACAAATTTTTTTTGTCTTTACTTTCGGTGGAACGATCATGCGTGCATGCACGTAAAAAAAAAAATCAATGTGTTTCGATCAAAATCATTTTTATTTTATTTTCAATCAAAATATTTTTTTATTAATCATATTTTGACTGAAATTTAACTTTATTTCAATTATTTTTTAACTTCAAATTAAAAAATTATAATATGTTTAAAAATTTTTAAAAATAGTGAATAATTACGTGAATAATATTATGTATGTGAACAATATCTGACAGAAACTGATAAGGACGTCGAAATCAAATTGGCAATAGTGCTGGCCTCAGTGTAAGACCGGCCTCAGCTTGCGGGAGTACGGGTTAGGTCGGTGAGGGCACAAGATAGGCGAGGGAGCGGCAGCAGACTAGTGAGTGCGCAGGGCCCTTGGGCTCGGACACGAAGCCGGTGCGAGGTCCTCGCCAGCACGCGCTCGCCCGGCGAGCTCCCGCTCGCGCTCGTTGGTGAAGATGAACAGTAATAAATAGTAAATTCTAACCGAAACCAAGTCGTTTCGGTCGAAACAGCTGGGTTTCGCCCGAAACGTAAAACCATGGTTATTACACGAAACACCACCTACTTTCCTGACGTTTGCACAAAACACTTATTTTGATTATAAAATTGTCCAGACCACCCCCTCTTGACATGAAAAAATTATTAGGGTCTATTTGGATTAAGATTAAGAATATAATGATTGAGAGTTGATCTTAATATAAACAACTAATAACTCATTGTTTTTACATTTTTAGTGTCAATACAAATGGAGAGTAAACCTAAAGAACCATAAGGGGTCGTTTGATTGGGGGTCAAGGTCAACAGAAGGGATAAAGTGTAAAAAGATAATGTGGTCAAGTAAATCTTATTTAGTTACTTATTGACTAGCGGGTGATTTAAATTTTTTCTGGACTATTTTACCCTCAGTTTTTCCTTTAATTACGTTTTCGTCCTCGCCGTCGACTTCGTCGTCTCCGGCGAGGTATGGCGTGCCAGGCGAGCTCGGGCGGCGAGCTCGCATGGGGAGCTCGCCGAGGGAGCTGGCCAGGCGAGCTCACGCGGGGAGCTCATTGGGCGAGCTCACGCGGGCAACTCGGGCGGCGAGCTTGCGCGGGCAGCTCTAGCGGCGAGCTCGCGCGGTCAGTCCGGGATGCAAGGGCATTTTAGTCATTTACTAATTATATTTTAATTAAATTAAATAATGTTAGTCTGGTCAAATTTTTAGTATTTGGATGGTAGCCCGGTCAGTCCGGGATGATCCTATGCTTGACCACCAACCAAACGAGACCTAAGATTTTATGAAACAAATAATTAGGACATGATAATTTGCTCTATTTTTTCATAGAAATGTATGAAAGACTCCAACACATCTAATCTAATTATTGCTATAAGAGAAGTGAAAAATGATAATTTTTTTAAAATAATTTTATTCTTTATCATTATAAGGGCAACAAAAATTATTTTAAATTATCTAACTATTCCTATATTTAATCTAACTATTCTTATATCATTTATCATTTTTTTAATTGAACGATTTTACCCCCAATAAATTTAATAACTTATAATTATTTTTTATTAGAATTTTATAATGCTTGATAATTACTCATTTCCTTAAAAAATCCTTACTCTTTTCTTTCTGTTTCCTTATTTGCCCATAAAGATACCTCTTTCGGGCCTACCCTGCCTACCCTCTATCCTCTACAAGCTGGATCACCTGAAAAGCCCGGAGATCGCGGAGGAGATCACAAGGTTGAAGAAGAAGATATTTCTGAAGCATGAGTCCCTATCAAGCTTCTTTCATGCAAAATTGAAGAAGAGAAACACCGGCCTGCTATTCACCAAGATCGAAAAGGGCAAAGTCGAGGATGAGATCTGTTGGGAAAAGTCGAAAGAGTATCAAACTAGATTAATATAGTGGATTAGACACCAAAATATTCTAAAAGCCTAAACTCATGGGATATAGGTCATTTTCATTATATATATTAGACTCTATCTATCCAATATCTGATTTGACACTAATTCATCGCACCTGATATTATAATAGTCTTCTCTTTCAGATATGATTTGATCACATTAAGTTTAACATTCTTAATCAAAACTCTTTTATTCGATCAATTTTATCGTATCATACTAATAGATTTTTTTTAAAATTTTTTAATTTTTTTAAAAGAGACTAACATACAACTTAATTTAGTCGTATCATTACGATACTTTTTTACTTGACCAATTCTACCGTACAACCCATACTAACAAATTTTTGTCTCAATTTTTTATTTTTTAAGAGAAATTAGCATATGACTCAATTTAGTCATATTATCATGATACTCTTTTACTTGATCAATCCTACCGTATAACCCATACTGATAGATTTTTGTCTCAATTTTTTATTTTTTTAAGAGATACTAATATAAGACTCAATTTAATAACATTATCATGGTAATTTTGGTCTTAAGAGTTTGCATAAATTTGAACTTGAAACTCTAATATCATTTGTTAGGAAATATTGAAAGAGTGTCAAACGAAATAAATATATTGGGTGGGACACCAAAATATCCTAAAAGCCTAAGCTTATGGGATATGGATCTTTTTCATTATATATATTAGATTGTATCTATTCAATATCTGATATGAGATTAATTCGTCATACCTGACATTATAACAGAGATCGTTGGCTACGTCATGTACTCCTAGATCTCATATTTTTGCTTCTCTATCACCAAACTTGTCGATGAACTGTCTTTCCTTGCCTTTTTCTTGATGAATTTGTCAACAAGTTGCCATCTCAAAAATTGAAAGGCTCTTTTTTGGATTTTTTTTGTTTTGTTTATTTCAAAATTTGTGACCTTTCATCTTTAGATTGAGATTGAATTGATTGTTTTTTTTAATTGAAAAGGCAACCTTTCCTAGTTTTTGGAGTGTATAATTGTGAAGCACTCAAGTGTTGAGGCTAGAGTGGAATTTCCAAATTGAGGCATTTTTTGGTGATTCTTTCAAATGGAGAATTGCATGAAGTTAATCCATTTGAAATTGAGGACTATATGCTTTTTTAATATGTGTATGCTATTCTTTGGATTTGATGATCATTAAATTAGTATTTAATAAGTTTTTTAAATTTTGATAAGTTTCAAGATTTGCAATGATCATCCATGGTTGTGAAGGATCAAGTCTTAATATTAAAGTTTGAAAATGTTAACTCGAAGATAAAGATGATGATAACTTGAAAATGAAGCTTAAAGATCAAGTTAAGAGCTCAAATAATGCTCAAAACACTAGATGGACTTTGAACTCATAGGTTTATATCTTTATTTATTTTTAATCAAGTCGAAGATTTGTCTTTGAGATTGTTTTGTTTAGATCATCGATCACATAAGATTTTGTAGTAATTGTTACAGTAACTGCTATAGTAATTACTGTAGTAATTGTTATAGTATCGGACGTCCGATTTATAATCGAACGTCCAACATGTATTTTGGCCTAATAGAACCGGACACTTGGTTCAGAACCAGACATCTGATAGGGCTTTGAGACAACTCTATAAAATTGCTACTAAATGTCCGATTGTTTGAAACAGACACCCAATTCACAAAATCTACATGACTAATGACTAGTTTTTTTTTTACTATTGGAGTGAACTAAACGGTGGGATTTTACTCTTAATGGTTTATTTTAAACTCAAAGGTATAAATAGAAATGATTGAGCTTCTCTTAATAAGGTTTACAACTTCATTTATTATTTGGAAAAGAGATTAAGCCCCCCCATATCTTCTAGCCAAGAAATATTCTAAACTTTCCAATCTCAAAGCAAATTCTCATTATTATTATTCTCAATCTTTGAATGATATTATACAGAGGGTTAAAATGTATTATCTTTTAGTTGTTCTACTTGTAAATACTCTTATGTGTTAGAAGTATAAGAGTATAAATGTTCTGGTGTGAAGTGAATTTTCTCAGTAAGAAAAAAAATCGGTTTGTACCCGCTTCAGCCTAACGAAATGATGGACTCAGTTTCACTCGAAAAAAGTGATACTCTAGTTTGAAGTAATTTGTAAAGGCTTAATTTCGTCTCAAAAAATGATATCACTAGTAGAGTGATTCAAGTCCTTAAGAAGGAGTCAGGGTTTGTGAAGTAGGAGCGATTAGTCTCCGAACCATATAAAAATTACGATACACTCTCTCTTTACTTGTTTTACTTATTTGCATTTATGGTTGATTGAGAATTTGAATGTCATTATGTTGAAATTTATATTAAGGTTTGATTATATTTTTAATTATAATTTGTATTTTATTTTTTATTTTAAATTCTTGTTTCAAAGATTGTTATATGGACTAACAATGTAATCCATGTCAATCAGTGACCACTTTTGTTTGGTTTGGTTGCACTGAAATCAGAAGAGGGAAAAGAAAATGAGGAAATAGGTCCTTATTGTAACAAGAGGAAATTGAATTGAAAAATGAATTGAGAGAAGATTCTTTTGGACTTTAGGAAAATGTGGAAATAGCGGAAGTCTTGAGTTATCTGGAGGATTGCAGCTTGGGTTGCTTGCCATTGATTAATTGAATGGCACTGTCAAACTCTACAGATTTAGATGATACCTTTATCAGCGAATGAATCCAAATCTTGGACACAAATTGTGAGTAATATTGGGACCAGTTGCTTCTGACTCAGCATAACTTTATAAAAAATTGTGTTAGGTGTGATGATTGATTTATTACGGTTACCTTTGATGGTGATCCCTAGGTAGATTCAGAGAAATACAAGAAGTAGGCTAAAGAAATTCGTGAACAGCATGAGTCACAAGTGGGTGTTCGTCTCCCTTTGCCTAATCAAATAAGCCTTGCTATTAAAAAATCAAATTCGACCCCATCTTTCTCAGTTTGCCTCTAAACCAGTTGCCGGTTTTGTTGTTTCTCTAGACATAATAGTTGTTTTTTATTCGCTGTCCATGTTTTTTTGCAGGCTATAATGAAAAGTTTTGTAGTTAATGGTTCAGATCCTTCGAAACCAAAGAAGTTTTTAGCTTATATGGTTCCTGCACCTGATGAGGTACTTAGCTGCTGCCTTCTCTGAGTTATATCAAATATTTTAAATATCGCTACCCTAGTAGAGTTCAAAATGGGATGTTTAGTTCCACTGTTATATTGAGAACTTCCATTTGTTATATTTGCAGCTATCCAAAGATGTTTATGATGAAAGGAAAGATGTGTCACATTCTTGGCTCAGAGAGTATTACTGGGATGTAAGTGTCAGAAACATAATGTTTGATTCGCCTGGCCTCCTCTTTTTCAGAATGATGACCAATTTTTTCTTATATATTTCGAAATAATACAAGAATTATTTAGAGAAAATCCATCTTTGGCTTGCTCCTTATTCATTTATATTATTTAGAAACGATGCCACTTGGTGCTTTTAGAGTTTACCAACATAAGATTGGAGCATGACAGGCTGTACGAGCTTAGGTGGATGCTGTCGGTAAATAGAGATGGGCATAATACATGAAGAGAAGAACGAACGAAATCAGACATGAATGACAGCGATAGTTTCCATGCACATAGGTTAAAATTTAGTTAAGGGTAAAACATCTGCAAGTGGATCCCTAGGAATTATCTATTATGCACGTTAGTGAGGAGCAAAGTATTATATCATGACAAATCACAAGGTATAAAAAAAAGTATTGTACGAAATACTACTATCTATTACATTTCACGATGTAAAAGAAGAAAAAAAGTACACAAGAAATTTGTGTGATTCGGTATGCGACCTACTTCGCAGGAAAAGACGACTCAAAAAATATTGTATTGATAAAAAAAAGAGGAGATTATAATGATAGAGGCGAAACTTCAATATTATCAATTTTTACAAAAAACTAATTAACCTAATCATCATAAGACATATTGAGAGTTTTGATTTATATCTTTCTATTTCACTATTATGAAACCCTTAGATGAATAGAGTATTTAAAGGAGTGGTTTAACTGAATTTGAATCAAAGTATAAGACTAACTCAAATAAGAAATCAAAGTTTTTTAGTAAGAGACAAATTCAAAGAAGGATTAAGATCACTAAACTACTTTTTAATATAAGTTCTAATTTAATTAAAATTCTTTGGAAAATTTGGATTCAAGACACGACTAAGTCAACAGTCTCCACCTTGACTTGAATCCTCTTTTTCTTTGAATTTGAATTTTCAATAGATGCCCTCACTATTGTCTCGTAAGACAGGATCAATGACCTTGAACATTGATTAAGTTCAAGCAAAGCTTGAACTTATCAATTGAATCACCTTCATCAATATATCTGTAAGATTTTTTAAAGTATGAATCTTTTATAAAAAAATCTCGGCGTCTTTAATAATGTTCTAAATAAAATAAAATCAGATATTTATGTGCTTTGATCTAGTATGGTACATTTAATTCTCCGCAAGATGTATGACATTTTGATTGTTATAAAAAATAGAAAGAATATATTGAGAAAAACTAACTTTACTTGCCAAATCTTTTACTTATAGAGCTTCTTTAATTGTTTCTATAGCTGCCACATACTCGGACTTTATTGTAGATAATGTCATAGTTGACTATAAGATATACCTCCAGCTATTAGGACCACCACAAAGAATGAAAAGATAACTAGTGAGGGATCACTGTCAATCAAGGTGTATAATATAGTCTGAATAGATATAGCCAACAATTTTTATTTTTTGAACTATATTCCTATCGAAATATAAATCAATATTAAGAGCAATTTTGATATATATTAATAATCACTTAATAGCTTACCAATATTCTCTTCCTAAATTTATCATATAACGACTAACAACACTGACTGCTTATGTAATATTAAGTCTTATGCACACTATAACATACATTAGCCTTCCAACAACACTTGAGAATGTGATTTTCTTCATATATGTATGCTCATCATCTGTAGAAGGACATAGTTAAGCTGAAAGCTTGAGATGAGCTACCAAAGGAGTACTAACGGGTTTTTAATTTTGTATATTAAAATAAGAAATAATATCCTTGAGATACTTACTCTATTTGAGTCATAACTTATCATGCTTTCGGTCCTCATCAATCTCTATGTCAAAAATATTTTTTATAGGACCTAAATCTTTTATTAAACTTTTTTTTCATTCTAAGCCTTAGATCATTAAGTAGAGATATATCTTGAATAACAATAAACATATCATCAACATAAAGAAGCAATATAATGAATGAATTATTGACATACATTTTAAATTAGATAGAATAATCATACTTGCAATAGATAAAACTTTGTTCTAATATAAAACTGTCAAATTTTTTATACCATTATCTTGGAGACTATTTGTAACCATAAAGTGATTTGTTCAACTTGTAGACATAATTTTTCTTTCCTTCTTGGATAAACCCTTTAGGCCATTGTATAAAAATCTACTCTTTTAATTCTTTATGCAAAAAGACAATTTTGACATCAAGATATTCTAACTCAAGATTGTGAAAAGCAACTAAAGTAAGTAGAAAATGAATATATATATATTTAACCACAGGAGAGAAAATTTTATTAAAGTTAATACCCTCTTTTTGTGAATACCCTTTTACAACTAAACAAACCTTGAATTTAATACCATCTATCTTAGAAGAATTCTTTTTATTTCAAAATACCCATTTACAATTAATTACTCTTTTCCTTTTTGGTAATTTCACCAAGTCCTAAGTATGGTTCTTTTGAAGGGAGTTCATCTCTTCATTCATAACAATGTATCACTAAAAAAAATTCTTATCCCGCACTGTTTCTTTATAGGAAGAAGTATCACTATTATTAGTAAATAAAACAAAAGTTATCATACTCTCGAAATCATACCTTTTAGATGGTTTTATGTTTCTTTGAATTCTTCAAAATAAAGTCTTTTCAACAATTTTGACTTGACTCTCAGAATTCTCTTGAGAGTTTGTTACACTTTGAATATCTTCTTGTGAAAAAATTACAGGCTCCACGTCCACTGGAATTATATCACTGGGCCTTTCATGAGAGATTTTAACATAGTATATTCATCAAACACTACATCTTTCTCAATAATTACATTAGAGATACTAGGATCTCACAAATGATAGCCCTTAACACCTTTAGCATAACCAAGAAAAATACACTTTTTGTAATGTACATCTAACTTATCCTTAACGATATGCATATAAGAAGGACAACCAAAAATCTTTAAAGAAAAATAATTTATAGTCTTACCAGTCCATACATCTTTAAGAGTTTTGTAATCAATGACTGTTTGAGGAGAGCAATTCATAATAAAATACGCTGTGTTTATTGCTTCTACCCAAAAATTTTTGTCAAGATTGACTTTACTGAGCTTACTACGTACTTTCTTTAACAAAATTCTGTTCATTCTTTCAGTCATACCATTATAGTAAGATTTTCTTGGGATGGTAAAATGACATTTAATGCTTTCATCTTTATAAAATTTGAGAAACTATTGCTTTGTACTCCCCGCCATTGTCACTTCTGAAGTATTTGATTTTTCTATTAGTCCTTTTGATTGAATTTTTTTATCGTTTGAAAATAGAAAATACTTCAGGTTTGTGATGTACAAAATAAATCCATATTTTTTAGAAAAATCGTCAATAAAATTAACAAAATAATGAACACAAGATTTTGATGGAATAGAAAAGTATCATACATCAGAATGAATATAATCAATTAAGTCTTTAGTATAATGAGTATTGGTGTTAAATTTTTTTCTTAGACTATTTATCATAGAGACAATGTTCACAAAAATCTAATTTGTATCAGTTGAGGTCTTTTAATAATTTTTTTTTGTTGAGCTCAATCAAACCTATGTCATATCAGAAGAAACCTAAAAATTATTGCTCCACTTTCAACGATTTTTCCTACTAATTTATACAAATTTTCATGTTTTAGGTTCTTTCACACTATCAATGAGTCTTTAGCAATATTAAAAGCTTTATATTCAACAAAATACTTACAACTAGAATAATCTAAAGTACCCAAAGAAATCAAATTCTTTTTCAAATCAGGAACATGCCTAACATCAGCAAGAATCCTAATAATATTATCAAACATCTTGATTTTGATTATTTCAATTTTGATAGTTTTGTATAAATTGTTATTGCCATCAAAACTAAACCACCATTATAAGACTTGTAGTCTTTAAACCAATCCTTATTAGGACATATGTGATAAGAATAATTAGAATTAAGAATCTAAGTATTATGGTAACAATCAAAATCAAAACTTATAAAAAGAATATTACCATAATCATCATCAGAACTCTCTTTAGTAACTAACACTTGTTCTTTGGCTCGCTCTTTAGATCGAGATTTTTTCTCTTTCTTTACTTTGAACTTCCAACACTCTTCAATTACATGTCCCATCTTCTTGTAATACCTGCAACTCTTTTTTTTGGATTTGGATCTAGAACAACATGATTTTAATCTTTCTTTAGCATGAGCTTTGACAATTAATGCTTATGAGTGTAACTCATCCCCTTCAATATTTTTTAAATATTCATTATATAGAAGGACTAGAAAAATATCGTTAAAGTTTAAATCCTTAATATAAATGAGAGTAGTTTTTAGATTCTAAAGGAAAATAGATAAAAATGATAATAAAATAATTATCGTATTTTTATCTTTAATTTTTACATTAATATTCAATAATTGAGAGACTAATTTATTGAAAGTATTAAAATAATCAATTATATTCGTACCTTCTTTTATTTAAAAATTAAAAAGCTTCTACTTTAAATAAACTCAATTTGAAATAAACTAACTCATATATTATTTTTCTAACTTTTTTTATATCTTTAAAAGCAATGTTTCATCAAGAAACGAATAAAGTACTTCATCGGTGAAACTGAGGATAATAGTGCTATGTGTACTAACTTTCTGGTTCTCCCAGATACTTTTGATGACATCTTCAGACTTGACATCCTCTAATGTGCTTTTCAATCCTTATTGAGTAAGGATTGTACAAACTCTTGCTTCCCAAATAAGAAACCTTTATTTTTTATTGAATTTTTCTATATCAAACTTCGTAATGGACATCTTAAACCAAGCTACATAAAATACTGATATCCACCATAATTCACGATGTAGAAAAAAAAGAATAGTACATAAGATATTTATGTGGTTTGGTCTACGACCTATTCCACGAGTAAAAGCGATCCGGAGAATATTGTATTGATGAGAAAGAAAAGAAAATTATAATGATAGAGTACTTTAATATCATCAACTTTCATAAGAAACTAATTAGTCTACTTGTCATAAAATATTTTGAGTGTTTTGATCTATATCTCTCTATCTTACTATTATAAAATCTTTAGATAAATAAAATATTTATAGGAGTAGCTTAACTAAATTTGAGTCAAAATAGGAGACTGAGTCAAATAAGAAATTCAAGTCTTTTAATAGGAGACAAATTTGAAGAAAGATTATAATTACTAAATCACTTTCTAATATAGATCTTAATTTAATTAGAATTTTTCGGAAAATTTAAATTCGAAACATAACTAAGCCTAACAAAAAAAAATAACCTACTAACAAAGGTGCTTCGTGGTTGGTTTAGACTCAATACATATCTCCTCTTAGTATGGATGCAGTGAAAATGGTATGTTTTTCTGCAGCAACATGTAGTCATGAATTTTGCATCAATTGGACAAAACAGAGCATTGCTCTCTTTTGCTGATTCAACGTCATTTGATATATTCAGTCACTCACAGAGAAACAAGCCAAGGAAATAGGGGAAACAAAGGAGGGCAAAAATCTCTTCTTGAAAAATCTTAACAATAGGTTGTTGATTCATCTAAAATTCATCATTTTCTCAAATGAGTTTTTCTATTTCACAATTTTAAATCCATTTTGGGCATCTACATATTCCAGGGAGAAACAGATTCAAGCTATTGAAGAATCTTTCAAAGCTTCAAAACTACTACCTGTTCATCAAACTAAGTACAGCGCAAAGCCTGAATAGATTCTACCTTTGTTGCCATACTTTGATTGGTATATGTTAAATTTCGAATTAGAAGTTTCATGATGTTATCAATATTTGTTTTATTTTTGTTTTTTGCATGCAGCACTATTATCGAGATCTGTTTTCTTTCATTTGGTAGTGACTTTTGCATCAGTTGGACAGAACAGAGCATTGCTTTCTTTTGCAGAGCAGAGCTGAGCACTATTATCAATTATTTTATTATAGGTTTTCGTTGGCTTGTATGGTATAAAAGGGCTAAATTTTTTGTTCTGCCACCTTCTTTACATTTCATACTGTGAAAGGTGTTTGGTTTTGAATAACAATTAATTTTTGAGTGGTTTTTTCAATAATAACTTTGAAGTCAATCTTCTTGCATTTGTGGGCAGCTAACACTGAGCCAAGCTTACAAATACTTGTTGAATTTGCTCTGACACAAGTGTAGGCATTTTAATCTGTGGAATAATTCACCTCCTGTGAGTGTTCTTAATTTCTCGTTAGGCATCTTTTGTTTAGTCTCCCCATTTATGCATCATTTGTTGACATTTATTCTATGATGTATCACACTTGATATCTGCATTTTTAAACTTATTAGTATTTTGACTCTTCACCTTTGCATTCGAAGCTCTTGTTTCCCATGCGAGTGTTGGCATCCTGTTATACAAACTGTTGTGACTGTTAAACTTGTAAAGCATAATTTGGTCAAACAGTTTCATGTGCTTTGCACATTATATTTTTTTTTTTGTTCTTTGTCCCTTACGAATGCTAGAACCTTAGTTGCATTTTCAAATGTTTTGCAATTGCCACAGCAGGAGAATTTATTTGATTGTCATCGCTTTTTGCTCCATTATGTGGAGTAATTTTGGGAGGAAGCTCTAGCAAATTTCAGCCCATTCAGGATGACAAAGCATTCCCAAATTGTAAGTTGCTTTATACCTCCGAAGTTGTTGTTTGAGTCTCAATATTTGAGAACTCTCTATTGAAGCAGGAAAAGAGTTGGTTGTCTTTGCTTTTGAAACACTATCTCTCACTTTGTCTGCTTTATAATTCTCATTGGGTTCCTTTCTGATTTATTAAATTCCTCAAGAGTTCATCAGATTTCTGAATGTATTCCTCTACCAGGAAGAAAAAAAACCAATACAACTTATAACTAGCAATCTATTACATACGCGCAAAATTGAAATATTGTCATCGGTCCAATTCTCAAGTTTTAACCATGGGAGGAGATATGGATAACCGGGTCCCACTTCTTGAAAGCTCTTTTTGGACTGCTTCAGTAACGATGGAAGTTGTCAAATCTTCGTTTTAGTTTATTGCTGAATTACTTTATTTCATTGCAATGTTATTTTAAAAGTTAGCTGCCTCTTGATTTTTATTGAAAATGTGTGACACCCCGTTACTACCCATCGCTGAGTCAGCAATAGAACATGACAATATCTTATAGCTATCATAATAATATAGATAAAAGGAGCATACAAATATAGGGTGCTTAATTTAACTAAAATAAGATTTAAACAACATAATCCAGTGATGCGGATAAACTAAATAAAACTAGTCATATTTATATCCCATAATTTTATTTTAAAAGAGAAGCATGCGATAAATAATCCAGCTGGCATTTGTTGGTATTTTTCAAAATCTCTCAAGTGTCAACTCTGTCATCTCAAAATAAATAAACAACACTACATAAGTATCTCAATATACTCAATAAGTAATTCCCTACCCTCATCATAATGGAATGGTATATATGATGAACGATTACGCTCAGTAAGAAGAAATAATCAATTGAGAGGAAATTATCATTTAAGAAGTAAATAATCAAGTAACCAAGAAGTCGATCAACCGAGTAATCACTAGGTCAAGTAACTAAAACACTAATAGTGCAGTAGGGGCGAAATGCATGACAATAAGATTGTCTTAGAAAAACCCTCAATTTCGACATGGATATACTCTTAAAATCTCTTTAAAGTCATATCCATATGTACTATCCACAAGTAGCAAGTGGTGTTTACTCTTCACAGTAAATACGTCTCCTACATTCTCAGAGACCAATAATCATTACGTTGTCCTAGGAAGAGGGTAATCTTAATAATCAAATTAACCCCTCGACAACAGTAAACAACTAAAACGAACTTTCGACAAAGAATAATAATATTCAAAAAAATATTTAATCAAACAAAAATATAAAAGAGCTGATTTCTAATGTTTATAGATTCTATTCCCAAAGACGAATCCAATGCATCTTGAATTGCTGAATACGGAGTTAGAACGAAGAAATTATGAAGGTTAAAGTTTAATATGCAAAAGACACCCTGAAATTTAATCATTTAGTTTTATTGATAGCAGTTTAAAAATTAATCTAATTCCTACTTAGTATTTTACAGCAGACCCCTCAAACTATCTGATTTTGTATTCAGATCTATACAACTCTTTTAGTATTCGAATTTTACAGTCAGCCCCCAATATTTCAAAAATTATGTGGTCTATTAATCCTACAAATAAATAATATATAATTAGAAATACAGTTATTTTACAAAAAACCCTCTGTTTTATTAAAAATTACATTTTAGATATTTTATAACAATACCGTCACTTAACCATTCAATGTAATAATCCAATTAAATTTGAATAATCAACAATAAATCCCAAACCCAACCCGAACCAGATCCCAAATCAATTCCAAAATTCGGATCCAATTAGTTAATTAATTAGGTCTAATCCCACTTAATCCAAAGTTTAATTAAATATGTTAAGTACTTGATTAGCCCATTTTCCGCAAACTAACTCATTTAAAATCTAAACCAAACCAAACCAAACCAAAACCAATCCAAAATCTAACCTAATGACCAACCCAAACCCAAAACCAAAACCCTTCTCCTTCCTTATCTCTCAACCATCCCCAAACCTTAACCCTAACCCTAACCCATTTCCTCTGCCACAGCTGCCGCCGCCGTTCCCGCACCGTCGCCGCCACCCTCATCGCGCCACCGCCACCTGTGCGCTCGTCGCTGAGCCGCCGGCCACTTCGCTTCCGCCGCGCCACACTGCTGATTGACCACCGAGCGCGCAACAGCGCCTCAGCACTGCACGCAGCGCTAGGCCGCGGCCGCCGCATACTGCCGGGTGCCGCCGCCGCCGCCTGCACGACCTCCACTCCACCCTCTATCGCTCGTACCTCACTCTGGTCAGCTGTTGGATTCCCATTAAGAAAGATTGAAAGTAAGAAAATCATCTAAGGGAAGGAGAGGATAAAGTAGATGTTGAAAGCCAATGCCACTTTGCTGGGATAAAATTTAAGTTGATTCCATACATAATTAATATGTATTAACTAAATAAGATAGAATAAGGTATATAGTGTATTAAAATTTAACATGGTTCATAGATAAATTATTCCTATTTCATGACCTTTGTTTCAGTTTTGAGGTTTTTTAACTTTTTTACTAGGAATATCTCTTCGTAGGTGAAATTAATTGTGTACAATCTTCTTATTCTAACTAGTAAATATACTTTAAATCGAAATTAGTAACTTTTAATTATTCTAAATAACTTTGGAGTGGATTATAAATGAAAATTTGTAAAAATTAAAATAGTCTTTTACTCATACAATGTTCTCTTAATACTAAAAGAAAGGATAATAAGAGCTAGCTTGAGATTAGAAAATTTAGAGCCCAAGATTGGATAATGAGTTGATGAAGGCTTTAATCTCTTTTAACAAATATTAGAAGATGTAAAAGAAGTTAATGAAAATCTCTTCAACTTTATTTATACGTTTGGGATAGAATCTAGCTGTTAAAGGTGAAATTTCATAACTTGGTTTACTCTAACGATCAAAAAAATAGTTGTTAGTCGCGCGTAAAACCCATACCGGACGTCCATTTTAAAAAACTGGACGTCCGGTTCTAGCTTATAGGGTTAGCTTCAAAGCCTTGTCGAACGTTTGATTCTGTACCAGACGTTTAGTTTAATAGGACTCAAAAACCCTGTCGGACGTTTGATTATGTATCATATATTTAATTTTGCCTTGTACTAAAAATGTGATTTTTAGTTTGACTCAATCAGGTGTATAGTTCAGAATCGGACATCCGGTTTAGTCAGGAAAGCTTTGTTAAAAGTTTTCTACAGAGCTCTTTTGCGACATTGAATGCTAAATAATTTATCTCAAATAAACTCTCGATACAACTCAAAAATAAAGAGAAAACTAGACCTAGTTGATGACAATTTCTTGAGTTGTCTTATCCTTATTTAGGTCAATCATGAGTCCTTTAGTTGTTTCTTCACCTCTAAGCCATCTCTATGAATTCTTCATCTCCAAGCCATCTTTATATCTCACCAAACCATGCTCGTCAATCTACCATTGCACTTTTCCTTTTCTTTGAAGCTTTCAAATGTTTTCTTGAGAGCTTTAAGTGTTTTGACTAAATATAACTCAAGTAAATTATTAAATATTATTTGCTTATCACCAAAACCAGAAGGGACAATAATATCTCAATTTTTTATGATGACAAATATACAAATAAAGGACTACAACATGGGCAACATGTAAAAAGCAAGATCATGAATATTCAAAGTAGAAAAGCAAGACCATGAATATCCAAAGTAAAGTTCTAACCGCAAGATTATGAATATCCAGAGTAATGTTCTAGCCCCTAATGTACATCATAGGTTAATGTAGCTAGTGCTCTCCCCCTTTTGACATTAATAAAAAGGGACTCATCCAACTACATAATAATAAACAAAGTGTACCACAACTTGTATAATAAAAAAGAAGCTCCCCTTAACTTGATGCATTAGGTGAATGTGATATCCAAGAAATAAAAAGAAATGGTAACAATATCTATAAATGATCTAACACATTAAGGCACAAGACACAAGTTATAAATGAGAGTTAAAATCATAATACATAAAGTCATAAAACTCAAAACCATACACTAACAAGTCAGATACTCAAACACACTACAAAATCAGAATCCATATATGAAAATTAAGGTCCACAAACTCCAGAACCGAAAGAAAGGAACAAAAATCCTAAATCTAGGAGCTGGGTCCAAGAGGCGATCGAGGAGTTGAGTGATCCATGGGAGAGTGAATCATCTATGAGAGTCCATTTAAGGATGTGCACATCATAGTAGACATCTTGTCTATGGAGGACCGGAGCTAGGTCACCTGCTTGGTAGTTCACTGTGCTAGGTCCTCCAGGTGTGCAAGCCTGGCAGCAAAGTAAGCCTCAGACTCGGTGGATGATGCATAGGAAGGCCCAGCACGTCCATGACTCCCTCACGGACTACGCTCTGTGGCCTCAAGCTCTACTGTGTCAGTCAGCTCATCACCACTCTTCCCCCAAATCCAAAAACCATTGTGCAAGGAGAAGTCCACTTGAAAGAGGGTGAAGCGGGAGAAGGTGTCAACTGGCGTATAGGAATGAGCTAAATAGAGGTCACACTGAGGAGTTGAAGCACTAAATTTTCTAAGAATTAAGGTGATATCACTGGGAAAGCCGTGGGTGGCATGTGAGTGTTAGATATAATAGCCCATATAGTGAATAATGATGTGAGGTAGGAATACCATACAATCAGTCAAGAGACAGAAGATAAAATATAACTCAGTAAATGAGACTTCATTTTTATGATCACCTTTGGGAAGAATGGTATAAGTAAGAATCTGATATAGGATATAGTCTTTAGATGGAAGAAGGGAAGATTGAAACTTTCACATACCCTCACCCCAGTTTCCCTCAAAGATAGTCTCAACAATCAACTAGTAAGAGAAAATCTGGTTAGACTATTTGCGAGTGAGAGTCAATCTCTCCCTTATAGCAGGTATACCAAGAATTGAACCTAAGATAATAAGGGTAAGAGATATTTGCCTATCACCATAGTAAGCATCAAAGATGTTAGAATTTTCATCAAAATTGGTATTTGCATAGAAGATTCAAACATCATAATCATAGTAGATTTCATGTTTAGTTAATAGGGATGTCGAACCTTGAGCATCAAAAAGGTTTTTAAGATTGAGAGAATGAAGATCGTCAAAATCAATGGTGTGAGGAACAATAATATGAAAGTTGATGAATTTGATTTGAAATGGAGTAAAATATTCTAGAAAAGGAAATTTAGGGGGAAAAGGATCATTACCAGGTGAAGAAGTGGAGCCTTCACCCTTCCTTTTCCTGAAGGCAAGGCTCTTGAATCTTTTGGCCATTGGAAGAAGAATGCTTGAAATAGAGGAGTGGAAGAAGGAGCTACTAAAGATGAGAGACCTAAAATGAGAGATAACTCCCTTAGATCACCTGAGAGGGTGGCCGGAGAGCGAGGGTGGTCACCAGAGACGTATTTCGCACAAGGGGATGGAAAATGGACTAGCAGCTAAGGTTTAAATCTTTGAAATTAGGCCCTATTGCCTCGTATCAAACGTCTAGTTCATGAATCAGATGTCCAACAATAGGAAAATTGCGTATATTGAACTATTGCATTAGATGTCTGGTACATAGACATCCAGCAGGAAGAAAATTGCGTATATTAAACTGCTATATTGGACGTTCGGTATAGAAACATATGTTCGATAGGAAATTTGAGAATGTAGATTTGTTTAGAATCGGACATCCAATTTAGAGAGAACTCCTCAGCCATGGAAAATACAAAAAAGTAAAGTTGATTCCACAATATACTAAGGATTATAGAAAATCATGAAACTTTTACAATACCAATGACATTCCAAATGAAATAAAATTGCATTTAGTCTAAAGGTTTTGTAAAAATATTTGTGAGTTGATGATTAGTTTCAATAAACATCAATGAAATATTCTTTTCCAAAATGTGATCTCGAATAAAATGATAACAAATGTTAATATATTTAGAACAAAAATGTAATACTAAATTTTTGAACAAGCTAATTACACTAGTATTGTCACAATAAATTAGTACATTTGAAAAAGTATAGTCAAAATCTTGAAATGTTTGCCTTATCCATAATATTTGAGAGAAACAACATCCTACGACTACATATTTAGCTTCGGCGGTAGAAAGAGCCACTGAATGTTGTTTCTTGAAACTCCATGAGATAAAAGATTTTTTAAGAAATTAGCAAATCCCACTAGTACTCTTTTTATCCACACAAAATTTGGCATAGCTCATGTCACAAAGGCCAATTAAATCAAAGCAATTATCTCTTAGATACCACAATCCTAAATCTAGTATATCTTAAGATATCTAAACATGTATTTCACAGTAACTAAATGTGATTTCCTAGGAGATATTTAAAATCTAGCACGTAAGCAAACGCTAAATATGATATCGGGTCTACTTGCAGTAATATGTAGCAAACTACTAATCATACTTCTATATCACTTTTCATTGATTTTTTTCACCATCTTCATTTTTGTCTAACTTGGTTGAAGGGCTCATTGGCATTCCTATAGTATTTACTTCATCCATGTTGAATTTTTTAAGTAACTCCTTGGTATATTTAATTTGGTTGATGAAGATCCCATTCTTCATTTGAGGCTAAGGAAGAAGTGCATTTCTCTCATCATACTTATCTCAAACTCCTTCTTTATTGTGTTTGCAAAGAGCTACAAAAGTTTTCATTAGTGGCATCAAATATAATATAAGCCACATAAATTTGTACTACTAATAGGTCACTATGCATTTTAAAGAAAAATAATGTAGTGTCAATGCAACCTCTTTCAAAACCATTTGATACTAAAAAGGAACTAAGTATCTCATACCAAGATCTTAGAGCTTGCTTAAGACTATATAATGTCTTTTTCAATTTAAGGACATAATTTGAAAAATTAAAATCTTTAAATCCAGGAGGTTATTCAATATAACTTTTTTTTTTGAATAGAAATCCATTTTAAAAAAAAAATACTTTTTACATCCATTTAAAATAATTTATAACCTTTATAATAAGTAAATACAAGAAAAATTTGAATAGATTTCAAATGAACAATGGGTGCAAAGGTCTCTTCAAAGTCAATTCTTTTAATTTTGTTGAAATCTTTGGCCACTAATTTAGCTTTATTTCTAATCATGACATCATCTTCCTTTAGCTTATTCCTATAAACTCATTTGATACCAATAATTGGATAATTATTTAGTCTTTGAATAAGCTTCCAAACTTGATTCTGCTCAAATTGATTTAGTTTTTCTTATATGGCAAGAATTCAACTACCATCTTTTTGAGATTCCTCAATATTCTTAGGTTCTATATGAGAAAGAAATACAATGTGATTTGGATTAAATTTAAGAGCTTGGCGAGTTTTATCCCTTGATCAACATCACTTATGATTTGATCTATTAGATGATTTTTCTTGAATCTCCACACGTTGGGTGGTTTTGTGCCATGCTCTTGCTCTTTTGGCTTAATATCTTCATCATCATCATTCTTTTCATTCAGTTCTTCACTAATCTCACCCTCCTTTCTTTCCAAGATTTGTAAGTTATTCATCTTTTTAGAGATCTCTATATTCTCAATAAAAGACTTTTTCTCCAAACAAGAGTTAACTTCATCAGATTTAATATTTATAGATTCTTTAACAACTAAGATAATTTTGTTGATGACTCTAAATGCTCTAGAGCTAGATGAATAGCCAAGAAATATGCCATCATGAGATTTGGGATTAAATTTTAATAAATGATCTTTTGTATTTAAAATAAAGCATTCGCAACCAAAAACACAAAAGTATGCAATGTTAGATTTCTTTCTATTCCACAACTTAAATGGGATTTTGTTAAGAATAGAGCGAATAAATACCCTATTCAAGATATAATAAGAAGTGTTAACAGCCTCCATCCAAAAATACTTGGGTAATGAGTACTTGTTAAGTATGACTCTTACCATATCTTGAAAAGATCTATTCTTCCATTCAACAACTTCATTTTATTGTGGAGTGTGAGGAGCTAAAAAACTATGTTCAATGCCATTTTCTGTAAAAAATCTTCGAATGGATGATTTTCAAATTCTCCTTCATGATCACTTCTAATTTTAAAAATCATATAACCTTTTTTATTTTGAATACGTTTTGCGAAACTAATAAATACATCAAAAACATCACTTTTGTTGGTAAGAAATATTATCCATATAAATCTTAAAAAAATCAATAATTACAAAGGAATAGTTTTTATCTCCTAGACTTGTAGTCCCTATGAGTCCAAACAAGTCTACATAAAAGAGTTGAGCGTTTTTATAGTTGACACCACCTTCTTGGGTTTGTCTTAGAATTTTACTTGTTTTCTCATTTGCCATGCATCACATACTTAATTTTCAATGAACTTGTCTTTGGGTGGTCCTTTCATAATTTCCTTCTGATTAACTTTGGCAATTACATTCATACATGTGTGTCCAAGTCGTTTATGCTAAAGCCACTTATGATTATCATGGGCTACACAATATTTTTTTACATTAAGTCATCTTGATCAATATTATGAATTTTTCTATCATGATGACCAACAAAGCAATATTATTACTATTATTATATCTTATTATGCAAGAGTTAGCCTTAAACAAAATATGAAAGCCTTAATCACATAATTGACTAATAGATAATAAATTGTGTTTGACATTTTTAATAAGAAATACACCCTTAATAATTGAGAAGCCAATGAAAATGTCATATTTATCAATGATTTTATCTTTACTATTGTCATTAAAGATAACATATCCACCATCTTTACTTACCAATTCCTTAAACATAGATGGATTTTCCGTCATGTGTCTTGAACATCTATTGTTAAGGAACCACTTCTCAATTTTCTTCTTAGAGTGTAGGCATAATTAACAAATTAAAATTGGGTAAAAACCCATTCTCAATTATGGGTCTTCATGATTAGAAAAAATATGCATGAGAACATAAATACAAATAATCATACGAGCAATATCACATGAAAACACTTACCTCTATAATATTAGCTAGAAGATGACCATCAATATAATTAGTAGAGACATAGGGGTCATCTCTAGCTACTCCAATCAAAGTCATATAAGTGAGATTTTAGGAACCTAAATTAGCTTGGATTCCTTAGCTTTTGGGACTATCTCTTTAAATACCCATATTTGTTTAAGAGAAAGATTTCTCTTAATTGAGTAACTAAATAAGATATGTCCCTTTCTACAATAATAAGTGAAAATCTTGTGAGAGTTAGCTATAATGGAAGCCTTTATAAAGATGGTTTTGATACCTTTGAACCTAGATGATGAAACAAAGCTTAACCCATATTTATTTAACACATTTCTTTGACTTTTAAGAATCTTGTTTAAGGTAGTATTTTCATGGAAAAAGTTTTTCAAGGCTTTTCTCAAATGGCTATTTTTATCTCTAAACATAGTAAGTTCATTAAGGCATTCACAAATAGTTCTAAAAAAATTTAAAATATTATATTATATTTGTAGAGCATCTATGTCCTTTTTGTAATTGCAAGTGCTTTTAGAAAATTTCAAAGCATTAAAATCATTTTTAAGAGTAGATTATTTTTTTTTGAAGAAAGTATGTTTGAAACTTAATTTTTCATATTTTTCATCACATACCTTATTCTTATTTGCTATAAGGCACAAGTTCACAATCTCATTGTCGGAGGAGGCATTCTCACTCTCCTCTTCAGAATGAGCCCAAATTGCCATCATAGCCTTCTCTTCTTTCACCTTAAGCTTCTTGGATTGAATGTTAAGTGGACAATTAGCCTTCATGTGGCCTGACTTATTGCACTTAAAATATGTTAGTACATCCTCTTCTTCCTCCATAATTGGATTGCTTCTCTTATCTTTTCTTGGCTTTCGAGGTATGCTCTTCTTCTTGAGAAATTTTTTGAATTTTCTTGTTAGAGGCACCATGTCTTCATCACTCTCTTCCTCTTCTTCTTCATTTGATTTTCTGGTTTTGAGAGCAATATTTTTATTCTTCTTATCTTCATTGTCTTCTTGGATCCAGTCTTCATTATCATCTCATGAGTGATTAGCAATCTTAGAAGATCCTCCAAAGGTAAGGTGTTGAGATCTTTAGCTTCTTGTATTACCGTCACCTTTGGAATCTATGACCTAGGTAAGCATCTCAAAATCTTCCTAACCATCTCATCATTAGTGCAAGTTTTATTGAGAGAATATGAAGTATTGATAATATTGGTGAATCATGTAAATATCTCAATGATAAGCTCATTTGGTTTCATCTTAAATAGCTCATATTGGTTTATCAATATGTTTGCGTTAGATTTCTTTACTTGTCTTATACACTCATGGGTAATTTCAAGACAATGTCAAATTTGATGAGTCATTTTTCAAATGCTAATATAATTAAATTTAGAGGGGTTACGAGTACAATACAAGATGTTAATTGCCTCTACATTTAATGAATCTAATTTTTTTATCACCCTCATATCATTCGTCCTTGGGTTTGGGTACCATCACCCCATCAATTAATTTGGTGGAAGGAGTGTACCTATCCTCTACTAACCACTATAGATTATAAGCAATGACTTTAATGAAGATTCAAATTCAGACTTTTCAATAATTGAAGTTAGTGCCATTGAATAGAGGATAATGAGTAGTAGATTACCCTTCTTAAAGAAACGATGAAGAAGTACCAAAATTATTCATAAATAAGAATAAAAAATTAGGTGATTAAACTGCAAAATAAGAGCAACATTGCCCTAGTACCAATTGAAAGAAAATAAATCGCCTAAGAGGGGGGTGAATTAGGTGTTAAAAACTAATGCCACCTGTTTCGGGTAAATTTCAAAATCGATTCAATCCACAATCAAATATGCATTAAGTAAATAAGATAAAATAAGATGTAGAGTACACCAAAATTTAATATTGTTCGGAGAACAACCGCTCCTACTCCATGGTTCTTGCCTCGATCTTAAGGATTTTTAACTCTTCCTTTAAGAGTGTTGCTTCGTCAGTAAAGCCAACCCTGTACAATCTCCTTACTCTAATTAGTAAGTATACTTTAAACTAAAGTTAGTAATTTTCAACCACTCTAAACAACCTTGAAGTACATTATAAGTGAAAATTCATAAAAATTAGAATAATTTTTTGCTCATACAAAGTTCTCGCAAGGCTAAAGGAAAGGGTAACGAGAGCTAATTTGAGATTAGAAGGTTTAGAGTTTAAATTGGCCAGTGAGTTGAAGAAATCTTTGATCTCTTTTAACAAAGATTAGAAGATGTGAAAATTATTAATGAAAGTCTTTTCAACTCTGTTTCTACATTTGGGGTCGAATATAGTCGTTCGGGGTAAAATCTCATGACTTAGTTTACTCTAATAGTAAAAAAACTAGCCGTTAATTATGCAAAAAATCTGTACCGGACATCTATTTCAGAGAACCGGATGTCGAGTCCTAGTTCATAGGGTTAGCTTTGAAGCCTTGTCGGATGTTCAATTCTGTACTGAACGTCCAATTCAATAGGAATCAAAAAGCCTACTGGCCGTCTGGTTTAGTAAAAAAAAACTCTGTTAAGAATTTCATGCAGAAATCCTTTATGACATTGAACGCTAAAAAAATTATTTCAAATAAGCTCTCGACATAACTCAAAAATAAATAGAAACCTAGACCTAGTCAATGACAATTTCTTGAGTTGTCTTGACATTGTTTGGGTCAATCATGAGTCCTTGAGCTATTTCTTCACCTCCAAGCCATCTTTATGGGTTCTTCATCTCCAAGTCATCTTTATATCTCATCAAGTCACGTTCACCAATCTGCTATTGCACTTTTCCTTTTTCTTGAAGCTTTTGAACGTTTCCTAAAGAGTTTTAAGTATTTTAACTAACCATAACTCAAGTAAATTATTAAATATTATTTATTCATCATCAAAATTAGAACGGACAACAAAGATGACAGAATAAGTTCAAATTCATCTAGGTTCCAAATTAATCTCATTCAAGCCCCTTTTTATAAAGATTTTAACACAATTAAGTTCTCTTCAGATCAGTTTCTACAGTCCATAGTCTGGCATACATCTATTCTATGTTTGGATGAAATAGATGACCTATATACATATTGTTATTTGTCTCCAAAATATGGCATACATCTACCCTATGTTTGGATGAAATAGATGACCTATATATGTACTGTTATTTGTCTCCAAAATTTGGCATACATCTACCCTATGTTTGGATGAAATAAATGACCTATATACATACTATTATTTGTCCATTATATATACATCATAAATCTTATATGAAGGTGTCTGAATCAAGGAATAGAAAAAAAAAAAAAAGAAAACATCATTAATAAGGAACTCAATAATATGAAGGCCACCTACCTCGATATCGCCTCCAATCCTATCGTAACCCTAAAACTTTTCCTTCATCAACTATTATTTCATCCAACCCTTCCAGTGTCAGTGACTCCTCTACAATAATAGAAATATTTGTTAAATATCCTATTTTTTTACTTTCTCTTTCCAACTTAACTACTACCCACATCCTTGATTTTGAAGATTATGTGCTTTTGACTTTTTCTTCTTTACCGTCCCTTGAGCCCAAAGCCTAAATAAATCATGGTATAACAAAATGTGCCTATGCCATTTATGCTTACCTGCTCTTGGTTCTTTCCAGCTTAGTGATAATTGGTTTTTGCTTGCTGAGGTTCCTCTTAAGCACCCCTTCATCCAAAAATTGATATGTTAACTTCTGAAGGATTCCTCTCAAACGATTACTCAAGCCATTGGCAGCAATATCCATCTTTCAACTAAAGTGAAAGAAAATTGTTCAAAGCATGAAACCTATTGAATTTATTTTTGAACATTGCAGAGTACCACAGATTGTAGTGTTGAACCTCTGAAGGTTTGCATCCTTTGATTCTATTTCATGTTGAGTGTGATCTCATTGTTTAATTTTTTGTCCGATGTTGTGCCCACTCAAATAGGTAGCTTTAATTGGAAATGATCATCTTCAAAGGTTGGATTATTTGTTGTTAAACTCTATGCTTATTTGAAGAAATAGGTGAATCTACTAAACTTGTTTTTTTTCAAAACAAATGTGGCTACAACCTATTTTTCTGAATACCATTTTAAATTATGTATAGAATATTGATTTTTCACCACATTAAGAATTTGAGTTGTTTATATTTTTTTATGTTTATTTTAGAATATACCTCCATGCTACCTTGCATGGTTGCTTCTAGTATTTACTAATGATCATGTCATTTAATTACCTACAACTCCTGCTATAGATTTGTATGTAGATTTTTCTAGGTAAGATGTTGTCTTGATTACCTATTTTATGTGCAATTTACAATAGGGCTATAAATAGGTTGTGCCAGGCTTGGGCTATACCAGAAATATATTAGGGATTTGTTCTTTGCTTGAGCTTCAGATCAGGCCTTATCATTTTTTTACCTAATCTTGGAGTTGGAACTTGACCTGAAACTCAAAATCCTAAGCCCCAAGTCTAAGATTTTCAAGATTCTGAATTGCACTTTTATTGGATGAGTGATGCTTACCAAAATAGGGATTTGTTTATTTGATGGTTAATCATGAAAGGTATTTACTATAGATTTTTGGCAAATATCTAAATACTTGTCTTAAAAATAATTACCTGAATGTTCCTATCATATTGGATATTCTAATATAATAAGGGACTATAGAAGTTTTTTTAAATACTTTAATATGTTTGTGAGCATGAGGATATCTTAAAGTTTTAATTGTATAGTTCATTGTCAACTAGGACTATTAATGGGGGAAGTGAGCTAGCTTTTCTAATACTTAGCTCAACTTAGATCTTATTTTCATGTACTACAAATAGGATATTTTTATGGCATGATTCTTAGCTCACAAAATAGACTAGGATTCTTTCTTAAAAATACCACTAATAGTTACTTTTCAATAATATTTTAAAAATCGAGAAGTTAATAATTACTTTTGCTCTTCATTTTATATAGTTTATATGTTAGTTATATTTAAGCTATTATCTATTTTGTATCCAAATTGTTCGTTGAAATCACACAATATTGTGCATCTTCTATCCTAAAAAAACTTTTCCTATTTGATCTATCAATTTCCTTCATATTATAGTGTGAGAGGACTTAACAAATTAAATGTATTTAATATATAACTAAATGAAATGAAGAAAAATAGTGATATTTCACATATGTATATATATTAATTTTAATTTGAGATAATAACAAAAAAATTTTATAAAGAATTCAAGAATATGGGAACAAATATGTAAATTTAAAACAATACATGGGAGGTATATGTAATTAGAAAAGATTTTAAGATTAAATATGTAAAAAAACTCTTTTATCTATCATCCTTTTACCAATTAAAGCATTGAAATATCTTAGTTTTTAAAATGGGGTAATTACGTACACCCTCCTGTAATTAACCCTAATTACCTACAACCTCCCGTAATTTTCGGAATTACCCACACCACCCCCTTTTCAAAATATTTATCTACACCCCCCTGATTGTTATTTAATCAAAATTTTTTCAAAAAATTTCGATTTTACCCTCAGTTATTTTTACAATTAAACCCCTAAAAATTTATTATTTATTAGAAAAGTCCCCGAAATTCTAATTTTTGCAAATAATACCCCGAAATTATTTCGATTTACAAAAAAGTCCCCGAAATTTTCTGATAAATTTCTTCACTTCACTGTAGCCCTAACCCTAACCCTATCTGTGCCAGTTGCTCTGCCCCCGCGCCGCCGCCACTCTGCCGCTCCCTACGCAGCAGTTGCCCGCCGCGCCGTTGCTGCCCCGTCGGCGAGGAGATCGTCATCCCGTCGCTGCCGCCTGTTGCTCTGCTCCCGCACTGCCGCTCTGCCTCTCCCTAGCGCAGCCGCTGCCCTGCACTCGCCACGCCGTCACTGCCCCCCCGGCGAGAAGATCGCAGTCCCGTCGCTGCTGGCCACAAGTAGATCGGTGTCTTTTGTCCTCGGCCCGCTGCTCTGCCCCTGCGCCGTCGCTGCCCCACCGGTAAGAAGATCGCCGTCTCGTCGCTGCCGCCCTCCTTCGTCCTCGGTAAGCCACCACCTCCCCCACCCCCCCCCCCCACCCCCTTTTCCTTCGTGCCCAAGACTGGCAAGGACGCCTGACAGAAGAAGGCCAGGTGGTTGCTCTCACTGACCGGCGCGATGGTGAGCTAGCGCAGACGCCGGAGGCCGAGTGGTCTCGGTCGTCCGCGCCGGCGTCTGCGAGCCATTCGCCGCTCGATGGCCTCGGATCCCCTCCCCGCCTGACAGCCTCGGACCCACCCAAGTCGGGTGGCAACCCTCAATGGCCGGTGCGATTGCGCGAACGCCGAAGGCTGGGTGGTCTCGGCTGTCTATGTCGCGCGCCCTCGTGTTGGCGTCTGTGAGCTGTCTGCCCTCCGACAACCTTGGATGACCCCCCCTTCCCGCCCGACGGCCTCGGACCCACCCACCGCCCCCGTCCTTGACACCCGACTACCTCACTGCCTCAGTACCCCCCCCCCCCCAAACCAAACACCCCAAAAAACCCCCAACACACACACACTCGACTATCTTACACCACCCGCCCCCCACTCCCTGCACCTGTCTCGCCCCCGCCCCCGCCCCCGCCGCCTGATTGCCGCGCTACCTCACACCACCCCCCCACCACCGCAACTGCGGGCCACCTCCCCCCACTCGCTACAATCCCTCTATCTGTTTTTTCTATCTAATTTTTCATATTGTGTATTTACAGATATCTGATTTGGAGAATCTTATACGATTAGTGTTTCATTATGGAGGACATTGGAAAAAAGTGGAACATACTCAAAAAGAAAAATATGTATTTAGTAGACAGAAGTCTTTACTGGTTGATACAAAGAAATACACATTTGCAGAGTTATGGACTGAAGCCTGTAAATTGGTCAAAGTAAGGACAAATGAGTTACTTGTGATCAAGTATTAATATCCAAATAGTACTCCTCCAATTTATATGTCAATCAACAGTAAAATTCAGCTGGAAGCAATATGGACAGTGATTCAAGACTTGAAGCATAGTAATATCTATATATTAGTAGAGGATATAGGCGATCTCTTATCAGCGGTGTCTGCATCAAGGCTGACTCCTTTGACTTCTACATTTGGCACATCACAGTATGGTCAAAGAAAATTTATGTCAGGAGAATCTTATGTGTATCACAGTGTGCAAAGAGATGAATATATTGATTCAGATTTAGATATTTGTCCTTCTGATTCTAGTTTTCACAGTTTGAATTTTTCTTTTGATGATGATGAAGATGAGGAGGAGGAGGATGATAATGATGAGTTAATGGCTGAGCAGAAGGAAGAGGATATAAGACAAGGCGAAGAAGAAGTAGTAGAAGACAGAGTGGAAGATGATCTACTACCTTTACTTGAAGATAATTTGAATGATAATGTTCTGAAAAAAGGAGATATATTTAAGGATGTATATGCATTCAGATTGGCTTTTAGATAGTACTGTATTATGCACAGATTTCAGCCTTTGTTTGTGAAAAATGAACAAAACAGAGTAATAGTCAGATGTGCATCTGCGAATTGCCCATGTAGGCTTCATGCTTCATAAAGATCTGATGGTTCAGGTTTTTAATTAAGAAAAATGGAACTAGTTCATACTTGTATTGCTGTCAATACTTCTAAAAACAAAATAGTAAGTGCTAAATGAGAAAGCAACTAAGTTTTGCATTGGATGTATATTGACAAGCAAATCACAGTCAAGTAAATACAAAATATGATAAATGATAAATACAGTCTTAAGCTGACTTATATGCAGGTATAAAGGGGAAAGACTATGCTTACAGGGTTATTCATGACAATGAAGAAAAATCTTTTAATTTGTTTCATTCGCTGAAGGTAGAGTTGGAGAGGAGAAATCCTGGTAATATTGTGCACTTTACTCAATGTCCAGATATGTCTTTCCAAAGATATTTTTTGTCACTACATACTTGTAGGAGAGCTTTTCTTACTAGATGCAGACCTATATTGGGAGTTGATGGATGATTCTTGAAAGAAAAATATAAAGGCACATTGCTTTCAGCTTGTGGAATTGACGAAGAGAATAACTTAGTTCCAGTTGCATTTGCAGTTGCAGAAGTAGAAACAAACCTATCTTGGTTATTGTTTCTATATAACTTACAACATGTTATTGAAAATTTGGATAGCTTGGTTATTATTTCAGATAGGCAGAAGGGTTTTTCTGATACTGTGAAGAATATTTTCCCACATACTGAGCATGGAGCTTGTATAAGGCATGTGATTGCAAACTTCAAAAGATCCTACCCTAGGAAAAAGTTAGAAAATTTGGTTTTTAGTACTTCAAATACATTTTTGGCTACTGAATTCGTCAAGTACATGGAGAGGATTAAATAGCTATCCATACCAACTTGGCAGTACATTAAAGAAATAAATGATTTTGCATGAAGTAGAAGTCATTTTGATCATTCAATGAAATGTCATTATGTGACCAACAATATTTCTGAGTCATTTAATAGTTTCATTCAGGATGGCAGGGAGCTTCCTTTTCTTGAATTACTTGATTTCATCAGGCAGAAGATAATGGTAAAATTTGCCACAAGAAAAAATGAAGGATCCCACTGGTCTGGAAAGCTAGTGCCAATAATAGAAGCTTTTATTAGCAAAGTTTCACAGGCACATGGTAGATACCATATTTGGAGGTCTTTTGATTATATTTCAGAGGTCAGTGATCTTGCAGGCCGATGGATTGTGGATATAAGACAGAGGATTTGTGACTATAGGCAGTGGCAACTGACAGGAGTGTCTTGTGTTCATGGTATTGTTGCTCTCCTTGATGTTCGGCTTGATCCAATTAATTTTGTTGATGATTAATATACTCTGGAGACACACAAAAGAATATATGATGTTCTTGTCACTCTATTATCAAACAAGCAACTTTGGGTGTCTGTGTCAAATACTCTGCAAAGTGTTTCCTCCACGTTCAAGGAGACAACCTGGTAGGCCTAAGAAGAAAAGGATTAAGGATCCAATGAAAATATCAAGTAGAGCGATATATACTTGTAGTAGATGTGGTTAGGTGGGACACAACAAGAGAGCGTGTAAAGAGCCTCTTGGACTATAACAACAAATTGAAGTTTTTGAATCTAGCAGCAATCAACAATCAGTGGGAAACCAATATGTAAGAGGACGTGGCAGGAGAAGAGGAAGAGAAAGGTCTACCGTGATGACTTCAGATTTTAGTATGCATTTACTATATGAGTTTTTCTTTAAAAAAAATGATAATTTTTTTCTTATTTTATGTGATTTTGAAACAATACATTAATAAATGTTATTGTGTTTTTTTGCAAGAAGTTCGTCAGATGTTGGATAATGTCCTCCATGTGATTTTTGAATTGTAATTTTGTGATTTTTCAACTTTTATTTGATACTTGTTTGCCTTCACTGTTAGCTCTCTAGGTTTTTCAAAATAGTTTCCTTAAATTATGTAAGATCCCAAGGTTATTTGGCTGTGCCATAGTTCTCTTCATCAAAAGATAATGACATGATTCTGTCTTTTGATACTTGCAGGTAGCAGCCTATGATATACAAGAGAAGAAGATGACATTTTTTGATACACAAGAGGATAATGGCAAGGAGGATCTTGGGTAGATTTTGAACATTTCAATAATATGTAACTATAATAAATTTGTTATTTATTTGAGTATATAGTTCTCTCTATAGAAGGTTACCATGTGTGCATCTCATCAATCTAATTTGTTGGCTTTGATTTTATAAATTATCAGTGCAAACTGAAAGATTTGTAAGAGTGCTTTTTGCAAGATCAATAGTCATTTTCTTGTTTTCTTCTCATTGAAAATAAATTTTTGTATTAAGGAGAGTACTAGCGATCTACAGAAAATTGATGATGCAGGACATGTTGTTATTCAATCCCTAGGATCAAGTGTTTGTACGATTTTAACCTTTTTAATAATAACATACATCATATTTGCTGCAATTATAATACAACAACAGTACCAAAGAATTATGAGACATTGTCACTGCAATTTTCAAATTAAATATAATTTAATTTAAATTAAACAAATAAAATTTCAAATTTCAAATTTCAAATTACAAGTTTAATATTTGTACATTTATAAATTGACCCCTAAGACATATTTATTTATAAATAAGTTTAAATTTTATTATTTTTTAAATAAAATTTTACAAAGAAGGTATTGAAGGTTTTAAAACTTAAAATTTGAAATTACAAGTTTCATATTTGTACATTTACAAAATAGACCCCTTGAATATTTTTTTTATAAATAAGTCTAAATTTTAATCATTTTTAAAATTAAATTTTACAAAAAAGACATTAAAGGTTTTAAAATTTAAAATTTCAAATTACAAGTTTAATATTTGTACATTTAAAAATAGACCACTTTGAATATTTTTATTTATAGATAAGTCCAAATTTTATTTATTTTATAAGTAAATTTTACAAATAAATTATTAAAGGTTTCAAAACTTAAAATTTAAAATTACAACTTTCATGTTGTATATTTACAAATAGATCCTTTGTTTATTTTTATTTGTAAATAAGTCTACATTTTAATCATTTTTAAAATTAAATTTTACAAAAAAGACAGTTAAGGTATTAAAATTTAAAATTTCAAATTATAAGTTTAATATTTGTACATTTAAAAATAGACCACCTTGAATATTTTTATTTATAAATAAGTCTAAATTTTATTTATTTTATAAGCAAATTTTATAAATAAGTCATTGAAGGTTTGAAAACTTAAAATTTAAAATTACAACTTTTATATTGTACATTTACAAATAGACCCTTTCAATATTTTTATTTATAAATAAGTCTAAATTTTTTATCATATTTTAAATAAAATTTTACAAAAAACACATTAAAGGTTTTTAAATTTTAAATTATAAACTTAATATTTATACATTTAAAAATAGACCCCTTGAATTTTTTTAAAAAAATAAGTTCAAATTTTATTTGTTTTAAAACTAATTTTTACGAATAGACCCTTCGCCGGACGGCGTCCACGCGCCGGCAACGCCGGCCTCGGCCGTCCACACCCGCGCGCCGCCACACCAGCCTCGGCCTCGACCACCGGCTTTCGCGCCCGCTCGCCGGCCTCGACCTTCATCCCCAGATGGTCTCGACCTCGGCCTCCGACTTCCGTGTCCGCTCATCGGCCTCTGACTTCCATGCCTGCTCGCTAGCCTCCACCGTCCGGTCTCGCGCACCGGTCTCAGCCATCCGCGCTCGCGTGTCGCCGCGCCGGCCTCGGCCTCCGGCTTCCGTGCTCTCGTCGGCCTTCGACTTCCGCACCCGCTCACCAGCCTCTGCTCCCGCCGCCGGTCTCGCCCGCGTGTCGCCACCCTCGCCGCCGCCGGAATAATTTCGGGGACTTTTCTATAAATCGGAATAATTTCGGGGTGTTATTTGCAAACATCCGAATTTTGGGGACTTTTCTGTAAATCGAAATAAGTTCGGGGTGTTATTTTCAAAAATCCGAATTTTGGGGTGTTAAATAATAAATAATAAGTTTTTAGGGTTTTAATTATAAAAATAACGAAAGATACAATAGAAATTTTTTGAGAAAATTTTGATTAAATAATAATCAGGGAGTGTAGGTAAATATTTTGAAAAGTGGATGGTGTGGGTAATTTCGAAAATTAGAGGAGTTGTAAGTAATTAGGGCTAATTACATGAGTGTATGTTAATGACCCCTTTTAAAATTTAGAATCCAAATTTATTTTATTCATTTTATAATAATTTTTTAACAAAAAAATTAACAAATGCAAATCACGTGCACCATACTGGTCTAACTATTCCTATAAAAAGAAAAAAATGATATATTTTTTTGAACGATTTTATCTTTTATTATTGTAGAGATAATAAAATTTATTTTAAATTATCTGACTATTCATATATCTAATCTAACTATTTCTATCTCTCTCATGGCCTGCTACGAATTGAGTATTGGCAGGGGCACATTGGCCAATTGGCCCAATTCAATACGGCCAAGGCATGGATAAATATGATCTATTAATAAAAAAATTTAGAAAATAAATTATATATAATAAAGCTTATAATTCTCAAGTACTCGAATTTTTATATTAAAATTTGTCATTTTATCTATATGTAATGTGATAGTATGAAAAACGGACATATCATGCCATGCTACAAGGCAGCCTATCCAGTTGCGAAACATACTTTGAACCGTGCGGATCACATAAAAAAAAATACGTGGATCGTGTCGATACCAAATAATTATATTTTATGGCGGACCTAGCACAGACCCGTAAATGTAAAAGCACAATGAGTCTGTGACCTGCTGGGTTGGTGTCGACCTCATGCCGACCTCTGCATCCGGAAAAACTGCGGTATCTCTTCAAGAACAGCGCCATCGGACGCCTCCGTGATTCGGATTTTATCTTCTATCGTTGCTTATCCATTCCTTTCTCTTATAATGTTAATCATGTACGTTTTGCATCCATTAATTCTATTGCATGAAATTCATAATTAGAAGAAGGTGATTAAGCTATTGCATGAAATTCATAATTAGAAGAAGGTTCATAAAGCTTAATCACTGAGTAATCCTCAAAAGGAGAGAAAAAAAAAAGGGAAGCGTAAAATTTCAAAATTTAAAATCTTCATATGCATCCGACAAACCCGATCACTCAAGCACAACATTTGCTCTTGCTGAAGGACTCAATGAACTGATCTTGGCCATGGACTAGCACGAGGCACAGATCCCTCGTTGAGCTCCAATGACATCCTTCTCTTCTTCTTCAATTGTCTCCAGGATTTTCAATACCTTCCGCCTTGACACGGGCACCATTCGTTGCGGAGCGACCTCCGTTGCGAGCCGCGGAGCTCGGGCTTTGGCCATTGTCAAGCTTCAGTGTGTTGAATCAAAGTCATAGACGTCCTGAGGAAGAAGAGTAGGAATGCTTAAAGCAGACTGAAAGAGGGATTTATAGCTAAGAATTGAATGAATTCTATGTGAGTCTCATACAAATTAATGCTTTTGGTGTTCAAGTGCTCTTTTAACATCTGTGTCTCCTGCTACCATCGCACTCCCAAAAAAGGCCCATCGAGTTGTTACTTTAACCTTTTTATAGAATTGGGTCGACGGCGCGCGTCGATTTTTTCAGATGCCAAGTCACAGTTCGGGATCTATGTCCTTGTCTACCTGGATTTCGTGGTTGTCTTTAGTGCAAGGTATATTTTCGCTCTTTTTTTCCTCATTTTTTTAGATAACAACCAAAATTTTAGGACTCCTTTAATAATGGACTAAAATTAAAATTAAAATTAAAATATAAAAAATAGTTTAAATGCTAGTTTAGTTAATAAATTATATGAAAATATTATGGGCCATTTTACTCTCGAATATATTACTATTGAGATTTGGATAAAAAGAGTAAAGATAAAAATATTATGGTAATTTTATTTTTTGAGTAAAAAAATTAAAAAAAATACTAGTATGATTATTTTTTTGATGTTTGATGCTAATCTATCTATCAATAGGTTAATCTTCATTCTGATACATTACCAAACAAACACTTAAGTATGTTCAATCAATTAAGCAAATTGTATAAAAGTGACAATCAAGATTAAGAAAAAAGTATGTTTAAACGATTATCGTTTATCAAATTATATGATGTTTGGTCAAATTTTTTAAGAGCAAATATAGGATTTTAATAAGTTATATATAATTACTAAAAAGTCAAAAATATTTGATTGAAAACATTAAGAATTAAATTATAAGTCGCTATACACAAGACATCGCTCTTCAAAAGAGAGTTTTAGGTTGGTGCACAAAGTTTTTTTCTCGTGGCAATAGCACTTGCAGTTTCAATGCTCAACGTGTTATAATAAAATTCAAAAATATAAAAATTTATTATAAAATAAAAAATAAAAAATAGAAGATAATATTAAATAAGATGATCTAAAGAATTTTTTTGGGATATTATTTTTTCCATACTATTACATATTAAAGTACAAAAAGTTATTTTCAAAATATAATACCTAATTTAAATAAGTAATTTCGTCTGTACTTTGAACAAATTCAAAAGTTTGAATCATCCCACATCAATATTAAAGCATAATAAAAAAGTCTTTTTAGATATCAACAATTACTTTATTATAATTTCTGTCTATTTTATGTTATTTTAAGATTTAGAAATTTATATTTATAGATTATATATTTATTTATGAAGGAATATCTTCAAATAATATATTTTTTTATTGAATAATTAAATCCAATCAAAATTACTAAATGCAACCGAAAAATGTACTCCAATGTAGTTTTAATTTTAAATAAATTTATATTTAATTATTATTAACTAATAATATTTTTTACAACAAAAATAGCTCGAAGACAAAAGCTGTAGCTCTCGAAGTATGCCTTAGGGTGCTCTCACTCTTCCCGGAGACGGTTGGCGTGTCAGTTAGGGGGGCGGTGCTGGCATGAAATGGAATAATAACGGATAATGAGCGAGAAACACAAAATAAACACCAAAGACTACATCGGAAAAAAAAATCACAAAAGATAAAGATAATAGGTGTGGAATATTCCTCAAGGAGTTGGGTGGCGTGCGTTATTAGGTGAATGAATTTAGCGTATATTATGTACTGGTAAAAAAAAAATAAAATTGATGCATCATATTCTACCGATTAAAAATTATATAAAAAACTAATCTATAAAATAAAAAATAGATGAACAGAAAATGTATCAATTTATGTAAATATATAAATATACAATTCATATATATATAATATAAATTACAAATATATTCAAATTTAATTCCATATTTATGATTTTTTAAATCTTTTTAATCTCTACAAAATTAATATTATTTTATAAATTATATTAATTTTTAAAAATATTATAATATAAAATTTATATTTTATAAATTAAGACCCCGTTTGTTTTAGGATCAGGATGAGGATCAGCTCGTTTCAGAATTATTTTTTTTTTTTGTAAAATTAATATTTATTATTTTATACTATTATTATATTAAATTATTATAAAAAATTAAATAGTTTTTTGAGTTTTAAATTATTGAAGCCTTAATTTTGATAAAAAAATATTAGTTTACAAAAGTGGTTCATTAATCTTGACTTTAACCTTGACCTTGATTCATAACCAAACGACCCCTAATAATTTAAGAAAGTAATATAATTATTTAGAAACGTTTTAGAATTATAATGGAAAATCCGGTTCTCAATCCAAACTAATTTAGTTTCAATTTTAAGATTTTTTTAAAATAAAATTCGACTTTAATTCGAAGAATTATAAAAATTGTTGGATTTAGCGGTTCTACTCATCCTAATATTATATCACATATTTATGACATAGCTCTTGATTCTATTACGGCACAACATGGAAGAAATAGTTTGCACATATATTCCTACAAATGTGCAAAATGGTAAAATACTTGTCATTGTAAAACTACATCATTGTTGGTTAAAAACTATACTAAAAAAAATTAATTCACAAAATAAATTAATATATTTTGGATTCTCAATTTTTAGGAAACTATAAAATTAATTTCGATTGTGATTTCACACTTTATAAAAAATGTGTAAACCGAAAACGGATCGATTTATGTAAATATATAATATTATGTATATAAAAAATATTAAAATTTAATTTCATATTTATGATATTTAAATCTTTTTCAATCTCTACAAAATTAATATTATTTTATAAGTTATATTAACTTTAAAAAATATTATAATTATATAAAAAGTTGAGTATATAATATTATAGGTTTTGAACTCAATTAAGTGAAAGTGAGTATATAAAAAAGCTTGGACTTCTTGTTGTTCTTTTTAAAGCAACTTCAAAGTATCTAGTCTTCCGGATAAACCAGGAACACCAACTTCTTCAAAACTTGAAGAATTCTATACATGAACAAGCAAGTAATCTTAGTCATAATATAAATAGTTTAGGGTTTATACATTTTATTGGAAAGCTAGACCGAAGTATTCATGTTGAGCCGATTTGGAGCATTTCTCACGTGAAGTTGAAGATGACATAAAAAAGGCATGGCACATGGGTGGTCCGTGTTGCATGCCTTTGCTGTGGATCACTCATACGAGACCAATCTATCTTTCATGAGAGTATGTTCGTTTAGCTCCACAAATATTATGCAAATTTTATTTAAGATCTTTGTACATGAAAAAAAATTCTAAAATTTTTTTTTTTTTCGAGCTTTTAGATAACAATAATAACTAGTATTGTCCCAAGTGAATCATTCAGAAAAAAATTAGACATTAGCTTAACAGGAATTCATTTTTTTACAAAAAATTATGAGTTTGAGATTTTGATTTTTATTTTTTATAGCACGATGACTCATGCTTTTTGTCGGTTGATTCAAATTCTTTTTATTTAACACTTTTTTTTCTACTCTTTTTTTATTAAGAATTTATATTCTGTTATTAAAAGTTATTGTCTTGGGATCTTAAATTTGCCACGTGGCATTCAATCAACTTGGATGGTCCTATCCTTGCGTGACGGAAAACCGCTCTCAAATGACAAATATGCACCTTGGCTAACATCAAATTCAAACTAAAACATAGGGTACTTTGTTCCAAAACCCTTCCAAAATCCTGTTCACCGGCTCATAGAGGAGAGATTCATCTCCCTCGTGCAGTCATGTAGGACTCCAGAGCAGCTCCTACAGGTCCAATCCCAGATCACCACCCATGGCTTCCACCAAAACCCTTTCCTCTTCCCCAAGCTCGCCTCCGCCTTCTTCCATTTCCGACGCCCCAGCTGTGCCCGCAACCTGTTCGATCAAATGCTCTGCCCAAATGTTGTCGCATGGAATGTCATGTTCAAGGGATACACAGTGGCCGGGCTTCATGCGGAGACCCTGGCGCTCTTTGTCCACATGCGGAGTAGAGACGTGAGGCCGAATGGGTTCACTTTTACCTTTGTTGTCAAGTCGTGCGCACAGAATTTGAGGTGGAGGGAGGGCAAGAGAGTGCATTGCTTTGCGATTAAGACAGGATTTGAAGCGAATGGGGTTGTGGGGACTACGTTGATTGAGTTTTACTCAAGTGCAGGGGCGATTGAGCCGGCTCGTAAGGTGTTTGATGGAATGCCTGCGAGAAATGTTGTTGCATGGACTGCGATTGTTAGGGCTTATCTTTTGATTGGTAAATTGGAAACAGCGCGTGCTATTTTTGATCGTGCAGTTGACTGGGATGTGATTCTGTGGAACACGATGATTTCCGGGTACGTGGAGCAAGGAGACATGGCTGCCGCATGGGAGCTTTTTTCTGGCATGCCAGAGCATGATCGAGATGTGATGGCCTGGAACACAATCTTGCTTGGCTATGCAAATAATGGGGACCTTGTATCCTGTGAAAGAGTATTTGACGAAATGCCCGAGAGAAATCTCTTCTCTTGGAATGCGTTGATCACGGGGTATGTTTGCCATGGCTGCTTTCCCGATGTTTGGAGTGTTTTCAAAAGGATGTTCAGATCATCTGATGTCATGCCAAATGATGCAACGCTTATTGCTATATTGTCTGCCTGCGCGAAGTTGGGGGTGATCAGTCCTGGAAGATTGATTCATGTCTATGCTGAAACTAATGGATTTAATGGCAACCTTTACATTGCAAATGGCCTTATAGATATGTATTCAAAATGTGGTTGTATAGAAGATGCATTGTTGATCTTCTGCCGCATGGAAATCAAAGATTTAATCACTTGGAATGTGATGATTGGAGGGTTGGCAACACATGGGCATGGGATGGACTCACTGGAACTCTTTGAGCAGATGCTTGAAGAAGGAGAAAAGCCGGATGGTATTACATTTGTCGGAATCTTGTCAGCCTGCGTGCATATGGGGATGGTAGATAATGGATTCATATACTTTAGGCTGATGACTGAGGATTATGGGATTACTCCTTGGATTGAGCACTGCGGATGTATGGTAGACCTACTTGGACGGGCTGGGCTACTCTCTGAGGCTGTAGATTTTATGCGAAAGATGCCTATGAAGCCTGACAGTGTCATATGGAGTGTTTTACTTGGGGCCTGTCAAGTTCACAATGATATTGCTTTGGCCAAGCTTGTCATGAATAACATAATAAAACTTAAACCCGAGGATGTGACTAACTATGTAGTGCTTTCAAACATTTATGGTGCTGCAGGGAGATGGAAAGATGTTATTGGACTGAAGAGGATTGTGAGAAATAAGCGTGGAGTAAAGTTAGCGGGCTGTAGTTTTGTTGAACTAGATTCTCATGTTTTTGAGTTCAGTTCATCGGATGCAAGGCATTCACAGACTTGGGAGATTTATCAAGTGTTAGATGGATTGAAAGCGTTGATCAATTCAGTCAGATTTGAGAATGAGCTCCAAGAGGTATGTGTATCATGAAAGTGATGATTGTTCTGGAGTTATTTTTTGTATCAGATGTCATGTCACACACTTCATTATTTAAGACCCTCTATCATCAATTATTGAAATTATTTGACAACGTATTTGGATTTGGCCCATCTTCCTTGACGCTTCGGTTCAAGATTTCTTGTTTCTTCTATTTGTGGACTTCAGCTTGTAACTTGGCTAAAAACTCAGAATATGATTAAGAACTATGTAATTAACTATTGTAGGAACTACAACTCATCTCAAATCTCATCTAGAAAGTCTCTAGCTAAAAATATACTACTTTATGTATAATATTTGTAAGTTCCTAAAGTGTAATCTTTCTAGAATCCGTACTTTTTTTGGCCTTAAATTCTGAATACTTCAATTCACTATTTTTCTGCTTTCTATAGTTGAATCATTCAAGGAGTTGATCTGTGTGGGTTCAATTTGAACTAGCAGCTGAAACACCAGATGATAGAAAATCTTATATGAATGGCAAATGTTTTACCCCAAGCCTTTCTAGGATAAGGTGTTTGTGTGTAATGAAGTAGTTTATCCCCAATCTCACGAAGGGGATGAAAAGCAAGTTTGCGTTTCCTTTATTGATGACATCTTAGGCCCCTGATAATAATTTCAACTTCATGAAGGAATGGCTACTAACTTCAGAATAAAACTAACAAGCAGCAAGCCTGAGATAAATCTCTAGAAATGCTTAAGCACTATAGTGCTAGCTAGTTCGCAGTATATCTTTTTGCTTACTCGAGTAGCTTGAATCATGGATATAAATGCTTCCTGGGAGTTCTTCCCTTGATAGAACTGCTTTCTTATTGTTTGTGAAGGAGCATAGAGTAAAGCTAGTGAAGCAGCTGATAAACATCACTTCGCCACTAAATCCAAACGGATTGCCCAACAGAAGCATCAAAAATTCAGAAGAAAAAAAAAACAATCTCCTATGCTGCTTCATTTCAAATCACACAGAAACATCATCAGCACATATTTATGATCTCATGTGGAAGGGAACATGTTGCTACACCTTGTGGCACAGATCTTTCTGACCCTACCAGTGAGAAGTTCAGAATGACACGAAAATTCTGCGTAAAAATGTCACAGACATGCAGGAAAAAGCAGAGATGTTTCCCTTATTTACTATCTTGTTCTCAACCTTCTGATGGGGTCCTTAGAATGCTACTATTTCTAAAACATAATGCGATTGTTTGAATGAGCGGACAAGCGCGATTGATCCCGGGATAGGAACCTCAGTTTCAAGTTTAGCTTCCTCAAGATCCAATGCACAGAATGGTTTCAGAACGGGGAAGTGAAAAGAAGTGAGAAAATGATTATGTTCTACTACATCACTAGTGGGAATAACCGTTCCATTGTTTTTTCTATCAGTATTAGATGGAGCATCTTTAGGTCTTCATATTCAAAAACATGAGTTGTCTGCAGTTACGTCATTTCTAGGTGCACATGTCTGTCTATCATGGAAGATCAACATGCAAAGATATAATCACATCCAGCAGGCATGGAGAAAGAGACAGAAGAGTAACTTGGGAGGAAGAAGATGAGGTCATAAAATGGCGAACAAAAATTGGATCAAGGATTGAGACAGATCAGCTAGATATCGTTTGATTTGGAATCAGAATCAGGATCTAACTCGTTTCAGAAATTTTTTTTTTTTACAAAATTAATATTACTTATTTTACACCATTATTAAATTAAATTATTATAAAAAATTAAATAATTTTTTGAGCTTTAAATTATTGTAGAATTAATTTGATAAAAAAAATATTAGTTTACAAAAGTGGTTCACTGGTCTTGATTTTGATCCTAATTCTAATTTCAAACCAATTGGTATCCTATTATCCTCTTATATCATTTTTTATCATGTGGTTTGTTTTACCAAAATTATTCTAATTTTTTATGTGGCAAATAAAAAATTTAGAGAAAATTACTAAAAATTCTTTAAAAAATTGTTAAAATTTTTATAAGCCTCTCATATTTCAAAATTTCTTATCAATTCCTAAAAAGTTTTAAAATTCAAAATTAATTCCTAAAATAATTAACTTTTAAAATAAGGGTGTGACTTTATCATTATTTATAACTATTGTGTCTTATATATATATACTTTATTTTATATATAAATATTTTTATATGAGATAAAATATTTATATATTAAATAATGTCTTATATATAAGGTAAAATATGTATAAATAGTGATAAATTTACTGTTCCATTTAAAAAGTTAAGTACTCTGGAAATTTGATTTTGAATTTCAAAATTTTTAGGAGTTAGATAAATAATATTGAAAATATAATGAACTGATTATAAATTTTAAATAGTTTTAGGAGTTTTTTGGTAATTCTCCAAAAAATTTATGTTTCTAAATTCTGTCATTGCAGAAATTTGAATCCCAAATGTTTTGTTTGGAGAGTAGCATTTCTTTTATTATGCTAATAATGGTCCAAAGGGGGCCTATCCAAGCTAAAAGTATCTTCAGAATTCACGATTTCAGGAAGTTGTTTGAAAATTCGGAAAAGTCAAGCTGTTTGGATTAAAAAACATGTCAAGGACTTATGTGCAATTATCCATATTATTCGAGCTGCGATTCACCTTTTTTTTTTTCCAGCTCACAGGTTCATCACGTGATCTTCTTCTCTCTCGCCATTGGCATTTCGAGGCATATTTGCCCGACAGCGCAGCAGGGATAACGCGTTCGGAGCTCGCCGGTGATCGGACCAATCCGGCGGCGAATACAAATCCGTCCACCATTCAGCCTCTTTCTCCATGTGGGGCATGGTAAACCTCAGCGTACTTGGTTTTCTGTGGTTCCCAATTTCAATTTCTTTCTTTTGCATGAAGAGCCGTAGAGTTTTACTTTGAAGACGATGTATGGGTCTTGAGGTTTGAATTTAGAGCAAATTTGGTGGGATTTTTCTTTTTTGTTGATCTTTTCGAGCATTTGATAACCTGAACAAACTTTTTTCTTCTCGGAGTCTGAGAAATTTGAGCAATTACTGAATATGATATTTGTGAATACTCAACAAGAAAGTGGAGGTAGATGAGGTTGGATTCAGTTTGCATCGTTAAATACTTGAGAAGTAGCAAACAGAACAAAGGAATAATTTCTATTCATCTTTTTGTTTGGTGTTATTGATGTGATTAGAGCTTTCAGGGGCTTCTTCGGCAATGCAATTGGTTCTTGTGCAATTATGTAATCGAACTTTCAAAGGGAAGTGATATTGAAAATCATGAAATTTCAAAGTATTGGTAGTAGATATTATGCAGTTCTAGAATGAACTAGATATATCTCAAGGACTTTTTTTATGGGAATTTTGAGGTTGCGTGGACTTGCTAGTTTGACAATTTCTTAGAACTTAGGAAAGGAAAAAACAGTGACACAAATTAAGAAAATATTAGCTATGTTCTAGAAAAAAGCCCTAAACTTTCAATGTTTAGGATGATTGTTATCACAAGCCTATGAGCCTAATTCTGCTTAGCGTATTCATCAAACTTGTTTGGAATTTTGACAAAGATAAAAAAGAAACGATTTGTGTCATGTCTTTGAGAAAATCTCCAAAATTTGAGATTATGGAATGGATGCGAAACAAGAGTAGGTCAACCTCCTGAGAAAGCTAATGGACACCGCAATGACTGGAAGTTTTACTGTAGCTAGAAATAGACTAACTGCCTTTTTTTTGTCACTGAAATTTCATTAGGGTAATTGCATGTTTGCCTTACTGTTTGGCCAATTGAAATAGTCCTACACATCCTGAACTTGCATAAAATACTGTTTTGTTGGCAAAGATACATGTAGGTTTCTGAATACATGTTAGACATTATATTTTCCTTCATGAAAGCCAACATCACTTAAATTACTCAATCTGTTGTGATGGGCTATTTTTTAATCAAAACCTTGCTTTTCTATTTTTATATGTATGATTTGCTTTAGTCTAGTTGACATCATGAAACACTATGGCAGTTATGATTGTGAGAGTTCTGCGAGAAACACATTCGCTGCAATCAAAGTAATTAATGATGATTCTTTCGTTTGACCTTGCTAATTAGTTGTAGTTTCATAATTGGATAAACATAAAGAAATGCATACAAATACAACAGTGAAGAATAACAAGATTAAATCACATGTTTTTGAAAAGGTATACTTTCTAATTTAAAAATTCCAAAACAATAGAGGCTTAGTGTTATAGCATATCAGTTTATACAAATCTGACACATCCATAGAGAAATCAGTAAGTGCTTTTTCTAACGTGGCTAGTTCAGATGAAATATGCCAATTAACCAGATAAGAAATCTTCATCTGAATGATCAGAGCTGTTGCAACAGAAGAGTTTATGTCAGTACTAAAGCAGACAGGCTATGTAATCCCCTGTGAATAACTTATGATCTAATTTATTAATATTTCACAAATACCACCTATGTGCTTATTACCTTAATAACTTAAGCTACAACTAAGCATTTTTTAGGTGGCTCAGTGGTCCAATCAATAATTAAGCATTATATAGGTTGCCCACCAAAAGAAAAGAAAAAAAAAGATCTACTTAAGGTTTTCCCAATGTTGACAAGGTGACTATGAAATGCCTAAACATCAGGTTGCTAATTACTTGATCACAGTGGTAGGGGAACTTAGAGAAAGAAGGTGGAAATAGGGAAATAGAATAATGTTTAGTCAAGAGGAATGAAAGTAATCCACTTCTGTGTAAAGCTTGCAAATACCTTTCTTTGGTTAGCTTGACCTTTGATACGAATTTATCATGCATGTAAAGAGTACAAATTATTATTTTTCCATTTCACTAGCATTGGTATTGCTGCAGTAGGCATTATTTATGTGATCCCCTGTAACATTGTTGCATGTGTATTTTCAGTGAACTGCTAGAGAAGTCATCTGCTGAAAACCATATTATATGGGAAAAACGCTTATCCATTTCATTTTTTTAAAGACATCCTCTTAGTGCCTGATTTTGTTGCTCATTTTACTTCTTCTCTTTTTCACATTTCCTGCGGAAGTGCAAAGAAGCATCCAAGGCTCCTGTTAAAATTGGAGACCGGGCAACTAGTGATGTAGTTGTTAGATTAAGGACGCCTGAAGGCCGAGATAATTGGTTCTATTGCCATTCATGGATTCTCATTGAGAAGAGCAAATATTTTGCTGATCGCCTTTCGGAAGACTGGCCAACATGCCAGATTCTTGACTCTCGGAACTGTGTTGAAGTCTACTGCCAAGAGCTGGAATTCAACTTCCATGTCAGTGCTCTCCGTCTCCTTTATATCTCTGAGCCACAGACACTGCATGGTGTTAGGAACACACTTGGCATACTCCAGGTCGCTGTTAACTTGGGTTGTCAGCAGATGGCGCGCTCTTGTTTGGATTACTTGGAGGCTGTCCCCTGGGAAGAGGCTGATGAAGAAGAGATCTTGAGGACCATTCCTACTCTTGGATCACAGTATGAAGTCATCCTTGCACGCTTGCGGCCAGTTGATCCAACAGCAATTGCTGGGATTTTCATCTCGGCAATCCATTTCGCTACATCATCACCCCCTTCACCAATGCAAGAGTTGAAGTCCTCTGCTCAAGAGCAGATTGAATATTTGCTTACTGAGGATGATGATGTCCCACTTTTACCCTTTGATGATGAGGTTATAAGATCGGAAGTGAGGACTTGTGTACAGGACCTATTAACTAGATTTGATGGTTTGATGGTCTCTTTGTCAAGTGTGGCACTGGACAATAATGTTGAGTTGAACAAGTGGCATAACTTGCTTTGTCTCCTTGCAGACATCTCATGGGTTTGTCAAATCTTGTATAAGATGGAAATGATGAAGGATGTTGTCCAATATTGGCTTTCAGCATCGGTAAACATAGTAAAGGCTGTCGAATATTCAAGTTCAGATGAAGATATGCTGAATGCTAAATTGAAAGTGGTTGAAGTAACTTTTAAAGTTCTAGAGGCAATTGGTTCTGGAAATGTGATATTGCCAACATCGAGAAGGCTTCACGTGGTAAAGATTTGGCTTCCATTTGTACAGAGAATGAGGACACTGGTCGAGCTAGAGGATCCAGATGGTGAGGAAGCCTCATCAGTTAAAATGGACAGTGAAATTTGGCAAGGTTTGGAATCAGCATTTGTTTCAATTATACTAACATTGCCTTCTGTAGACCAAGCGGATATTCTGGCTGAATGGTTAAAGTCTGCATATATTCGGTATCCAGATCTTACAGAGGCTTTTGAAGTATGGTGTTATAGGTCTAAGGTTGCCAAGAGAAGGCTTGCTTTCTTGGGTGATAGTAGCACTGTAACCAACTCAATTCCTCATTAACTTTTCAGCATGCTATTCTGTAAAAAATATATCTTTTACCACTGATAGGATATACTGTATGTATTTTTATCTCTTATAGCGTCCATTATTTTTATTATAATGTCAGTTTGGGAATTTTCCACTGCATTTTGTAAATGTCTTAACTAGGCATTCATATTTCTGTACTGTTAAAAAAAAAAATCAAACCATTAAAATCAGGGAAAAGCAAAAAGGGAAAAAAAAGAAAAAAAGAAAAATTATGCCGCATTCAATATACCTATCTGTTAGCAGAGATTATCCATGAGGTTTCTTCCATATTTGAATCATATTTCATGTTCCTTGTTCATTTTTTTCGTATTCCACATTTGATTATTTGCTGGTAATTGTTTCACATGCAATCATTTGAATCTCTTTTTTAGTTGTGCTATATAATTAGTTAGCCGTGTTGTCTTGTTTTGGGTTAAAATCAGGGATATTGCTTTTTCTATTTTCAGGATCTGTAGCAATATTTACTGGCAGAACTGTAAGTACTGATTTAAATGAAAGTATTTGGCTGACCCATCCTCTTTCATTTTGGGCAAAAGAGAATCAGAATGACTACATATGGAGACTGACAGAGTATGGTCAGAAAATTAAATGTGATTGCAATCAACTTAACATCTTAAACACAAATTTTATCACTTTTTAGCAGGGAAATTGTATCAATTTATTTTTGTGTGCAATATCTGGAATAGTTGTCAGCTTAAATTAGTTAAATAGTCTGAATAACTCTCAGTTTTCCCTTTGTTCTATTTTTATTAGATGAATGGGAGGAAAATAATTCACCCTGTTCTTAGAAGGCCTGACTGGCACTTCCAGCCATTAATTGCTGTTTCTGCTAGATCAAATATTTACTTCTATACTTCCCATTTTATTTCCTTCATCACTGATGCAATTCATAATGCCCCTTTATTATGTGTTGTTTTTCCAGTAGCTGTGGAGAACTGGAGGGAATTTACACTGAGAGGTAACGAAATACTTGAATGAATAGTGTGTGATTTTTCTCATTGCCTTTTCACGTTTGAGATGCTATTCAAATTTTCCAGTGGTCTGTTATGACAATGGAGCTTATAATCATATATCAGGTATCTACATTTACCATCAATTGAGGTTTTCTCATTTCCTTCTTTATTTTTCTGTCTAGCTTTTTAAGCTTCTATTGATGATAGTGGATTGCCATCTGTTAATCTCCAGAGTTATCATTATTTCCTCATTTTAGACGTCGCCCATCTATTTATGAGTCTCTAGTGGTGTCATCATGCGTTGATTAGAGAAATTTATGTTCTTAATGTAGTTTTGTTTTGTTAATGGGGATCTTACTCGCAAATTTTCCATGAATTTGATGAGAAAGTTTGCACTTGGTGGGTTGATTCATCATGGTAATAGTTACTCTTCTCTTTCTTGCTGATTAATTCAGTCTAAACCTCTTAAGCTATGCTATTCACTTGTTTGCTTGTCGCTTGTTGCTGTTGAGATTTGTATCATCTCCTTGAAAACTTGTGAAATTGCGTCTTACTCCTTTAAAAGACAATCCAAAATCAAATCCCGGCCCGTCTCGGCCCGTCTCGGCCCGGATCGGCCCGGCTTACTATCGAACACCTCTTCTTCCTCAACCCAGCTAAGTCCAAAAACCCTAGCGAGAATCCCAGACAGCAACAATGACGCTGGTGGCGGGTTCGTACGAGAAATTCATCTGGGGCTTCTCCCTCAAAACCCTAGTCCCCGATCCCCATTCCCAGACCCTAACCCTAAACCCCCTCTTCTCCTACCCCTCGCACACGGCCCCCATCAAGTCCATCGCCGCCGCCGGTGCCACTGCCGCCTCTGGCGGCGCCGACGACATAATCAAGGTCTATGACCTAGCCTCTGCCGCCGAGATCGGCGCCCTCCTCGATGCTGCCGGCGCCGTCTCTGCACTCGCCTTCTTCTGCTCTCCCCGCGCCCCCTCCGTCCCCCTTAACCTCCTCGCCGCCTCCGACGACGGAAAGCTTCGGATCTACGATGCTGAGCGCTTTGCCCTCCTCCAGACCGTCGCCGTCCACCGCCGTGGAGTCTCAGACTTCGCTGTGCACCCCTCGGGCCGGGTCGCTCTCTCGGTCGGGAAGGATGCGACCTTCGCGATGGTGAATCTTATTAGGGGGAGAAAGAGCTTCTCGTGCCGGCTGGATCGTGAGGCATCGAGTATTCGGTATGGATTGGGGGAGGGGGAGAGGTTTTTCATGATGGCAGAGGAGAAGGTCACGGTGCATGAGTCTGAGGATGCGAGAGTTGTCCATGAGTTTGATGCTGGGAAGAGGGTGCTATGCATTGCTCCTGGAGAGGTAGAAAGTTCAAATCTTTCTTCTTTTTCAGCCTAGTAATTCTTATTTGTAGTTTAATTTGTGGATTTTTTTTGTCTTTTATCTTTGTGATTAAACTCCGTTGAGGTGCAATGATAGGAGTAGTATATTGATATCAATAACCAGTGTTTGCACTTTATATGCCATGCACCTGGACTCGGGCGGCTTTGAGCTATTCATTGATTCTATGTTTTTTTGGTGAAGATTGATTCTATATTATTCAATATACCTACAAGCCAAAGTTTACATTTTGAGTTTATTGTCTTGGCTGAAATATCACTTTGACCGCAAAATGTTGTCCACTCACAAGAGAGGCAAGGGTAGTGACATTTTTGATGGCAACATGTATCCATTTGTCAAGCTATGCTCTTTGTCTTGTTTATTTGGTCTTTTTATATCTTGGCTTTTCATCCCAATGTATTTTCTGTAAGTTCTTGTTTTGTAACATTCTTTGATCATAAATAATGACAAAGTTTCAGCTTTACATATTTTCATTTTGCATGAATGTTGTTGGCCTTTAATTTGAAGGAAGTAATTTGCATGGAAACTTTCTAAATTCTTGTAAGTTAATCCATGATTTTCTGCTGGATATAGTTTACAGGTTTGCAGATATTCAAACTTGTATGTGCTGGCCCTAAATATAACTTTTATGATTCATATATTTGCTTTTGCAAAATTGGGTAGTGCTGTCTTCCTCCTGGGTGCCTATTTTTCTTTGATATTGTTTGTGGATACCTATCAGCTGAAGTTTCATATGATAGTTTTACTTATTGGGAGATACTTCTTGAAAATGGTTCAGAACAGACTTCTATTCACTGGCGGAGAAGATCGGAGCATCACTGCATGGGACACAAATAGTGGGAAGGTTTCTCATTGCATTAATGCTGCACATTCAACTCGTGTTAAAGGTCTTGTTGTTTTCAAGAATGCACATGGTGGACAATCTTCTGAGGAATCCCATTTTATAGCTTCTGCATCATCTGATGGTACAATACGGATCTGGGATTCTCGTATGATTTCTGAGGATAGAAATAATCCTCTGGCTGAGGCTAATACAAAATCTCGGCTGACTTGTCTAGCTGGAGTCTCTATGAAATGTGAGTATTTAAGCTTGTTTACTTTCTGTTTGCTTTTATATATCATTTCTCATGATATGTCACACCTGGTTGTTTGTGATGATACATTAGTGAGAGATGCTATTGATTTTTTTCGGAAATGGTTTCTTGTTGTGCTTGCACACATTAGGAATGTGAGAAACCAATCCTTGAATTCAAGTTCAAGGTATAAACCAAGCCTGGGCAAATTATTCTGAAGTTCAACTATTTCTTCTGGCCAAGTTGAACTATCAATACTGGCAGACTTTGCATTCATACCCTTGTTCATATAAATATTTTCTATATGAATCGTGTTTCTAAAAATTCAAGTCCTGCAACTTGATGTAGTTTCTGTTTCTCTTTCCACAGCCTTCTCAGTCAATTTCTCTAATTTGTCTGATACCTCTCTCTCTCTCTCTCTCTCTCTCTTTCTTTTTGTTTCTAACAATAAATCAGTTTTTTTTGTTGGTTTTCTCATTGCTTTAGATATCTTGATTTCTTACCCTGGCTTAGTCAAGTTGATTATTGTTCTTTTGTTTTCAGGAGGGATTGCTCTGCTTGTAGATTTAGGCCGATGGACAATACTATAGGGCTTGGTATTTTTGTTGGTTAGGCTGTGACAACAATTATGTATCCTATAGTTATTGCATCATTCTGATTTTGCTCACCGGAAATCATTCATTATGTATCCTATAGTTATTGCATCATTCTGATTTTGCTTGCCAGAAATCATTCAGATGGTCAAAAGTTTGTGTCAGGATGCCCATGGCCTACTGAGCTTCATCTTCAATGTTGAGACTGTGCGCTGTCAAAATGGACAAAGGCTACATGGATCATGTTCAGTTTATTAATGAAATACTGAACGATGAGCTTCTCAATTTTCCACCATGTAGCCAAAATCTGTTATTTATGGTTTGATAGATGCTTTTTTGTACTTTTGGTGGTTGATTATATGTTTAATCATATTGCCTTCCTCACTGGATGGATGGAGATCAGCTAAAGAATGTCTATTTTGAGTGAGATCACCCTCTTGCTTTTCTATTTGTGCCTACAGGATTTGAAACAAGTGAAATCAGAAGATGCTCATAATAAGATAAAGCGGTGAAGAAGTCTGTCAAGTCTTGTTTAATGTTGGCAGTGGTTTTATATAGTTCACATATTCTAAACGGAGAAATTGAACTGCTTTCGTTAAAATGTCTGGTGTGGAATATTTTCAATCTAATGCATTCCAATTTCCAACGACCTCCTAATCGACCTGTGCCCGGTCCAATGTCGGTCGGTTTCCTACTGTACGGACAATACTGGTTCATCCGGACCGGTCAGTTGGAGATAAGCCGGCAAAATTGACTCTTCAAAGTAATTATGCCTCAATGCCCCAAACTCAGGAGGTGCGCTACGTGAAGGAGTCGGGAAACAAAATAAATAAAGTTAATTTGTTTGGATTACTCAAAATCGATGCTTTGTTTAGCATGTATCTAAATCTTTTGCTTGCTCAAAGATACCCGAAGCGTAGGTGACTTGTGCACGTATCGTCTGACTTCGACCGCAACTGCATCGAGTTCTTTTTTGAGTTTCAATTTGCACATAATTTTTTGCATTTTTGTTCTACTGGAAACAAGAAATTTCTTGCATTATGCGACTTTTTCACCAACCAGCCTAGCCTGCCTTAAATTTAATTTTTTTATAATAAATTTTAACTAATTTATATCAAAATAATTCTTAAAAAAAATCTAATACTAAAACAATAAATTAACACAATAATATTTAAATATAAAAAATTATATTAACTACAATATCATAATTAAATAATTTAAAATATGCAATAAGTTATATGCCATATAATATATCTTTTAAAATATGTTATTATATATTAAAATCAAACTTGATTTGTTTAAAAATGAGCTGATTTTTCAAATCAAGCCGAACTTGAGCTGCTCACAAGTTGCGAGCCAAAATGATTACCCTGAATGTAGCCAGTCATCTGAAAGCAAAACAAAAGATGGTTAAACCGACAGATATCCTACAGTCTATCTGATTTGCAGCTATTAGACAGATCAAATAGATATCTAGATGGCAACTAAACGACTAATTAATGCTCTCGATCTAGTTTTATTTTTGTCGTAGATCAGGATAGGTGGAGTCTCCTTTCAAAACTACTTCTTTTCTTTATGGGTCACGAAGGGTAGAACAATGCTTTCCTCTCATTATTCTTTCCACGGGCATCTTACTCCGAACAGCAAGCAAGGATTTATTCCTTTGCATCAACTGCTATTGCTATTGATCCATCCGCTGCCATTGTTTTGGACAAATGAGAAGTTGATGAAAGAAAATGGATCAACATTGGAAGCCTCTTATATTTGACAGCAACAAGGTCAGACATAATGTTCGGGGATCGAGGCACATGGAGAAAGCTACGAAGTCTGACTGCTGCGGGAAGTATTTATTGCTTGCAAGAATAGGAAGAATTGTTAGTATCTATACGAATGGTTGGAGAGGCTTGCAACTGTGGTGATGCAAGCAACTCTGATGTAAAAGACGATCAATTCTTGCTATTGATCAGAACACCCATAAATGAACGAGCAGTCGAATGGGCTTGCGGTATCACTCCTTCAATCGGCGTTTCCAAATAGATATTTTGTGTGTAAATCCTTAAAACTTTAAAAATTGTGCAAAGACATTTTAAATCAACTTCCTAAATGATCAAATCCGCCAAAGAGATCTTTTCCATATATTAATTGTTAAAATATATAGTTATTTGAAATAGCATATTTATTAATAATTCAAAATTTTTTAATATTTATTTGCTTGAAACATAAAATTTTTTTATATCTAGACTTATGAAAAATATTTTGCTTATTTATAATTTGCATCTAATATATATTTTTTTTGGGCCAAAAATTCAATCTTGATAGATCCATAATAATGTCAAAAAATAAAAAAATATTATAAATAAATTGTTAAAAGTTGTATATTTTTTATTTTTACAAGTATGGTTATATTTAGTCCTTCGATACTCAATGTCTTTTATAGAAATTTTTATAGGAAAAAAATTAGAAAAAAGGAATTATTAACAAATATGCTATTTCCCAATATATTTTATGTAGAACTCTTATATTTTTAATGGATTATAAGTAGAATAAAGTGATTTTGGTTAAAAACTAAAATTTTTTTGGGATATTTTGATTATTTTGATAATAAAGGCATTATTATGCAAATTTGATTTTAAAATATTTTTATGATGTTAGGGAGTCGAAAGAATGTTAAACTGGATTAATATAGTGGACCGGATACCAAACTATCACAAAAGGTTAAGCTTATGAGATATGAGATTTTTTTACTATATATATTAAATTCTGTATGATTTGACCACATCAATTTTAATACTTTTAATCAAGAACTCCTTTATTCGACTAGATTCACCGTGTGATATATACTAATAGATTTTTGTCTCAATTTTTTGATTTTTTTAAAAGAGACTAACATGCACTCAATTTAGTTGTATCATCGCGATACTTTTTTCCTTGACGAATTCTACCGTATGACCTATACTAACGAATTTTTATCTCAATTTTTGATTTTTTTAAGAGAGACTAACATGTGACTTAATTTATTCGCATTATCACGGTAGTCTTTTTACATAACCAATTCACCGTGTGATCCATACTAATAAATTTTTGTCTCAATTTTTAATTTTTTAAAGAGAGATTAATATATGACTCAATTCAGTCGCATCATCACGGTTATTTCAATATTAAGAGTTTGCACAATTTTGAACATGAAGCTTTGATATCACTTGTTGGGGGATCGAAAGAGTATCAAATCAAATCAATATAGTGGGCCAGACACTAAACCATCCTAAAAATTTAAGCTCTTGGGATATGAGTCTTTTTCATTATATATATTAAACTCTATCTATTTAATATCCGATATGAGATTAATTCATCGCATATGGTATTATAACATTATGGTATTTAAAATTTTTTAAGAGTTTATAGATAAAATATATTTTTTGAAAACGGTAAGAGAGAAACTAATATTCCTCCTTAGGTGATATTGAGAGCATTGCTTTCTAAATTTTTTTTTATCTCGAGGATTATTTTTTAGTTTTTTAAAATAAAATTAGTATACAAAATAACACTAAGAAAACATCTGGACAATTTATCTTTCCTGAGTAGTTCGGCAAACCACCATTTATTGGGAGTCCAATTCTCAAGGCTTTTTTGGAGAAAATTTATGTACTTGCTCTCGGTTGCAGGTGAGCTTCGAGTCCTAATACAATTTGCCTCCTCGTTGTATAAGGCAGAGGCAAAAAATATTGTTAGCACTGTGTCATCCGAGCCCAAGTTGTCTTGGTTCGACCAGACCAGATGTGAAACTGATGTCCCAAGCTCAAGTTTGCTCCCTACGACACAACAAGAACAAACCCATCAGCTAGGACATCTGGAGACAGCATCCAGTGCACGCACTTTCGACGAGCAAGTCTTGTATTCTCTCTCTATACCATCTCTAGGGTTTCGACAATCTCTTACATTTGCACATCTCTCTTGGTGTTAGACCTGGTGGTTGAACGAGATTCTGATGCGCTGTTTGGATCGACTTGACCTTATTCGTCTTCTATCGGCCATTCTCTATTTAAATCGGCTTTAAAAAAAATGCATTAGAATTGTCTTCCACAAGCCTCCTCCAATGATTAAATTAGCTCCAAATTATTAAGAAGTCATGAAAATAGTGAGTGAATAAAAAAAATTTAGAATTTCTCACAACCCCCATTATTTATATCTCATACCATAACGCTGTGATGAGGTTAATTAAATCGACTGTTTTCCCTCGGTTAGGTTAGATTCAAAATAGTTCAAAATTTTCGCATGGAGATCAAGAGGCCCCAGTGGAATTCTCAAACAACGGTTGGCTCCGGTGAGCTCCGAGAGCTCGGATGCTTACGAGTTGGAGTTGACTTTACGGCCTTCGACCTTTGTGAGTAATATTATTTGAAGCTTAAAGAGGCTTGCTTGCTATATTGTGATCTCGGGATGCGAGAGTCCGGTTAGGTTTGGCATATTGGGTCCGAACCGTCAGGCTTCGACATCAAAGTTGAATCGAGGAAAGTGACGCGATCAAAATTCAATGTCACATAACTTGAATATATCGAGTTCGCAGGGTATGTCTCCAGAATTCGTGCTGAGATGTTTCTGCAGAAGTCAGAGTGTCAAAGCCTCTATTCCAATGGATTATGTTCCGGATTCTACACCAACTGACGGAGTATGCAATAAGCCTGGTTCGGAACTTCTAGACCTAGTGGTTGTCCAAGAAAGAGATTTTAACAAATTTTCTTTTGAAACGGTAGTTCTCAATTTTTTCAGATTTAACAAAATCCGCAATGCTAAATGCAATCATCAAATTAATATTTAAGATATTATTAGCCAATTGTATTATTATGCAATAGAAATCTCTAACAACAAAATTCACGTCTATTTTGTATTCGGCATCTATGTGTCCGACCGATAGAATCCCTAGATACTTTGATTCTTCCAGTTCCAGCGAGGGCAGACGCCGCCATAAAGGAGCAAACAACAACCATAAACAACAAAAATTTTTTAAGAACAAACAGAAAGAGCATGTTTCACACTTATTACAATCATATTCAATTCTTCAACACAAAAACGTAATCCAAGTCCAGAATCTCTGACCTGGAATACAGGAAAGATAGTTTGAGAGTTAGGTGAAGAGATAGGAACATCAAGTGGTCCTCTTTAAATTTTTCAAAGCATTGAACGCAATCACTTTATGGCTTTACATCCCCCATGTTTGTGAGGAACGAAAAGAACATGAAAGACAGGTACTGATGCAGATATGATATTAGTAAAGTAGCCAATAACAAGACGCAAATCCAAGGTGATCAACTCCGATAGTTTCTTTAAACTGTCACAATGATACAGATATGATATTAAGTGCATTCCGGAAATCCGATGCTTAACCATTAGAGAATGAATGAGCAAAAGTTAAATCACAATTAAAGTCTCTTAGTTTCTTATAAGCCTATCACTCGTCACCGTCGCCCTCTTTGAAGAGTTATGAATTTCTGACTACAGTGATGATTAGCTGTAATGACTCCCTGAAATGTTTGAATGTCATGTAGCTTTTATTTATTTTTACCGTAGATAGATTCTAGTAAATATAGCTTTTATTTTGGTGTATTCTTTTTTGAGTTGATTGTTAGTAAAAAATCTCAGTCTCTCGAACTCTCTACAAAGCTTTCTTTAAAGAAGACTGTGAAGCCAGCGAGCCACCCATTTAAGATCGCATATGCAACCTTTTCTCGCCTTGCTTTTAATATATTCTTCCCTGCCGGCCTTCTTTCTCCTTCCCATGCCATTGCAATTGTGTCTCACATCTGAAAGAGTTCAAGAATTCAATGACAATCGTTATCTTTTGCTTTGTTTCTTGTTAGAGGTGCTTTATTTGGTGTCTCAATCAATTTCAAGACTTGAAAACATGGGCATGAACTCGGTCACATTACAATTATTAAACATGCATTATGATCATCAAACATATAGATCATATTGTTTGGTGGTCTGTGAACAAATCTTTTTTTTTTTCCTTTCCTAAAATAAACAAAAAAACAATTCTGTGTGGTCTGTAAACAAATCATATTGTTTGCTAGATGTCTAATGACATCGAGCACATCATGAGAAGTGATGTTCATTAACATGCAATTTACTTTATTCTTTGTCCATTGGGAAGCTTCATATTGGGAAAGTTCAACCTCCGTCGCCCAATATGTAATTGAATTTGTCTTATAATCAGAACTGAATCTTCTTAATAGTTAATCTACATGAATAATAACCACTGAACATATGTATAGATGACGTCCGACATAAAATAAAATCCAAAATTATATATAAATAAAATAAAAAAATAGAACAATAATAGTTAAAAATCGAGCGATGTATAATGGATTTCTAGTAATCATATAGTGCACAACTAAAAACCTTTCCTATAGAGTAATACCCGGCTCAATTAATATTAATTTCATCTAAATTTATTGATTCAATATAGAGTTGTTATAAAAATAGAATATTGTAGTTTTTAAGAGGTTATTTACAAATTAGTCATCCAACAACATCAATTTCAGGGAAGGGGTTGTAGCAAATCGGAAGTTCCGGATTCTCTTAGTTCGGTTACTTCCCGAGGAATGTTATAATTAACTCTATCGATAGCAGTTCTTCTTTACCGCTAAGACCAATTGACTGGATTATCTTACTTGACTTACTTTCCTTCCATTTTCTATTAAATATGAAGCTAGGATAATGAAACTATTGTTCAGCTTCTCTGAAGTAGCTTTTCCTTGCTAGCTTGATGACTTGACTTAAACAACCGAGGCACAGCTTTCAACCCAAAGGTTAGAATAGCATACAGGAATAGGCGAGATTGCCTTCCTTGCATCAATTGGCACTAAAAGGTAGGAATTAACAGCAAGAGGAAAGGAATCAGTCCCAAGCGTGTTTACACCGTCTCAGTAGGAAGCCATTTGAGAAAGTGCCATAGCTCCTTCGTGCACAACCTATTTGAACTTGAAACAAGCCAAAAAAAACCTTCTTCTATTATTCCATTTCGAGTTACCCGGTAATTCCTTCTAACAGGGCATTCATTGATTCACTCTCCTCGGACAGTAACTGAGATCCGATTCTATTGATAGAGGAATATTCATGTGAAGCCTATTCTGGGCTACGCTAAACCTAGCTTGACTCCGTCCTCCAATAGCCGCGGATTCTCTATCTGCTTATCCTTTTCCTATTAGGATACCTTTCATAGTGTCAGAAATTGCCCCATGTCCGATTGTGAAAGAAAAAAAAGGCATTCTTGCAAAGAACCGAATAGTATATTACATATACAAGGGGCAAGACAATTTTTTGAGAAATAGTGCCACATGCCTGATTTTATTAAGAATAATAAAAAATAGTATATTCATCTCTATGATTTAAGAGAACGTGGACTACTACTTCAAAATATCGATTCCTTATTTGAATATCTCTCCCAAGTCAAACCATCCAATGGTAGTGGGTAGGGCTGTGCATTCGGTTAAAATCGAACCGAATCGAACCGAATCAACCGAACCGAAAATTCCGAAATTTTCAAAAACAAAAACCAAACCAAACTGAATAGTATAAAAATCGAACCGAAATCGAACTGAAATATTTCGGTTCAGTTCGGTTATAACCGAATTGCAAACCGAATTTTTACAGGACTGGATGAACGGATCTGGTCATTTGCATAAGAGAAAAAAAATTTAGTACAAGATATATATTATACTAACCCTAAATCTGGCCTGATAGGCTGATACTCAGTCCAATTGCAAGTTTGCAAATTACAACCCAATAAATAATCAATTAATCTCAGTATCTCACATGCCACAATGGCACAACCGCACAAGCAGGAGCAAGACAGTTCAAGGCTTCAAGTGAATCAAGTCTTCAAGTTGCAGGAGCAGCACGGCAGGAGCTGCACAGCAGGAGGTTAGGAGCAGCAACAGCAGGACAATGTATAGTAGCAGACTAGCAGTCTAGCAGAAGCGGGTAAGCTGCAAAATACTTCAACAGCTCAACTTCATGTAGCAAAACAGTTCAAGACTTCAAGTAAATCAAGTCTTCAAGTTGCAGGAGCAGTACAGCAGGAGCAACACAGCAGGAGCAGCAGCAGCAGGATAATGTATAGTAGTAGACTAGCAGTCTAGTAGAAGCGGGCAAGCTGCAAAACACTTCAACAGCTTAACTTCATGTAACAAGACACTTCAAGACTTCAAGTGAATCAAGTCTTCAAGTTGCAGGAGCAGCACAGCAGGAGCAACACAGCAGGAGCAGCAGAAGGCTAGGAGAAGCAGCAGTAGGACAATGTATAATAGCAGACTAGCATTCTAGCAGAAGTGGGCAAGCTGCAAAACACTTCAACAGCTTAACTTCATGTAACAAGACACTTCAAGACTTCAAGTGAATCAAGTCTTCAAGTTACAGGAGCAGCACAACAGCAGGAGTAGCACAGCAGTAGGAGCATGTATAGTAGTAGTCTAGTAGAAGCGGGCAAGCTGCAAAATACTTCAATAGCTCAAATTCATGTAACAAGACACTTTAAGACTTCAAGTGAATCAAGTCTTCAAGTTGCAAGAGCAGTACAGCAGGAGCAGCAGGAGCAATAGGACAATGTATAGTAGAAGTCTAGCAGAAGCGAGCAAGCTGCAAAATACTTAAACAGTTCAGCAGTTCAACTTCATGTAGCAAGACACTTCAAGACTTCCAAGTTCCAAGTCTTCAACAGTTCAACACTTCAACTTTATACTTGCAGGAGCAGGCGAGCAACAAGACAATGTATATTGTATAGTAGCAGAAGCTGGCAAGCTGCATTGTTGCAGAACACTTTAACAGTTATGTGGTTCATAATAAATATGATCAACTGTAATTATGTGGTTCAGAATAAATAACTGTAATTATGTGGTACAGAATAAATATGATCAATTCAGTAATCAGTTAGCATTTTAACTTTGAAGGATTATATCATGCCAAATGGTCTATTAAGAAAAGCTTGAAAAATCTCCTGTAGTCCCGTGTACAGAAGTAACAGAACAGAAGCCAGAACCAGAAGTTCCAACTTCCAAGCAGCATAACATTACTAGGGTGAAGCCAAAGAAGGAGACAATCGTCCAATCAGTCACTTGCCCACATGCGAGCATAGCATATGGAAATGAGCCAATGATTCAACATCTTCATCGCCTCAAACAGCTTATGAAAAATTCAACAAATATCATTAAAAAAACCATAAAATAATTCCAAGAGGGTCATACCGTCATATTCGCCTTATACCGTCATACCCAACATCCCTCTCTGGCTGTCCCCGTGAGCGAATGGTAGGTAGTGGTTGCCTTCACAGGCCATCCAAACAACCATGCCATTGCTACAAACCTACAAAGTGAAGAGGACGAAGCCAGAGTAGGGGACCATTGGAACACCTCCGCATCAAAACACCAAAGACAAAAAAACCTCAAATAAAAGCAAAAATTCAAGAGGCTCAGATGGCTTTGATGCATCATCAAAAACGAAGATGTCTCCCCTCAGGCATCAACCTGCTCGGCTGCTCCTACAAAATAATAGTTGGATACATACCTGTTCCTAGATAGTTGGATCATACTGTTGAACCTAAAAAACATAGTAAAATATCATCACAGTAAAAGCAATTAAGAAAATATCAGGTAAGTAGGTAACTGGGTAAGGAACTAAGGACTGTAAGATCATAACTTCACACATGCACTGATGCTGTGATGCACATAAATGATAAGGATATATAAGAATGAATCTGCAAGAGATGACTATAGAAAGTTAGAAACATGAACAGAAATGCATAAAAAATAAGTAAGCATATTCAAACCTTAAGATGACTTCTCAAAATTCAATGGTTGTGACATCCAATTTCATCTTTATCAACTCTGAAATAAAAAAACCATTCAATGATTATTTGATCATAATAAAGAAATATACAATGCAATAATAAAAATATTAGCAATGCAAATCTTACCCTCTTGAATCTTTTCAAGTTCTTCCAAACTTTTCTCAACATTGATTTTTGTTTTTGAATTTTTAATCCAATCTTGAGTGCAAACGAGAGCTTGTACTAGTGTAGGAGTCAAAGAGCTACGAAAACGATCAAGTATGCGCCCTCCTGTGCTAAAAGTTGATTCAGAGGCCACTGTAGAGATAGGTATAGCTAACATATCACGAGCCATATGTGACATAATAGGAAATTTGCAGCTATTCACTTTCCAGAAGCCCAGAACATCAAAGTTTGGCTCATTTTTTTCAAGATCCTCTGATAAATACTTGTCTAGCTCAGACTTCATTTCATCACCCATGAAACTTTTTCTATGCTCAGCAAATAGACTGCTTAAGATGTATTTACTTGATTGGTTTCGCATACTTGATCCTTCACCAGATGGCATTCCTCCCAACTGTAGTCGCATTCTGTACTCTTTGAACAAATCATATACAACTTCATGCAACTTTCTCCTCATCATAACACCTCTTTCACCTTCATACATTTTTTCAACTCCAAACTCAACATATTCTAACTTGCGTCTTGGATCAAAGACAACAGGAACAAAGAGAAGCATATTAATCTTCTCTGGCTCACCCCAATACTTGTCATATTTGTCTTTCATCACAGCAGCCATATCTTGGACTTTTATATCACCGCTGACTTTCCACAGATTCAAAAGAAGGTTAACTTGACAAATTTCATCAAAAAATAAATTACTTGTAACATACATAGAGTCAGAAACTCTAAGAGTCAACTCATAGAAATGCTCTAAGAATATAATAAGTCGCCTAACATTCTGCCAGTCAAAAGACAGAGGAATTCCATCTTCATCATTAAGCTCATGATAGAAATTGCTATCTTCCTCTTCAAATTTTTCAAAAGCCCGCTCAAAAGTTTGAGCTGCTTCAAGCATCATATAGGTGGAATTCCACCTTGTGGATATATCCAAACAAAGACATTTTCTGCTTTCAATTTTTTCAATTTCCACACATTCTTTGAACCTCTGCCATCTTGCTGGAGAATATCTCACATATTTAATAGCAGATCTAGCCCGAGCAATGGAATCTACCATCTCTTTCAAACCATTTTTCACCACAAGATTAATGATATGTGCTATGCAAAACATATGAATATATTTTCCTTGTGCCAAACAAGTGCCCCAATTCAAAATTTTTTTCTTCAAATAGGAAATAGCAGTATCATTTGAAGTGGCATGATCAACAGTAACAGTCAAAACATTATCAATTCCCCATTCAGAGAGGCATTTTTCAATTATTTTTCCTATAACTTCACCCTTATGACTTGTAATTTTGCAAAAAATCAAAAGCTTTTTCTTCAAGTTCCAATCAATATCAATATAATGTGCTGTGATACACATATAATTTATGTTTTGAAGTGAGGTCCAAGTATCAATGGTCAAACAAACTCTCTGTTTGGACTCTCTGAAATAGTGTTTCAACTTTACCTTTTCATCATGGTAGAGTTGAAAACAGTCTCTAGTCATAGTACAACTTGAAGGCATTCAAAATCTAGGATAAGCTTGAGACATAAAGTATTGAAAGCCTTCATGTTGCACAAAACTAAAAGGCAGCTCATCTACAACAATCATGTGTGTCAGTGCTTTTCTATTTTTTTCTTGATCAAACTTCTAGCTAGTTAGCACAGACTCATTTGCTACTTCTTTCTGAATAGGTTGCATAGCAAGTTGTGTTTGATGTGTATCAACATTATATGAATATTACTTGCATTGATTCATGTGATGTCTAAGAGAAGAAGTACCATTTTTTTTAATCACAAAAGAATTCATTACCACAGTAGTTGCATCTGGTTTTGGTTGACTTGTCCGAGTCTGTGAACTTTGTGTAATGCTCCCATACAGCTGATCGTGCTGCCATTCTTTTTCTCGGCATTAGAGGCTTTGTACTGCATGTAGATGCATTTTCCTTGTTTGAAACTTCGATAGCCATAGGCGTAGAACTTTCCTGAGAAGCAGAAATTGGCATTGGACTTGGAATAACTAGATTTGTGTTTGAAAGCTGCTGACTGTCATCCTCGTTCAACATCTGTCAATAGAAAAATATAGAATTACAGATTAAATCGTATGAAATCAAAAAACCCTAATTTAATTTCACAAAATTCAACCCTAACCTTGCAATTTGATCCCAATGATGCCGTTGTAGAAAATGAGATATTGAAGCTCAGAGCCTCGAAGGCTAGTCACAGAGAGATATTGAGGCGTCGGGAGTCAGAGCCTCAGAGGAGGAGGGGGGTCCGGGGGTGGACGAAAGCGATGCCACCGGGGATGAAGGAGAAGAAAAATCGGGAGTTCGGAAATGAGGATTTACTGATCTAACAATAAAATCGTATGAAATCAAAAAATCCTAATTTAATTTCACAAAAAATCAACCCTAAATTTCATAATTTCCGAAATACTCTCAACTTGCAGCTTAATCCGTTGTAGAAAAATGAGAGATTGAAGCTCAGAGCGTCGACCAGAGAGATATTGAGGGGTTGGGACTGAGAGTCAGAGCCTCAGAGGAGAGGAGGAGGGGGGTCCGGGTCCGGGGGTGGACCGTGGACGAAAGGGTTAACAATAAAATCGTATGAAATCAAAAAACCCTAATTTAATTTCACAAAAAATCAACCCTAAATACCCTCACCTTGCAGCTTAATCCGTTGTAAAAAAAATGAGAGATTAAAGCTCAGAGCGTCGATCAGAGAGATATTGAGGCGTCGGGATTCAGAGCCTCAGAGGAGGAGGGGGGTCCGGGGGTGGACGAAAGCGATGTCACCGACACGGCGCAGCACCGCAGCTGCAGGGATGAAGGAGAAGAAAAATCGTCAGTTCAAAACTGAGGATTTACTGATCTAATAATAAAATCGTATGAAATCAAAAAATCCTAATTTAATTTCACAAAAAATCAACCATAAATTTCATAATTTCCTAAATACGCTCACCTTGCAGCTTAATCCGTCGTAGAAAAATGAGAGATTGAAGCTCAGAGCGTCGACCAGAGAGAGGCGTCGGGACTCAGAGCCTCATAGGAGGAGAGGGGCCCGGGGGTGGACGAAAGCGATGTCATCGATATGGCGCAGCACCGCAGCTGCAGGGATGAAGGCGCAGCACCGCAGGTCCGCAGCGGCGAGAGCGAGAGCGCTGACAGCGAGAGGGATTAGGGTTAGGGCTGAAGCGAGAGGCGAGAGCGAGACTGCGAGAGTGGTGAACCACTCTGAGAAAACGCAGGCATATATATGCCATCTAGGGTTCGGCCCAGTTGTTTGAGCCGATTAGCCCAAAACCGAAACCTAACTGCAGTATATAGGTATATATATAATTCGGTTCGGTTCGGTTTTTACGGTTTTCGAAAATCAGAAACCGAAACGGAACCGATTTTTTAATTTTTTTTTCAAAACCGAAACCGAACCGAAAACCAAATAACCCGAACCGAATTGGTTATTCGGTTTTGGTCAGTCGGTTAATTCGGTTTTGACCGAATAATGCACAGCCCTAGTAGTGGGTAATCCTCAATTAAGAGAATAAAAGAAGAATTCAATTATGTCAATTAGAAAGAAAATAAAATAAGTCTTGAAACTTATCTCTCTGAGTTGTAAAAAGTTGGCTTGTCCACTCTCAGAGCCATTGGGCTATCAAGTTGGCCAACATCCTTGATGTCCCCTTCTTGAGCTTGAAGATTCGAGTATTGCACTCACCCCATAACATCCAACAAGTTATCATTAAAATCCTAACTAGCTGACTCGTTCCAAAGCTCACTGAGAAAAGAAGGACTCTGTCTTCACCTACTCAAACTTCTGAAATAATCCCAAACTTCTAAAGAAAAGGAGCAGCTCAGAAGAATATGCTTGGTGGACTCCTCTTTGATCTCACAAATGATGCAAGGCCGTATTTCACCTGGCCAATTTCTTTTAACAAGGCTCTCCATGGTGAGGACTTTATCCATAATCAATAAATAACTACACACTTGAACCTTCAAAGAGATGCATGAATGTCAAAACTAATTTGGCCATTTGTATCTAACACCCTCATCATTTAGAAAGTTGTAGAAGCTTTTAACCAAGAAAACTCCATTGCTAACCCATCTCTAGTATGGTTTGTCTGGTCAGGACTGGGGGATGACGTTGCCCACTAGCTCTAGTAACTTGGCCAAGCTGTCAATGTGATTATCATTCAAATTTTTGCAAAAGAAAGGAATGCAATTGCCAGTACCATTCTCTATTCTAAAGCAATCTATAAGCAAAATGTCATATGCTGTTATTTGGAACAAGTCAAGAAAGCTTGAGGCAAGGGAGCAATTATTTGACCAAATGTCTTCCCAAATTTTGAGTGATTTTCCATTCTCATATCTCCAACTAATTGAGCAAGTCATTGCCAACCTAGTAGTCAATGCAGCTTTCCAAAAGAACAAGCACATTGGCTCTCTTGCAAGTGGCGTGCCTTTGCCACAATAATAGAAGTTGAGTTTTACAATGGCAATCCAATAATTATCAGCACCTAGCAGCAAGCACCAAATCCACTTGCCAAGGAGTGTGTTGTTGAAGCTCTCCAAATTTAGAATTCTAAGATCTCCTTGTTGCTTTTCTTTACATATCACTTTCTAATTCAAGAGGTTAAAGCCATGTAAGCTATTACCTCCATTCCAAAAGAAAGATCTTTGAATAGCTTCTAATTTTTTTAAGACCCATTTGGGACATTTGAACACCAAGAACCAATAGATTGAAATAGAGATGATAATAATATTGATTAAAGTGAGTCTTCCTCCATAAGACAAATAATGTTGCTGCCAAGAGGCTAGTCTTCTATCAATTCCTGACATGCCTTTAAAGAGATAGAGAATTCCTTTGAGATTGCAAATAGAGTCAAAGGAGGGCCGACATGCAATCATTATGTCATCTATATATTGCATACAAGCTGGTAGGGGCATATCTCGATTGCAAAGACCTTCAATAAGCTTTGCATTTTTGAGCATTCTGGAACATCTTTTGAAGCACATCAGCTATCAAAAAAAAAAAAAAAAGGGAAAGGCGATAGGGGGTCACCTTGCTTGAGTCCTCTTGAGCTTTTAATTTTGTCCAAAGGTGAGCCGTTGATTAAAATGGAGGTTCTGAGAGTGGAGATGATGTCCCAAATCCAAGAGCACCATCATTGTTCAAAGCCTCTAACTCTAAGAAGTTCAAGGAGGAAGTTGTAGCTGACTCTATTAAAAGCTTTTTCAAATTCAATTTTTAGGAAAAGAGCTTCTTTGTAGTTTGCATGGTAGTGTGTCATCATCTTATAAACCATAGTATAAGCATCATATATCTAGAGGCCCTTGATAAATGTGCACTACTAATGGCTAATTAAAGCCTCAATGGAACTCTTAAGCTGATTTGCAAACACATTTAAGAAAAGCCTCACAATTACATTTACCATACAAATGGGATGAAAATTGGAAAATTTACTTGTCCCATCCATTTTTGGAATTAAGGTGATGCAAGCTTCATTCAGCTGCTTGAGAGAGCACTATCCAGCATATAGCTCCTGGAACAAAAGGAAGACATCCTCTCTAATCTTTGTCCACAAATTTTGGAAAAACTCACTTGTAAGTCCATTAGGGCTAGCATATTTATTTGGTCCTAGCTACTTGATAGCTTCTATGATTTCCTCCCGACTGAAAGGAGCTTCAAGATGGTGCAAGTTGGCTAGACCTTTAGGATATAAAATTGTCCAATTACCATAATGTGCTCAGTTACGCCTCTATGAGAAGGAGCTAAAGAAGCTTGAGGCTACCCAACGTATGCTTGATTTTGATGAGTGGCATTCTTCCTCCCACCAAATTTGAGAGATGTGATTCCTCTGATCTCTTCCATTAGCAATACGATAGAAGAAAGTATTGGTGTGGTCTCCATTCTTCATCCAGTATGCCTTTGCTCTTTGCCGCCACATGTCTCTTTGTCTTTCTAATATGACCTCTAGGTGTTCCATTAGAATAGATCAATGGTTTTGAAGATCAACATGATTCACACATCTGGGAGCTCAAATATAGCATCAATCACTGCCAAGGCATGCATCAAATGGGATTTTTGTTGGTCGACTGATTCAAAGTGTTTTGCTTGCTAAGAACGAATGTCAGCATGAATACGTCTTATTTTTTAAGAAATCTGATCAACTGCATTGCCACCAACAGGAGGGAGGTTCCAAGAGTTTGCAACTTGTTGCCTAAAGAGTGGTTCCTTTAGCCACATATTCTCAAAGTAGAATAATCGGCCTTGTTGCAAGATTCCAATTGAGAGGTAAATCGAGCTATGATCTGATAGTCTTCAAGTTAAACCTTGAACTCTAATGAGAGGAAATTGAACTTCCCATTCTAAGTTACAAAGAAATCTGCCTAAGTTTGTCATAACTAGAGGAGTTCACATGTTTGTCCATGTGAATTGTCTACCCTCCATGGGAATGTCAACCAATTCAGCTTCTTTGATGAAGTAAGAGAAATATCTTATTTTTTAGAATTGCTTACATTGCATGAAGATCTCTCTTAAAAGCTTCTAACTATGTTGAAATCACTATCGATCAACCATGGAGGACATGATACCATCTGATTTTGAGAAGTTCTCTCCAGAGGGAGGCACATGGACTACAGATGCCCATGAATACCCATTCCATGTTTGACTCTTGCAAAAAAAGAATATCAGGATGGGAGGTTCATACCAAATGCTTAACCCACTTTTGCTTTTCTTTGGAAGCCAACCTCCTTGAATTCTAGCAAAGGATTTTTATGTGGTCTTGTTGGCTTCCTCCTAGACCTAGTTGGCAACAAGTATGGCCATGGTGTGATCTTCTTCCACATTCATGAACATATTTTGGACCAAAGCTTGATCATCCTGGGAAGGCCCAAGCTCTATGCCACAGGTACTATTGAGGGTGAGTAGTCTCCTTGTTGACTAGTTGGGGAAGATTCTTGCCATCATGACTAGGGTTGGGAGAGTAAAGATCAAGCCAATATTGGTTTCCATGGTTTGTGTCACCTTGTTGGTAGGAGTGTTGAGGTCCTCTCTGCTTCTTGAATCTTGGATGATTGCTTTCCCTTTTGGATCAGCCAAGAGGACATGAGCAAAAGGAGGTGTGCAGCTGGAAGTCATGTGCCCTTTGAAGCTAGGCAGAGGTGTAGATGTGAGGGACTCTTGTGGGCTAACTACCGAGTGGCCTGTTATTTGGTCTATGGGCCTGTGGTCTTCTAGTGGAATGATCCAGCAAGCCTAGTTGCATTTAGATTCAACCCAGTTTCTGCATCACCTCTTGGGTCCAATCCAATCAAAGTGGTAAAAACATTTTAATTCAATTTGGATCTTCTAAATTCAAACCCTCTCTACAACTCTGTAGATCTTATAGATCTAGCTTCTAAATAGACTACTGTGACCTTTTGTCATCTATAATGACATTGTAGCAGTTTTGGAAACTTTTGTTGAAAAAGGATGGGGTGGCACCTTACTGCTGGCAGTGATTAACATCAATTTCCTTAAAAGGAAACTAACTTCTCCGATTGCTATTAGCTCTGGTGAGGTTGCAAAGCTCCAGTGGTAAAATATCCCAAAGATTTGTTTCTGTCTTAGAGCATTCTCTTCCTTCCATAGTGTCTTGGTATATGGAGATTCTGAAGATTTCCTTACTTATCACTAGCTTGAAGGATAGTGGAATCATTTTCTTTGGCCAGGTTGAGATTCTCACTCTTATTAATTCCATGTTTGCAGCATATGAGAGATCACAATCTATCTCCACAATCCTTTTAAACCTACTAAGATTGCGAACTAGGATATTTCTTCTCCAAAGATGGAAGGGAGCTTCCATAAGTATGAACCAAGGAGTTGAGGAGCAATTTCTCTTAATGGCCATGTAATCAATGGACCAGCTATCATTGGTGAACTTACAGTCACCAAAGTTATAGGTACCTCGTTGTGAAATAGTGTTAAGCACTTGTCTATAAGGAAATAGAGCAAGATAAAAATCACCATTTTCGATGGGCTTCACCTTCCATCTTCAATTGCCCTGTTAGAGCTCAAATAAAGAAAGATTGAGGGTAATTGCATTTGTAAATCCATTAACTACTTTTATGATACCGTATGATTAAAGAAGTTTGATGTTATCATAAATATTTTTATTACAAGGAAGGTGAATGGTGGGTTCTCCATCTTACTCTTTAAAATACTATTTCACTCAATAACTGAGACTGTGAGAAGGCCTCTTGCAATATCTCTTCTTGGGCTTCATCATATTGGTAGGCCTCTCATCAGTGGTCTTTTTGGGCCTCTTTATCTTAACAGGCTCCCTTACTGTATGGGTCTCATCCACCTGCAAGTGACTACTTTGTTTGGGTGGAGAAAATAGTGTTACAATATTTTACAAGGTATCCTATTCTTTGACATATGAGGTAGACTAAACTATTTTGGCACTCTCTTCTTGTATGACCTTGCTCATGACATAAAAAATATATGTTGTTGAGATTAGGTCTTCTAAGCTCTGGCTCAAGATCACTTTTCAGTGTTTTAGATAGAGGGGTTCATGAAGGACAAACTTGTAACATCTTGTTGTGGCACTAATTCGCTGGACAAGATCTCCCCATACTCCGTCTCAAGCCTCTTTAGTTGACCTTTCTGTGGTCTCAATATGTTACATTAGGGGGAGGGGGTGGTGTTGTGTGGTTTGCTCTTGAAGTCGAGACTGTGGTTTTCGAAAGGGCCTGGCCAACCATCCGTTGCCAGCCACTTTTTTCGATCAAAGTTGAGGTTTGACCAAATTTCTTGTTTGAGTAGAATTATACTTGGGTGTAATTAGTGAGCAGAGTAGAGGGGTTTTTCGCAAATTTTCCAATACAACATAACCCTATTTGTTTGCTTCTTCAACTCTTGCGGCGTCTAGAGTAGAGCAAGGCAGAGCAACAATTCAAAGTAGCTCTACGCCGCAGATTGGCTGAATTGAAAGGCGATTCAACACAAAATCTTGTCATTTTTCCTATTAAGCAGAAATTAAAAAATTGTAGACTTATATTTTTGAAATATTAGTAACAAATGGTAGGAGTAGTATCTCATTAACTTCATATCTACTTAATAAAATAAATAAGTCACCCCATATGATATATATTTAACTATTTTGATAAATTTTAAAATTTTGATATTATTATATTATATGGTAAAATTTGTTTTTGATAGGCGACTAAAACTATGTATTTGAAAATTAAATTGAGAAATTCCCTTTGAAATCATGTGCAAATTACTATTATGATATTTATTTTTATTATAAAAATTGGAGAAATATTCTAATTAATATGTTCAAATATATATGTGTTTTAATTGTATGAGAAAAAATCTTGATCATGTTATCATACATGTATGTTTGTAAGTAATCAGCTTCAATTTTGGGTTATAATAATGATCTCACCTAATATTTGTTTGACCTAAACACAAGAGTTAAGTGTGATAATTCGTATTTTAACATAGTATCAAATATTTTGTGTGTAATATATGTTACTAAATTAAGTATGTGATCATATTTGATATTATAAACTAAAACATATTGTCAAATAATGAACATGTTTTCAAAATTTTCAGTGTGACAAGATAATTCTATTACCTAATCCTATATATTATGTTTTGACCATGTTCTATTTATGATTACATAATTTTGATATATATATATGTAATTTAGTTTTAAAATATAAATTAGATATATTTTAAAATAGATGACTTATTTTACTTATAAAATGGAGTTCAGTTAATATTAGCAAACCTAATCAAGTTCATTTTTACAATCTAATTAGAGAAATCTGGAACTGAAATTCAAACTGATTGTCTAATTTGTAAGTTTAAAAATCTGGGCTGATTCGGCTGAGAATGGTTTCATTTTCCTGCAAGTGCAACAGGGACGTAGATGAGTGCTTGAGAATGGTTTTATTTCAGTCAGTGGCATGCAGGGGAGAAGCAAGCGGGCAAGCAGTGTAGCCCAGGAAGAGAAGGAAGAGGAGTTGCCCGACAAGTCATTGACGCAGATGTACCGTCCGGCGCAATGGTCGCTGGCATGCGGGGGAGAAATAGGTGGGCAAGCAAATGTTATGCCGGGGAGGGAGAAGGCTAAGGCGGAGGAGGAGGTTATTGCGAAGGTCTTTGAGGAAAGGATGCCGATTGAGCTTCTACTATTGTCGTAGGTCTGATGGTACTGGAACCAAAGATTTTCGTTGCACTGGCTGTTTTTGGTGTTGATGCACGCCGGCGACTGGCAGTCGAAGATTTCATAGGTGGTTGACAGCGAGAGGTTGAAGAAGGGCTTGTCGGGGATGCAGGCCATGCAAGGGAGGCACTGTGTCCAGATGAAGTTGCTTCCGGTATCAAAGGCAAGCATGAGATCAACGGAAGGGGTGCCTATTAACACCTTCATCATGTAGAGGCCGTCCGTCCCTAATAGGTCTATGCAAAGACCAGGCATTTAGGAGGAGGAAAGAGTGGATGCAATGTTGTTGTGGCGGCAGAATGACCAGTCATAGGCTTCCTTCCACAAATCGGAGACGGTGGATTTCGAGCTGTGGTACGGCGATCGCGGCGAGTGGCGATGGGTGAGTTGATGCTGAACCTTTGCTGATGTTTGATGAAGAGGAAGGGTGCAGTAAAGTTGAGAATATAAAGAGGATTGGGCAAATTCCACTGCAGAGATTTGCTGATGAAGTGGTAGACATTTTGTGGCAGTTGAGCGGAGGCTTTTTCACCAGAGTAGTGATCAGAGTTAAGTGCATTCAATTGGAGGTTTCCTTTTAATTTAACATACGTAATTTTTTATGCCCGAGCTTCACAGGCGACTATTGCGCAGAAAAGCATAAAGACACGCCATGACGTTTAAGTATTCATTACCAAAATTAATTTAAATTAATTATAATATTATTTAATATTATCAAAAAATTAGTTATAAATTTTTTTTGATTTTTTTGAAATTTTTTAAAATACTATAATATTTTTAATTTGAAATCAAAATATAATCAAAATAAAGGGTCAAAACATAATTAAAAAATTTAAAAAATATTTTGGATGAAATTAAAATAAAAATAGTTTCGGCCAACGACCGAAATATATTAATTTTTCGAGATGTCGAAACCGTTTCTAAAACAAAAACCTAAAACCTTCATTTAAATTAAATATATGCTCTCAATAATTTTTTGAACATTTATTAATATTAATTTGTGTTTTTTTATAAATATGCTGGTGGTCTTATATTTTATAAAATGTCTACCGTGATATTGTCATGTATTGACTCCCTAATTTCGCATGTGGGATGTGATATGAAAAATATGAAAATTATAATGAGCATATTCACAATGATATTAGCATTGGTAGGCAAAATTGGATAAAAAAAAAATTAAGAAAACTCAAAATATATTTTGATTTTGTCTAGAGATGTAAATTCAAACTAGTAGCCCAGTCTAACATGGTCCGTAATTGATTTGTGTCCAACACAGCATGGCTTTTACGACAACCATGTTGTGTTGACATGGTTTATATGAGTGAGTTGTGTTCGGTGTCACCCTAATAATCCATCGGACAGATATGACCCGCGACATGAAATGATCCATAAATTCATAGGTTGTGCGCTTTACCTCATGCTGATATACTTTTAGGAGCCATATCAAGTTCAGCACGCCGCTAAGGGTTGGACCTAACATGATCGGCTATAGTTTTGGTACGGTCCATTTTATACTCCTAATTCTCTCATATGTATTTTTTTTGAGGACTTTTTACCTATAATTTTTTAAGATTTATCTTATTTATTAAAAACTTCTCGTGATTTTAGTATTTACCTATACTCATATTTTTTTTGAAATTTATTATTAATAACCCTCTGATTGTTATTTAATAAAATTTTTTTTAAAAAAAATTCACTTGAATCTTTTATAATTTAACAATGAAATCTCTTAAAATTCTTAACTTCTTATATTCCACTCTTTCTCTTAAATGTTTATAAATAAACCCTTAATTAAATTTTTAATTATAATTTATATATTTGGATATTTACAAATAGGGCCTTAAATATTCTTATTTATAGATAAGCCCAAATTTTAAAATTTTTCAAATAAAAATTTACAAAAAGGACGTTAAATGTTTTAAATTTTTTACAAAATAAATCCTCCATAAAAATTTAAATTATAAGTCTAATATTCATACATTTACAAATAGACCCCTCAAATATTTTATTTATTAATAAGTCTAAATTTTGTTATTTTTTATTAAAATTTTATAATATTAAAGGTCTTAAAACTTAAATTTCTAAATTATAAGTTTAATATTTATATATTTATGAATAGACCACTTGAATATTTTTATTTATAAATATGTCTAGATTTATCATTATTATAATAAAATTTTACAAAAAAAATGAAGATTTTAAAACTAAAATATCGAATTACAAGTTTAATATTTATATAGTTACAAATACCTTGAATATTTTTGTTCATAAATAAGTATAAATTTTATCATTTTCAAATAAAATTTTACAAAACTGATAATGGAAAATTTTCAATGTTAGTTTTATAAAATGTTATTTTAAAAATAATAGAATTTGAACTTATTTATAAATAAAAATATTCAGGTGTCTATTTATAAATGTACAAATATTAAACCTATAATTTAAAATTTTCAGTTTTAAAAATTTTAATATTTTTTATAAAATTTTATTAAAAATTATAAAATTTGGATTTATTTATAAATAGAAATGTTCGTACATTTACAAATAGACCCCTCAACTATTTTTTTTATAAATAAGTGCAAATTTTATCTTTTTTAGTAAAAATTTATAATATTGAAGGTTTTAAAAAATAAAAATTTAAATTATAAGTTTATATTTATACATTTACAGTAGACTATGGAATATTTTTATTTATAAATAAGTCCAAATTTTATCATTTTTTTAATAAAATTTCACAATATTGAAGGTTTTAACACTTAAAATTTTAAATTAAAAGTTTAGTATTTCTACATTTACAAATAGACCCCTTGAATATTTTTATTTATAAATAAGTCTAAGGTTTATCATTTTAAAATAAAAATTTAAAAAAAAGATATTGAAGATTTTAAAACTTAAAATTTCAAATTACAAGTTTAATATTTATATATTTACAAATACCTTGAATATTTTTATTCATACATAAGTATAAATTTTATCATTTTTAAATAAAATTTTACAAAAATGATAATAAAAAATTTTCAATGTCTCTTTTATAAAATGTTATTTTAAAAATAATAGAATTTGAACTTATTTATAAATAAAAATATTCAGGTGTCTATTTATAAATGTACAAATATTAAACTTATAATTCAAAATTTTCAATTTTAAAACTTTTAATATTTTTTATATAATTTTATTAAAAAATTATAAAATTTGGATTTATTTATGAATAGAAATATTCATACATTTACAAATAAACCCCTCAACTATTTTTGTTTATAAATAAGTGCAAATTTTATCTTTTTTAGTAAAAAATTTATAATATTGAAGTTTTTAAAAAATAAAAATTTAAATTATAAGTTTAATATTTGTACATTTACAAATAGATCCATTGAATATTTTTATTTATAAATAAGTCCAAATTTATCATTTGTTTAATAAAATTTCACAATATTGAAGGTTTTAACACTTCAAATTTTAAATTAAAAGTTTAGTATTTCTACATTTACAAATAGACCCCTTGAATATTTTTATTTATAAATAAGTCCAAGGTTTATCATTTTTAAAATAAAATTTTAAAAAAAAGATATCAAAGATATTAAAACTTAAAATTTCAAATTACAAGTTTAATATTTATATATTTACAAATACCTTGAATATTTTTATTCATAAATAAGTATAAATTTTATCATTTTTAAATAAAATTTTACAAAAATGATAATGAAAAGTTTTCAATGTCCATTTTATAAAATGTTATTTTAAAAATAATAGAATTTGAAATTATTTATAAATAAAATATTCAGGGGTCTATTTATAAATGTACAAATATTAAACCTGTAATTTAAAAATGTAAGTTTTAAAAATTTTAATATTTTTTGTAAAATTTTATTCAGAAATTATAAAATTTGGATTTATTTATGAATAAAAATGTTCATACATTTACCAATAGACCTCAACTATTTTTTGTTTATAAATAAGTGCAAATTTTATATTTTTAATAAAAAATTTATAATAAGAATGTTTTTAAAAAATAAAATTTTAAATTATAAGTTTAATATTTGTACATTTACAAATAGACCCATTAAATATTTTTATTTCTAAAACAAGTCCAAATTTTTTCATTTTTTTAATAAAATTTCACAATATTGAAGGTTTTAACACTTAAAATTTTAAATTAGTCGTTTAGTATTTCTACATTTACAAATAGACCACTTGAATACTTTTACTTATAAATAAGTCCAAGGTTTATCATTTTTAAAATAAAATTTTAAAAAAAAGACATTGAAGATTTTAAAACTTAGAATTTCAAATTATAAGTTTAATATTTGTATATTTATAAATATTTCCATTTTTGTAAAATTTTATTTTAAAAATTTTAAATGTTGAGCTTATTTATAAATAAAAATATTCAATGGATCTATTTGCAAATATACAAATATTAAACTTGTGATTTAAAATTTAAAATTTTAAAACTTTCAATGTATTTTTTGTAAAATTTATTTTAAAAATGATAAAATTTATGCTTATTTATAAATAAAAATATTCAAGGGATCTATTTGTAAATATCAATATTAAACTTATAATTTGAAATTTAAAATTTTAAAAACTTTAATATCATTTTCCATTAAATTTTATTCAAAAAATGATAAAATTTGGACTGATTTATTAATAAAAATATTGAAGGGGTCTATTTGAAAATGTATAAATATTAAAATTTTAAGTTTTAATATCTTCAATACCTTTTTCATAAAATATTATTTAAAAATGATAAAATTTTTCCTTATTTATAAATAGAAATATGCAAGGGGTCTATTTGTAAATATACAAATATTAAAATTGTAATTTAAAGTTTTAATTTTTAAAATTTGCAATGTCATTTTTGTAAAATTTTATTTAAAAAATAAAAATTATACTTATTTATAAATAAAAATATTCAAGGAATCTATTTATAAATGTACAAATATTAACTTGTAATTTAAAATTTTAAGTTTTAAAATCTTGAATATCTTTTTTGTAAAATTTTATTTAAAAAATATAAAGTTTGGACTTATTTATAAATAACAATATTCAAGAGGTCTATTTATAAATGTACATATTAAACTTATAATTTGAAATTTGAAGTTTTAAAGCTTTCAATGTCTTTTTTTTAAATTTTATTTTAAAAACAATAAAGTTTGGTCTTATTTATAAATAAAAATATTGAAGGGGCATATTTGTAAATATGCAAATATTAAACTTGTAAGTTAGAGTTTTATGTTTTAAAACCTTCAATATTATAAAATTTTATTTAAAAAATAATAAAATATGGACTTATTTAAAATAAAAATATTTGAGGGGTTTATTTGTAAATATATGAATATTAAGCTTGTAATTTAAATTTTTATGTAGGATTTATTTGTAAAAAATTTTAAACATTTAATGTGCTCTTTATAAACTTTTATGTAGGAAATATTAAATTTGGACTTATATATAAATTAAAATATTCAATGGGTCTATTGTAAATGTACGAATATGTAAATTATAATTTAAAATTTAATTGAGGATTTATTTGTAAATATTTGAGAGAAAAAATGGAGGGCGAGAAGTTAAGAATTTTAAGGAGATTAGTTGTAAAATTCTAAAGGGTAAAAATGAAATTTTTGAAAAAAAATTTAATTAAATAATAATTAAGAGATTATATGTAATAAATTTCAAAAACAAGGGTATAAATAAATATTAAAATCGCGAAAGATTTTTGATAAATAAAATAAATCTTGAGGATTATAGGTAAAAACCTTTTTTTAATCCAGAAAAAATTCTACCGTGTGTTCATCGCCAATAGTATCTCTTTAAAAGAGCAACCAAAATACTTTTCAAAGACATCGTACATTTGGATCTACTTGCAAAAGCTCGATGGAGGCAAGCCATGTGCTTGGGAAAACAAATGGTTGTCAGATCCATTATCCATATTGTGAGGGGCATTTGGGGGGATGATTTGGGTAGTTTGGTCATCTCACAAATTAGCCTTTTCTTAGACTATTCACAACTTTGGCGTCTTTCATAGAATTAGGTCATTCTTATCTGTCATGTAGTTAATAGAATTTTCATTCAACCACAAGAACAACACAAGTCAAGGCTATATGCATACAAAGAAAGTACTTCCCTGGATTCTTCCTTTGCCTCAATAAATAAACCTCTATTTCTTTCTCTCTCTCTCTTCTCTTGCTAAGAGTCCAGGTTCTTTAGCGTTTTTGCTTTCTCTCTCTGCATATATCTTGTATTTATGAATGCTAAAGTGCTCAATTGAAGAACCTCATCCACTCAGTTGTTCATCTATTGTTGTGTTTCGTGCTTGATCTTGGTATTGAAGAAGTCATAGAAGGAGGAGCTGTTGAAGCGGATGCTTCGACTTTCAAGGAGTGCTTCTCCTTATCTTGGAGGAATCCTTATGTTCTTAGGCTTGCTTTCTCTGCAGGAATTGGTGGCCTTCTCTTTGGCTATGATACAGGTAATGGTTTAATATATGCCTAATGATGAGTTTCTAAATGTTTCTTAGTCTCTTTCAGTAACCAAGAAAATGTTCCTTCATGGAAGCTGAAAATTTTAATTTCAATTTGTTGTTGGAGTCTTTGTTCTAAATCAGTTTTGGTCCACTTGGCTCCCCAAAATTTTGTTAGACTATCCTCTTGATGTCCTGCCAGAAAGATACTATGAACAAGATCATTGGGAGCTCTCTGACGGTAGCCACTTTGACTCTCAAGTTAAGGATAAGCTCAATGAATAAAATGGAATAAAGAACTGGGCATTAGTTCCTATCTCTTCGAAAATTACGCTATTTATAGAGTACAGAGTGTATCTGAGACCTATGATCTTTGGCACCACGATCTCAGCTGATTTTGTCATAACTAAATTTCAGATATCTTGGGATTTATTCTCCATTTTGATCATGAGGATTAGTTCCTATAGTTGTCGGTTTCTTATGGCCTTAATCATTGGGTTATTTGTTCGCAGGGCAGCTTCGATATAAGCATCTTTCGAGGTCTAGATATCGTGGTATAAGAATAATCTGAGTCTCACAGCTTAGATCCATGGAATACTTTATCTCGAGTGACCCAACTGGCCCTTTGTTTTTACACTCGGTTTTCATTTCCCATTGACTCAGCTAACTAACTTTGATATCAAATGAAGCTCAACCTATCCTCGGATTCACTAGACCTCGACCTAGTTTTGGATTCATTTTAGTGGTCTTTTAACTCGATTGACTGGTTACAATGTATCAGTGCCCCCAAGTCTGAACACAGAGAAGCTCATGCTCGGAGTTCAGGGTTATTCTTTGAAGGAATCAATTGTCATCATAGAGGCTTCGGAGGGTCCTCAAAAGACGAGCAGCCAATTTTATTTTATGTTGAGTTGTCTTTTTGTTATGATCATATGGGTTTTCAAAGTGTCACACCTTGCCATCAATATTGGTGGCCGCATGTTCGAGAAGGAGACTAATTTGTGACACATGTTCCTTAAGATTCACAGTTTGGTTTGAGCCATTGCAGCTTTTATGCTTACAAGGTTGATTCTACCAGGTGTCACCCATCGCACAACTTATCAGAGGCTATAAAAATTATCTTGAATCTAGTGGTTTCAATTTTCCTCTTTTCCTCTCCCGAATTTGATCTTCAATCTCATCTTCTTTCTTTCATTTCAATGATTTCAATGACAATGGACAAGGAAATATCCTCCAGCCGCACCATTTCTCTGTCAACTCTTGCCGTGACATCTGTAACTAGCATTGTTCTTGCTATTTTGACGGTCATGGAGGCTAGAGCTGCTCAAACCATGGTTTAAAAGATCGGCTGAGACATTTTGATTTCAGCCAAAACATTTCACTTTTGGCCATTGCCAAAATATTTTAGCTTGAACTAGTTTCAGACCTTAAACTTTAGGGTTTTGCACTAAGGAGGTGTGGGGCAATGGGGGTACAATGAGGAGGCGGAGCTCTCACGGAGGAGTAAGTGTGTCTATTCTCGTGTTGAGGAATTCTGGGCATAGGGCCTCCAACTCGTTGTTGGTCCTCCAACTTGTTGTCGATCAGTTTTCGGCCGCCATCTTCTAGAAGTTCCATGTCAAGGCGGGAGTCCATGTAGGAGTAGAGAAACCTCTCATCTCCATTTTTTTGTAGTTTGTTTTTGTGCTTTCTCCTAGCTTCAATCAATAGAGCATATTTCTTCTTCTGCTTCTAGCGCATCTTGAAGACCATTTGCCATTTGTGGTGGAAGAGATGCTTTGTGATGCTTGGTACAAATGTGAAGATGTTGAGGTTGCTGGTGTACAAGAGCAGGTCTAATTGTGCGATCTCAATTTCTCTGATGGCTTGCTTGTTGAGCTTCTCGTCCAAGCACATGAACACAAGCAATCAAAACATCATGAAGCTGAAGTTCTCCACAATGGGGATGGTCCCATCGTTAGACTTTGATGCGGTGCGAATATTTTGAACAAGTAAGCCAAGGACCCACTTGAGGCCATACAATTAGAGCTTGACATGGGTCGGGTGAAGGATCTCAGAGATAAGGTTGTGATGGAGGAGGCACCAAAAAGGTTCATACGGGGAGCTACTGATGTTGTGTTGGTTGCTGCTGAGAAAGTGAGTAGCTGGCAGTGGGGTGGGACTGTCAGCAAAGACAGCCTTGTGCTCATGGAGCGGAGGTTCATGGGCTCGGCAACAAACTCAAGGTCAGGGCCCTGATAGCCATGGCATTTCTTGCGGTGGCACTTAGAATGGAAGCCGAAAATAGGACAAAGGTGGCGTTGAGGGAGAGGATGAGCGGTCCTAGGTGGTAGAGGGGTTGGCGAGGGCTAGCGAATTTTGGTTGGTGGTGAGCTGGGTTGGGGTATCCATGGAGCTTGAAGGGACCAAAGGCTATGAGCATGAAGCGACAATCGAACCTCATGATCAACTCACATTTCAAATCTTGGTGCACAATCCCAGCATGAGCGTAGCCTGAGAACTTCCCACTATTATGCAAGAAGCCTTGTCAATGTCCTCACTCCCTAGTGAAAAATATATGGACAAACTGTGCACATGTGAGTGGTGGTTGTATTTTTTTCCCCACAATAAGGTGGTGAAGTGATTGAAGTTTATGGAAGGATATAAGGTTAGGGCTTAGGGATCCCAGATTCATTTCACGATTTTGGGATAGTTTTCAGAAAGCTTTGGGGACACAATTACGTTTTAGTACTGCATATTACCCTCAAACTGATGGTCAATTAGAGGGGACAATCCAGACTCTAGAGGATTTGCTGAGAGCATGTGCTCTGGATTTCAAGGGGAGCTGGGACTCTCATTTGTTTTTAGCTGAGTTCACCTACAATAATAGTTATCACGCTGGTATTCAAATGACATCTTATGAGGCTTTGTATGGAAGGAAGTGTAGATCCCCTGTGTGTTGGATAGAGGTTAGTGAGAAACAGATTTTGGGTCTAGAGTTGGTTCAACTAGCTACCGAAAATATTGAGGTGATTCGAAAGAGGTTACTCACAGTATAGAGTAGACAAAGGAGTAATGCTAATACTAGAAGGTGGGGTCTCGAGTTTCACGTGGGCGACCATGTTTTTCTAAAGATCTCTCCAACAAAGGGCGTGATGAGATTTGGGATGAGGGGCAAGTTAGCACCTCGTTATATTGACCCCTTTGGAATCTTGGAGATAATTGGAGTAGTTGCTTATAAACTCGCCTTACCTCCTGCATTGGCTAATGTGCATAACGTCTTTTACATGTCAATTTTAAGAAAATACATTCCAGATGCCACACATATTTTATCATTTGAGCAGTTACAGCTGAGAGAGGACTTGACATGTGAGGAGCAGCCAACTCAAATTTTGGAGCGAAAGGAGCACATGTTGAGAAGAAAGGTGCTCCCTTTAGTAAAAGTACTATGACAACATCACTCTGTAGACGAGGTCACTTGGGAGAGAGAGAAAAACATCAAGGCCAAATACCCCCTTATCTTTTAAAGTATGTTCATTTTAAATTTGGGGACCAAATTTATTTAAGGGGGAATGGATGTAACCGCCCACTACTCCGTAATAACCCATAACTCGAGCCCACTACCCACGACCCAATAACCGTCTCTATTTATAGACAATAACCACCCATTAAACCTTCACAGGTCGAGAACTTGTTTAGGAGTGAAGAGAGTCAGGAAACGATCATCGTGAAGGCTCACAGAGTGTCAAGAAGTTTTGGGACAATTTCCATCGAGATTCGAAATAGGGTACCTTTATTTTCGTTCGTTCTCTCTTTGCCTTTATTCTTAAGACAATTTCATATCGAATAATTTGTAAACCTAGTGACCCTCATGATATTTAGAAGGATCATGATAACCTAGATTTAAACAAAACTTGATAGAAACTACATATGTTGAAAGTTTAAAATATTATATCGATATAAGCATGTTTTGGAAATAGAAAAATTAGAGGGTTATGTCTGCGAAATCTTCGTCCCTCTCCATAGAGCAGCGAGAGATGCTCACCGGCGACCGGCAACAATTCGAGAGCAGGGCGGCCAAAGTGAGTCGGTTGACGCCGGCGGCGTGTGGTGCGACAGTGTGTGGCGCTGCTACGCACAGGCATCACGGGCAAGCAGCATGCATGACTGTGCATGGCGTGCTTGCATGCGACCCGACAGCAAAGCGGCTCCAGCATGAGACCTGGCGTCGGCGCAAATCCAGCGCGTGGCACGGCAACGGAAGTGGCCGGTGACGTGCGCAGCGCCGTAGTGCACGGGTAGTGTGCACACCTGCGCGGGCCGAAGTTTCACCAGCGTGCGGCTGTGCGGTACGCCAACGCGTGGGGCAGCGCGGGCTGTGCAGTGCTCCAGAGGGTGAAGCAGCGTGAGGCTGCGGGGGCCGCTTGGGCTGCACAGGCTGCGGTGGCGCATGATCCGGCACAATGGTGCGGGTCTGACGACGACTGGAAGCGGCAGCGACCTAGCGGCGGTCATGGCCCAGTGGAGGCGGCAAATTACAGTTAGGGTTTGATGGTGAGTTGAGGAGGAAGAAGGAGATGGGTTTAGGTTTAATTTAGAATTGATTTTGGTTTAGGTTCTAGTTTGGAGTTGGTTTGGGTTGAGCTTTGAGTTAATTGGATTAGTCATGATGTAAGTTGTTTAGATTAAATCAAATGATCTAGATTTATAATTTGATGGAAATAGATTGGAAGTTTAACTAGTAGTCGATCGAATACCCAGAGAACTTATTAGTTCTAAATTGAGTTAATCAGTTTAATTCACTGAATTTAATCTTGGATTTATAGAATTGATTAGAGACTTGAATTGAATATTGATTAGAAATTAAATAATATTTTATAATTGATGGGCTAAATTGATAATATCTTCTAGCTGATCTAGTCTGATTTGTGATCGAGTCAATTTCTTTCTATCGTTTGGTAATCTCGAGTCGATATTCATTATGGCTAAGCCTTTGGTATATTGGGGGATATATGCAACAGGACTTTATTTGATTAGTATCAGTCGGCGATTTCCTACTTCGGTACGGGATTAGCAAGACTGTCAGACGTGACAGTAGCCGGTCTCTTGAGTTGTAGGGGATGTGATCCGTTGTTTGACTAGACGGGATCATCACTTTATTAGCAGTTGGGAGTGCAATATGGTATAACTCTGCTTGGTAGGGGGTTTAACCACACCCTTATATTGTGTCTGGTCTCCTAAGTTCTAGGGAACGTGATCCGTTATGTGAATAGAAAGGATTACCACTCCATCAGCAGTTGAGAGTACAACGTGATATGACTCTACTTGGTAGGGGGTCCAACCACACGTTTATATTATGGCCGGTCTCCTAAGTTCTAGGGGACATGATTCGTTGTGTGACTAAAAGGGATCACCACTCCATCAGCGGTTGAGAGTGCAGCGTGATACAACTCTACTTGGTAGAGGATCTAACCACACTCATAGACTGATTTACGTGTAGGTTGGTTTGACCCTGCTTGGTGGGGAGTGCAACAATCTCCGTAATATCTGTAGGGGAGTCCATAATCACTATCCCTAACCGTTGGTTATTGTAGATGTAATATTTTTGTTGATTCATTCTTTATTATGGATGTTGGTTTATCTAATTATCATTATCGTTGTATTATTATTAATGTTACTATTGTTAATTTTATTGTTATCTCGTATATATTGACCTCTCGTTCTGTTTGGAGGAGGTAATTCTCTACTGAGTATTTTTGGCTCACCCCTTGACTCTACTCATTCACCGGAGAGTAGCTAATAGACACAAGTGGCAATAGTAGCAGTGCACACACGCGTAATTACGCTTGGAGTTACTTTATTCGTAGCTTATTTTATTTTCTTATATAGATAATATTATGAGAAACTTGAGTATTTATTGTTGAATCACTTTTCTTTATATTATCTAAATTATATTTGTATTAATATAATAAATCTTAATTCTATATATCCTATAAATTTTTTATATGTATTGTGTACTTTGTATTGTAATTCAATTGGACGATAATAGAAGTGTTATACTTATATATGTGGCCGCATTGTTCTTCTTGCTGATGTTTGTGCCGGAAACGAAGGGTCTGCCGATCGAGGAGGCGGAGAAGATGCTCGAGCGCAGGAAGCTGCATCTGAAGTATTGGACAAAACAGCAGGCGGACGAGCCAGAAAAGAAACCTAGTGCTTGAGTGATGGGGATTTGAATGATCTCTTATTGTGTGCCACCATGTGTTTTGAGCAAGCATATGCTACTCGATACGATTTCAATAATAGACTTCAATTAGTCATGATATCCATATCTGAAACTTGTACTAGTACTGCATTGTGAGGAAAGAGAAAAAAGCCCTGGCAAGGAGTTAACCATAATGCAATATTCTCTGTTTTATGTCTCGCGTCAATCTGGCCATCGATATTAGTACATAAATTAGAAAAATTCTTAGAAAAAAAAAATCTGAAAAAACGAGTTTATGAACAAAATAAGGTTAAATCTCACTGTAAATGACTCAAGATTGAGATCCCAACGCAGCTTCCAAATCCATGAAAGTTCCAGCATCTAAAATCACTATTGGCCGCAAAATTGAAAAGGGAAAAAAGAAAAATATAGAATACATCTAATTTTGGTTAGGGTGGAAAAATCTTATAGGGAGCAAATTCAAATTATGAACTCCAAAATGTAATTAAGCGTAAACACAAGGATTAATGGCAGAAAAGGGGCGCACGGTTCACCCGCATTCGACGCCCTACCGCTCTTCCGCCCTCGTTGTAGCCATTTTTGGAGTCAAATTAGTGCAAATAACCCCGGTATTTGACGAATTTGCAAATAATGCCCCCGTAGTTTGTCCATTTCAGATATTTCAATTTCCCGCCAATATTAGGGTCATTTTCAAATGATTTTGCACTCAAAGTACATAATAGTTTCAATAGTATGAATTGTTAGATCACTGAGATTTTTCAGTGGGTCAAATTTTCGCCGGTCAGTATTCAAACAATTCAAATGTTTTTCCAAGTGAGGGATTACAGATAAAGAGTATAGTCTTCTGTTCATTAATCCATTATCAAATACACTTCGCAGAGGAATTGCAAGCTCAACCTCATAGAATATGATACACAGTCAAGAATGGAAACTTGTTTGATCAAAACATCAAAGTATGATCGATAGTAAATCATTAGATATCCAGTCTACTTTGGGATTAAACCAGGGTTGGCATTAACCTACCTACATGTAATCGTACATAAAGATATGAAGCTGAGATATTTGAATCAAAGCAATCTCACTAGAGAACAAAAGGATACTAAAATAGCACACAATAATTTCCATGGTTTGCTGTTTCGGTATCGGTTTCGGTTTCGGGACTCAGCAAAATCGATACGTTTCGGCCGTTTCGGTTTTAGTTGCGGCCGTTTCGATTTCGACCGAAAGATTTTTTTAAATTATTAATTGAGTGTTGACCAGAGTTTGACTACACTTTGACTGTAATTTGACTTCAAATTAAAAATACGATAAAATATTGAAAAAATTTGGAAAAATTTGAAAAATTAGGAATGAATTTATACTTAATTTTACCATAATATTAAATATTATTTTAGTTAATTAATATTAATTTTGATAATTAGTCACTGATATAGTCTATTTTTAATATATATTAGTGTATTAAAAAAATAAATAAGAAATAATATGAATATGATTAAAAGTTAAAAATTAACATAAGCACATTTAACTTTTCATTAAAATGTACTTCACATATACATAATTTATAAATTCTAAGGTAATACAACTAATCATCATAATCATCATCAGTTGAGTTTGGAATATCGGTGTGTAGAATTATAAATTCAGTACCTAGATGATCCAGACGAGCATTTGTGGGCATATGAATCAGAACAATTAGCTTTGCGCGATCTCATGGCAACGGTTCTGAAGTATAACCATATATCGAAGGTCTAAAATAAAAATTATATTTTGACTAAAATTTAACTTTATTTCAATTATTTTTTAACTTCAAATTAAAAAAATTATAATATATTTAAAAATTTTTAAAAATAATGAATAATTACGTGAATAATATTATGTACGTGAATAGTATTTGACATAAATCGATAAGGACGTCGAAATCAAATTGGCGATAACGCTGGCCCCAGTGTAAGGCCAGTCTCATCTTGCGGGAGTACGAGTCAGGTCAGTAAGGACACGAGATAGGCGAGAGAGCGGCGATAGACTAGTGAGTGCGCAGGGTCCTTGAGTTCGGATACGAAGCCGGTGCGAGGTCCTCCCCACCCCTTAACACCCCCCCCTCCCCCCCCCCTCCTCCCACCCCCCCCCCCCCCCCCCCCCAAAACCCAAAAAACCCGCGCGAGCTCAACGAGCTCCCGCCCGCCCGCACTAGAGCCCAGCGAGCTCCCGCCCGCCCGCCCGAGCCCGGCGAGCTCCCACTCCCGCGCGGTTTCGTTGGCGAGATGAACAGTAATAAACAGTAAACCCTAATCGATCTGAAACCTGCGATTTCGTTGCGGTTTCGGCCGAAACCGAACCGTTTCGGCTGAAACTGTAAACCCTGATAATTTCTTGTTCTCTTTGTTTGCCTACCCTGAACTGCAAATATTGTACACAAGCGATCCAAATAAATAACTTTTCTAGCATAGGGTAGTACAGCAGCCTAGCAGCAATCTCTATGGCCAACCTGCAGCCATGAGAAGAGCATCATCTATACCTCTCAAACAAACCTAAGATTCTCCATTATCACATATTATTGGTGTGAGCAAAATTAGAAAACTTAAGGGAGGATCGTGCAACCAGAAGATTCAGACCATTTAACGCACATTGCATTATAGATAGTGGTGCAAAGATGACATTTACAAGAACAAGCTTCTTAGCTCTTATAAATCACTGAAGTACAGTTGCATGCCACCTTTTAGTCCATGCAAATAATTTTACACTTCAGCCCATGTTCAATATGGTATTTGCAATTGCAGCAAGAGGATGCAGTTCACTACTCCATGGCCCAGCTTGACTCTTGACAGCTCAGATAATTTTCCTCTTCAGGTACCAAAAGATTCATGTCTCCAGATTTTGGGAGCATCAGACAACCCTTAAAACAAGAGGGACATCAGCTTTTAAAATCTGCAGTGAAACATATGGTTGAAGGCTAACAAAATGGATGGAAGAAGTTATTAATGTCTATAGTGAAGAATTGATTTCAGTAATAAATATTTTTACAGCTAATAGACACGTATATAAGATATGATGCATGTGTAACAACCTTAAAGGCAAGGTCCCAACTCATTAGGACCAAGATAGATATATATTTCTCCTCAAAAATCCCAACACGATCCAAACCAGCCTCGTAAACAAGAATCAGTAGAAGTATGAAAAATGGTAAGTGTTATAAATTAGAGGATCTTTATTACTAAATTATCAGACAAGCTCTACAAAAAAAGAATTAAATAACAAAGCTATTCACACTGTATACACACTTCCAAGTTTAACAAGAAAATCTAATCATAATGACAAAAATGGGGCTTAGGATTTTATTTTTTTCAACTTAAACATCATGGTTGCCAAGGAATATATCATATTTTCCTTGTAATTTGTGTAAGACACTTAGAACACAATATTTCATCATGGTATTTGACATGTACAACCTTGAAACTTTTTTTGGCTATAAGGAAAAGCAGAACTGTGATCACCAGAAAGACAACTGATTAATGCTTAAACACAACTGAAACAAATAATTCAAAACAGAGACACTAAAGAAGTTAATACAGGGAACAAGCCGCTTGACAACACTTCACATACCCACAAGGAACAAACAAAAGAGACAAATTAAGCATAGATAAACATAGAACATCTGATTTTTGTAAATTTGTCACCTTAGACTTCATAGAGCATAGGAGGTCAACATTTACTACTGCTAAAGGCCAAAGACTTGCAGGAAAGAAAATCATCATGGATCAATCATCATATATACAATTAAAGAGATACTTTAAAAAACAAAATTGTACATCTCTCGAAAAACTTGATAGGTAATCTTATTAACTTGGAGACCAAGTTAAAGAATGACATTGTTCTGTGATAATCAACGATATTTTAACTTTCTGATTCAAGTTTATAATGGCATTTCATCTGCTCTCCAGCTTACTAGGATATATAAAGCAGCATTTACAACATCTTGAAGTCACTAAAAAGGTCTCAACCATTTCCTGCATTAAAACTATAAACTTGGAATTTGGCAAATACAGCTGACTTGTTTGGTTATCCGTTTAAGAGTTTTAAAAGTTCATTTGTTATTGAACAATAAGTTCTCAAATTAAACCATTTCAATTAATTCGTCAAACTTTGGACCAACCAAATTGTAGCAGCTGTCGCTCCTATAATCAAAGATAACTAATTCAATCACCAAAATCTAAATGCCCAATTTATAATTTCTTTAAGATGCTAAATAAATCAAGTATGAGGCAATTAGAAAGCAATCCAAAATCAAGAGACTACTACTTAGCTGTAAAACAGAGTACCTCTTCTGGATCGAATCAGGAGCTTTCGCGTGAGATCAGAATGAGTTCATCTCCAGACAATAAGTCCTTCTCTTTACGAGCAGTCTCGCAGCACTCGAATATGGCTCTTCAAAGGCACTTGAGACCCAAGAAATCCCATCTGAACTACCTGCTACCTCCCTCGGCTGTTGCTGCTGCTGCTCCCCAACGCTTGGCCGGATGGCCACCAGTGTCGCCCCCTTAAGCACAACTCCGCCAGGTAGCTCCAGCTGCGGCGCATACCAAAGTCTCATGTTCAAGGCCGGCACAAGCGTCCGCTGGGACGACCCGGACGCCGACACCGGCCGCACCCGTAGCTCCTGTAATTGCCCCTTATCCATCGTCAGCGTTCCCTGCCCGTCGGCGTCCGTCAGGTCAAGACTCTCCAGCGTCTCGTGATCCGCGACAATTGGCTGCAAAAGGTAATGCCTGGCGGAGGCGGCGATCAAGGAGCTGATGGTCCAGACAACCCGGAGTTTGAGCCCGCCGTTCAGGTAGAAGGATTCCGGGATGCTGCCGGAGTCGTCGGAAGCGGCAGAGCAGGGGGCATTGTCGGTGCTAGGGATGGGGTTGACGGAGGAGGCTCCAAGGATGACGCAAGAGTCAAGGGTAGAGCCGAAGGAGGCCTTCCATTTAAGAAGAACTCCGTCTTCAACGCCAAGCTCGCCAGCCGGGAGTTCGATCCGCAGCCGCCGGATCTCCTTGAAATTTCTCAGCACCTCCGCCGGGGAATGGTGCGAGACATCAGAGGACGACGAGGAGGGCCGAGGAGACGAAGAGGAGGAGGAAGAAGAGGACGAAGAAGGGGAGGAAGAGGGGGCGGGGCCGAGGATGTGACCGAGGGCTTGGAGGGGTTTGACGAGTCCTGAGAGGACAAGGCGGGCGATATGAGAAAGCACGCCGCGGGGAGGCTTGTCGGAGACGGGAGGGGAGGGGTCGTCAGAGAGGACGCAGTCGACGCGGACGACGACGGAGTCGACCTGGGGAACAAGCGCGTGGAAGCGGCGGGAGACCACGCAGCAGCGGCCAAGGGCCTTGACGTCGCCGATGAGATTAAGGATGACGAGGACAACGGCGTCGGGGAGGCGGTCGAACTGGTCGGCAGAGGGGGCCTCGCCGGGTGCCCAGGAAGCGTCGGCGGACATGGGACCGGAAACCCTAACCCTAGATCTAGAGCGCTTCTTCGTCTTCTTCTTCTTCCTGGTCGGGGATCTCGAGAAGGAATTACGATGATCTGAAGGCGAAGAAACGGAGGCAGGGAAGGGAGAGAGAGAGAAACAAAATCTCTATCTTTTGTTAATTAAATAACTAATTTTTTTAATTTAATGTATTGTAACGCGGAGGGGTGGGATGAAAAGGACGCGCCCTTTATCCGGCTTGGTCTATCTGTTAATTTCCCCAAAATGGGGTTTGTTGACCCCGAAATCGACCTGTTTCTCAACCGTAAAGGGGTGTTCTCGCCAATTTATTGTATATGACCTGTTTGGTTTAAAAGCAAAATCAAAATTAATTTTTTTAAAAATTTTAATTTTTAATAAAATCAATATTTTTTATATTATTATTAAATTAAATTATTATAAAAAAATTAAATAATTTTTCGAATTTTAAATTATTGAAATATTAATTTTAATAAAAAATATTAATTTATAAAAATAATTTATTAATATTAATTCTAATTCTAATCTTAAATCAAACGATTTCTATATTACATGTACTGACTTAGCTTATGTGAAAATTGTGGTGAATAATTGTGTAACTAAATTCTTTGGTTGTGACAGTTGGTCTTAGGATGCATTGGGTTACTTGAACGTAAGAAAGAAGAAAACACATGACAGTAAGTACACAATACAAAAAGTCAATATTGAAAACGAAAAGGTATTAAAAATAAGAAGGGAAGTAATTGCCATTTTATGCGTTGAATTGTAGGTTGATCATTTTTACTATTCAACCTCAATAATTCATATATAACGACCAGCACTTTTGGAAATTATATGAATTTAGTGGCAAACTATAGTAAATGTACAAATATATAGGGGGCAATATGCAAAAAAGGGGTCAAACTCCCTCGTATTAAAACAGTTGGATGGAGGCAACGCCGATCGGGTGTTCGAGTATTTGTCTAGCCAAAATAAAGGGCATGGGTTCACTGCACACTGGAATTTTGACACTGCGATTGGATGAACGAGACCGACGGGACGGACGCGGTTTTCGCACATGAAGGGACTGGCTCGGCGCGGGCGTCGGCCAGCGACGCGTCCGCGTAGGTGTATGAAGGCATGTCGTCGAACGCCTGATGTGCATGAAATATTGGCGCCGGACAAAGCCTAACATAAGCGATCTCTGGTTGATATTAAATACGCGGCCTGCAATTGAAGGGAGGTTAATGCGGTCATCATCGTCGGATATTTTTTAATTAATTAATTATTTTTGTTTACTTATTTAGTTGTTTATTTTTTTTGAATGACAGCATCGTCTCTGAACTGCTATTCTGTATTGCATTACGCCCCAGAATATTACCCGGGAAATTTTAGAACTTGCTACGTGGCAATGGGAATCGGATTCGGTCGCTGCCCCTGGTAGTGTGCGAGTCAGATTTGGTTGCTCCTTAGCGACCAATCCGAACTCTTGATTCTCAAATCAAAGATTTCGATTCGACTCATGATTTAAATCAGGGGTCCACAAAACAATTCAGATCCCTAAATTAGAGATAACAAATCATTTGGTTTAAGATAAAAATTGAGATAATTTCGTTTTGAGATAATATTACTAATGAATCTGAATTGATCGCTAATCCATGGTTACGAGATCATGATCTAAACCGCTCTAATTTCTATAGAAAAGCTGCTGATTTCGACAACGAAGGAGACAACTCGCCTTACAAGTCTATTATCTATCAGATGAGGTGCTATATCACATCCGAGATGAGATGATAAAGATATTAAGGTGCACTTTTGCTTGATTTTAATCTGCAAATAAGGAATAAATGACCAATAATTAACAACTTGGGCTGTTAAAAAGGTAGGTTAGATCAGGATCATTAGAGCTAGGGCCATGCTTGATTCGCGTCTAATTAATTCTCACGAGTGTCAAACCTAGAAAACAGAATTTGTTTGATTAGCGATAATCAACATTGTTCAACTTGTGCTTACTTAATAGCCAACATTTAAGTCTTCACAAGTCCACTTCAGAAAAGATTGATTTTGCAAATAAACCCTCTATATTTTTCACCTCTTTGTTGAAGCACCTTTATTGAAATGACCCCTTTCTGCAAAGTTTAAGGCAACCTTTAGGGTTTGGGCATGGTACAGACGTAGCTAGATCAATCCAGAAAGTCGGTTGCCCTGTCAAATTCAATTTCTCACACTGTTCGCCCGCCTTTCCAGCCCAATCCGACCTGTCCGCTCGTTATGCTCTTTACTCCTCAGCACAAGGCTTAAGCAAACCCTAATTAGGGTTTTAAACAAAAACCTTATTCATAACGAACCACGCATACTCAAGATTTGTCCCACTCTTTCATGCATGTTAGCGCGCTATACTCTTTCGGAGTTGACTCAATCCATTAAAGCTTGCAATTAAGGCTTCTTAATTATGTTTATTCAAAAAGCTCATAAGTTCTTGATGCCATTTGTACTGGATTTAGGTGTAAACTAGATTGTTCTGGTGCCCACTTGAAATGATGAGCCAATTAAATGAAATTGATGGTCCATGCAACATTTGGCAAAACGTTTTTCAAACTACCGTGAAGTGATAGATTAGTTTATATGAGCTTTTAATTAATATTTGTTCAGGTACAAGTGTCGCGTTGTAATTCTGGTTAACTTTAGTTGATTGTTTATAATGTGAAGTCTAACTAGATAATCATGATGTAATTGTTGGATTATGGTATTCTTAGATGTGAGCAACTCACGAAGATGATAAAATTTTTATAAGCATATATGTCTTTTACGAGAACGTCTATTTTACCATTTCAAAATCTTGACTAACTTAAGCGTTCTTCTATTTTTTTTCCTTTTTTTGATCCAAACAGATTAAAAAAAGACCGATCTGAGTCGACGGTTTGACCGATCCTGGCTAGACAAAATTTTCATCCTTCTTCGGTCGATCCGGGTCGACAGTTGAATGAGCTTCGGACAATTACCAAGTGTTTAGGAGTCGAGTGTGATAAACAGCAATTTCAGATCATGATTTGTATACCATCAGATTAAGTTCCGAAATACATGATAAATGATTGGTATATCAGAAATGATCTAAATCCAAACCTGTCAATTTTAGTTTCAAATTAATATCAGAAATGAATATAAAGAGAGCAAAATGCAACTAGACTGAAAGATTCTAGTTCATCAAAGTTTTGATATTGCATCAAATTTCTTCAGTTTATGTAAGAAATTGTGCATAATGCAGTCGAGAACAACAAATTACGAACAAACATTAGTAAATTGATGGACTTGTACCTGAGAATTTGTTAACAATTCATTAATATCAAGAAATTTCCCTCCAATCTAAATTATGAACCGGGTTTTCAGCCATCCTTTGATCTTCGGGGACTTTTCCAATGGAATAAAATCAACACTAGAACCAGCAAGACAAAGCTTGATCAGAGAAAAAATAATTGAATTTGGCCTGCAGAATCAGAGGATTTGTGCGACAAATTCATAAACTTGGAATATTTTGTCAGCAATTGCTAGTTTCCCTATCTCTTGAAATTTATTTCAGATGAGCTCTCTTTCATCTTCAAATGTCATCAGGCATAGAAGAAAGCTTGTTTGCTTTGAACTTCTGAAACAGTGCTTATTAGGTGGAAGAGCAGAATGAGGATTTCTCCATTCAGTGTTTCTTGAGCATGCTTTCCTTCAAGGTTATCCTGCAACACATCAATAGCAATAATTTCATTTGTACTAGTTTTGCAAAAGCAACAAAAGATGTTAGCCTAACCTTTGGAAGAAGCTTTGTCATCTAAAGGTGTTTCTGAAGTCGGAGAGGACGGCGAAACACTCGTAGAATCCCTCGTGTCGATCATCATTGCAATTACCTCCTTCATTGTTGGCCTATCGGCTGGGGATTCACTTGTGCAGAACAATGCAATTTTCAGAAACAGTATCATCTCTTCCACCGTGCTCCTTGAGCTCATATCGAGGCGGCCATCGAATATGCTAGACGGTGAAGGATTCTGCTGTATTGATCTCCTCACCCAGTTCACAAGATCTCCTCCTTGGTCCAGCGGCTGAATTGGAGATCGCCCAGTGATCAATTCCAGCAGAACCACCCCAAAGCTATAGATGTCGCATTTTTCAGTAACCTTCATGGTGAACGCATACTCTAAATCAAGAGCAAAGCATCCTATATGTTAGGAAGAATCACCAAAACGAGCCAATAATTTAAAGTACTGAAACAAGCTGCATACCTGGTGCAATGTAGCCGTAGGAGCCAGCGACTGCAGACATGGTTTTTGACTGAGAAAAATCGATCAATTTTGCCAGGCCAAAGTCCCCTACATGTGCTTCCATGGTCTCATCTAACAGAATGTTGTTTGATTTGATGTCCCGGTGTATTATTTGTGGTTTACAGTCGCAATGGAGATAGCAAAGGCCTTCAGCAGCACCTAGCGCAATTCTATAACGCGCATTCCAATCAAGAAGACAGACATCCTGTTTCCCATGAAGCAGCTCTCCCAGACTTCCATTTGCCATATACTCATACAATATAAGATTTGAATATTGATGGTAGCAGAAACCGTAGAGCTTGACAATGTTTCGATGTCTAATATTCCCTAGTGTTGATATCTCAGCGCGGAAGCTACTATCAGCACTAGATCCCTCACCATGTGGCTTCAGTTTCTTCACTGCGATCAAACTTCCATCATCCATCACAGCCTTGTAAACAGTCCCACAAGCACCTCTACCTATTACCGCATTTTCAGAGAAATTTCCAGTGGCCTTAACAAGTTCCTGATAAGTAATTCCCTTCTTTGGAAAATAATTCATACCTGAGAAGCCAATCTTTCGGGTTTCGGATGAAACAAGACTCGGTATTCGCCGTTTCAGTGACCAGCAAATCCCCACAGTGAGAAATAAAGCAACGAGACCAACAACAACAGAAGCAATGCTAACTATTCTCTGTTTTGTCCTATCTTTCGTCCAGCCTTGTTCAGCTGCAGATGATTGCGTAGGTGAAGGCTGGCAAGCTTTAATACCAATCCCACATAACCCTTCATTTCCAAGGAAATTGCTGCTATCCATTCTTTGGAAAACTGGAGTACTAGGCAATGCACCAGTAAGGTGATTGTAAGATAGATTGCAGACTTGGAGGCTTGACATTCCGCCAAAAGACACAGGGACTTCGCCATCGAGTTGGTTGTTGTTCAAGTACAGTGATATCAACATCTGCAAATCTCCAAGCTCTGTTGGTATCGGACCGGAAATCGCATTGTAACTTATGTTCAAAGCAATCTGCAGAGCTGAAAGCCGGCCCAGCTCAATGGGCACACGGCCAGAGAACCCATTCCCACCCATCTGCAACTCTGTAAGTCGGATTAGGCCGCCAAGAGTATCAGGAATGCTGTCATTTAGACAGTTATCGGACAACTTCAGCAGCTCCAAGTTCACCAAGCTGCCGGTCTCTTTGGGAACAAATCCAGTAAAGCGATTCCTGCTAAGATCAAGCCTTTGCAGCCTAGTACAGTTTGCTAACTCTGCAGGTATAGCTCCAGAAAGCTGGTTAGATGAAATATTAAAGTCCACCAGCTCTGTTAATTCTCCAATTTCAGCTGGAAGCTGACCTTCAAAGTAATTGTTTGACAAGAGAAGTCTCTCAATTACTCTGAGCTTTCCAATATCAGGTGTAATTGGACCAGAGAACCTGTTCTGATTCAATTCCAAAGATGTTAGATTCATAAGGGCGGATAATTCAATTGGAAGGCTTCCCGTGAGCTGGTTATTCCCCAGGCGCAGCTGCACAATCGATCTACAAGTCTTCACTCCGTGTGGGATATTACCAAACAACCTGTTTGATCCAAGACTCAGAAATATCAGTTTCTGAGACCTGCAGAGATGAGCAGGGATGTAGCCGGTGAGTCTGTTGTCGGAGAGATCAAGCACTGAGAGATTGCTCTTCATCCCCAGCAGCGGCGGAATCACCCCGACGAGATTGTTGTCGAACAGCTGCAAGTACTCCAGCGAGGTCAGGTTCTGAAACTCCAGCGGAATTCGTCCTGTGAGATTGTTGATAGACAAGTCTATTTTCCTTAGTAGACTCAACTGGCCAAGCTCCTTCGGAATTCTGCCTTGTAGAAGGTTTTCAAACAAATGCAGAAGCCGCAGCGAAGGAATACGGCCGAGCTCCTTCGGGATGAACCCCGACAAGCGATTCTCCGATAAATCGATCTCCACTGCATTGCTGCAATTCCCCAGCTCCGCAGGGATTGTCCCGTTCAACTGGTTCGTGTAAAGATAAAGCCTCTTGAGCATGCTCAGTGTACCAATTTCCTTCGGAATGCCGCCGCTGAATCTGTTGTCATTCAGTGCAAGCATCTCCAGCCTGCTACAGTTGCCAAGCTTGGCCGGGATCTCGCCGGAGAACTGGTTCTGCCACAGAATCAAAGTAGTCAAGTTCTTCAAATTCTTCAGCTCTCTCGGCAGCGGCCCCTGCAGCCGGTTCTGCGCCAGCCCAAGAATCTCCAGGCTCTCGCATTCGCTTATTTCTAGCGGCATTGGCCCCGAGAGGTTGTTGAGGCCGGCGCGGATGATTCTGAGTTTCTTCAGCATTCTAATGGAGCTCGGAATCTCGCCGGTGAGATTGTTACTATAAATAACAAGCTCTTCCAAAGCTGTCAAATTCTCAATCCCCGGCGGAATCTCTCCATACAGTAAATTATCGCTGAGGTAGATACTTCGTAAAAAAATCAATGAGCAGAGTTCCGGCGGGATCTCCCCGTGAAGCGCGTTGGTGCTGAGGTCGAGAACGGCGAGGTTTCTGCAGGCAGAGAAGCCGGCAGGGATCGGGCCGGAGAGCGAGTTGTTCGTCACGTTGAAGACGGCGAGCTTGGGAAGGCGGCAAACGGAGGCGGAGAGGGTGCCGGAGAGATTGAGACCTTGGAGAATTATGGATGTTACGTTGCCGGCGACGCAGTCAATGCCGGTCCACCGGCATGGGTCCGGAGAAGAAGAGTTCCAGTTGCTGAGCTTGTGGTTGGTGTCATAGAGGCTGTTCTTGAACTCCATGAGCGGCCCGGTGGAAACGATGGAAGCGGAGACGGCGAAGAAGCAGAAGAGGAGAAGGAAGGAGAAGGAGAAGGAGAAGCATGTGTTGACCATTGTTCATGAAGTGAAGGAAGGAATATGGAGAAAAAGAGGAAGAAGAAGGAAGTAGTAATAGGAGGAGATGGAGAGGGGGAGGGAGATGAAGGAGGAGGAAGATGAGCATGGAGATGGAGAATAGGGTGGAAAGGATTTGATGTCATTCTCGAATCTCATGATTTTTGTGACGACCAGAGATGAAGAGGGAGATTTTTGTGATGACCAGAGGGGAAGAGGGAGAAGTGGAGTGGAAGAAGACATCTCCCTTGCCCTGCTTTTCTCCACTTGACTTCTTTGCTTCCTGTGATTTACAGATAGCCCATCTAAGTCACATAAATTGCAGGGACTATGCATGCAATCATTCAAATGACGAGAGGTTGAGAATAGTTTCGTAAACAAATAGGGGGCTATATGCAAAACGCCTTGAAGAAACGGTTGTTCTAGGGTTCAGTGGTTTGTTGACTGGCGTCGTGTCTGGGGGGGGGGGGTGTTGGTTGCAATTTCTTTTTGTTATCCGCGCGTCAAATCAAAGGTTGCGAGTGGGGGACTGTTTGTTCGTAGGTAGAAGAAAGAGAATTAAATTTGTGCGGCTTCAACTTGCTCTGAGGAAGGAGAAGATGGAAGACGGAGAGTTGCTTTCATGTGTGACATCGGTTCAACTCACGTGGTGCCTGAACAGGTCCCCTGACAGGTTCAAAACATCTCTCCTTCCCACAAAGGAAAGAAGCCCGCTTTGCATACGAGTTCTCTACTTTTCAGATTTTACTATGTATGGCATGGATCGGGTTTGGCAAATTGAAGAACCATGTTTACAGTACTAGACCTGAGATGTTTAGAAGCCGTTTCATTTATTTAGAAGTCTTTCTTAATTAGGATGTGGTTTTAGATATTTACTCCAATTAGAGCTTTATGTTTTCGTTTTTATTACTACAGAGACTCGAATCTCATATCTCTTTTTTAAGTCGTGCATGTATCACGTACACACTCCGCTAACAACAATATGAAATTCAGAGATCTCGAGGGGTATATATGCAAAATCCCCCAAAGCTTTTTATCTTTCACCGCCACGCAGATGCCCCGGCACAATCTGTGAAAAAACCCTAAATCTAGTCTACGAACAAAAGAAGTCGCACTTAAGCCTTCAACAGTTGCCAACAAAGACTTTTTGAGATCGCAATCTTGAGAACAAGGATGTGCGAAAGTTACGTTTCTAAAGGACTCCAAAAAAAAGCGACAAATAATATGTGGATTGGCAGTTATTTGAAATAAGTTAGGCGCAAATCATTATCATTATCATTATCATCATCACTCCTAATTAACACATGCTCCTTCTTGAGTCTAAGTTCACTGAACTAAAGAAAAACATGGAAGAACACTAAGTGCTTTTAGATGAAGAAGAGAGCTTGCGCCATAGATATGGTTACACTTTATACATGTCAACAAATGCGCTATTCTCGTGTCAAAGGATCTGCTTTGTTTGTCATGTTGACTTACGTGAAAAAGCCACGTACTAATATCTACCTTTTCATCACCGACTGATAATAAAAGTCCAATTGGGTTATTACGGAAGACTAAACAATATTTACGATACGTCGTGAGGAGCTATAAAACTAAATCGAGAGTCCGACTATTTAAGCCAGAGTCAAATTTGATGCATTGAAACCAAATCCAAGGCAGAGAACCACATCTCCACGACTCGAGTAAGCTCGGACAACTAATAAATTGTGGACCGCTTTGAAGGCACTGTCACTATCCGAATTAGAACAATTCGATCCATGTCATTAAAAAAGGGCAGGTGCACTATTGTCATCGAACTATAAAGCTCTACACTACCAATGTGGCAGGAGATCAAGTTCCTCGTTTCTTATATGAAGAGGACATGCTGAAGTCAAGGGCCTTCTTCTCCACCTTTTTTTTTTTTTTCCAAAAAATCCTCAATTATGTTTCGCTTTCCTGATTTTTTTGGTTGGACAATTAACGACATTCTGCGTGTAGGCTGTAGATCGATTAGAAAGAAAGATAAAATTTACTTCAATCAAAAACTAAAGGACTGCAAAAAATTTTAATTAACAAAATTTGATATTTTTCAGATATAAAACTAATTAACCAAACTCGACAACTCAACAGAGAACCTTATTATTATTATTGCACTGAGACGAATCAAGTGCACATTTGGGGTGTATGGGAAGAGCCGGGCAATCTCAGTTTGCTACCCTACGCGCGCATGACGAGTTGTATTCAACACATTTTGCGCCAAAAGAAACGATCTCCAATTCTCGTGATGATACTCATGCTTTGTTTCGACCGTTATAAAGTGGCTCAAAGCCAAAAAAAAAAAAAAAATATTTTGTAGGATTGACCATTAAAATGTATATTTTATAACATTGCAAAATGATAATAACAATATAAAAATTATAATAGTGTAGATAAAATCGTAAAAATATTGATTAGACGTCTTCGAGAGTTTTTTGTTATATTTATATATATTAATTTCGAAGAATTCTCTTTTAAAATAAAAAATTAATTTTTTTATTTTGTTATCGAGGACTTTTTTTAGCGTATTTAAGGATAAACTAACGGGAGGAAAAATGCAATCGTTGAAAAAAATTAACTCTAAAAAATGCTAACATTGGGAATAATCGTTTTGAAACATGAAACCATTCATAAATTATTTCAGATTTACATCTCAAATAAAGTAAAAAAAAATAAAAAATTCATCTAAAATTTTAAATAAGAATGAAACTTAATAAGTATTATTACTTAAAACTTTTATGAAGAAAAAGGTATTTTCAATATTAACTGTAAGCAATAACAGCAAACTTCATTATAAGAAACATAAACGCACAGGATAAAACAACCATTCTCATCCACAATTTTCTGTGTCTCGTTGACTTTATTTTTTATCTTCTCAGAGTTGATAAAGCGAGGATATACGTTCTTATTATTTTTGATTTTTTATCTTTTATCTTTAAAGATATGGAAACCTAGCAAGATCCAAAAAAAATTATGGCTCCAAATTATCTGAATGGAACTTTCGCATGTATATCTTTAAAAGTTTGAGATATTATTATGTACATTATATATTTTCAAACTCATATCAAGACAACCAAAGAATTAAACTGAAATTAAATTATATTTTTATTCTATTTTGAACAGTTAAGTAAAAGTGAACCAAATTGATAAATTGTAACGATTTTATAATTTTAGAACTTAAATTAGGCTTTGATTTTTTAAAATATTAAAATTGAAATTTTAATAACTTGCGTTAAGAAATAATTTTCGAATTTATTTTTAAATTAATTTTAAACTGATTTTAAAATCGATATCTCGATTTTTTTAAACTATTAATTTTAAAATTTATATTTATTGATGGAGTCCGATTCACTATCAATTTTGATTTGAGAGATTTCCTAAAATCTTGATCCATTAAGACATCCTTCCTTTAATCTGCACAGAGAAGAACTGTGAAGGAAACCGCCAGAAATTCTCTGACGTTGGTCGCTCTAACGCTCAAATCAGCTCCACACTTAGGAATAAAGATGGAATAAAAAATTGGGCACCAGTCCCTTATATCTCCGATTATCCTGTTATTTATAGTGCCTCAAGAGATTTGGCATTTCCGGATCCCGTGATCTTGGGTAACTATTCTGCTGAATGTTACGTAAAAAGAGGGATCAACCTCGAATTTCTTGGGATTGACTCTTGAAAAAGTTGCAGATTAATCAGCTGGTGTATTGATGCTAACAGACCGAATCTAGTGAATTCTTTACAGCCAAATTTTCATACATGATTGACCTTTTTCACAATCTCATTTATATCTAAAATTACTGAGCTCATAATGGCTCAGTGCATTGGCGAGTCCTTAGCTCGGACATTTCAGTTTGCCACCTACCCTTTGAGCTTAGTTTCATTGACTTTTCTAACTTAGGAGGTTTAGTTCAGAGCTCATCCTTTAATTGCTTCAGTTAGCTATCTCACTTAGTTGCTTTATTTTCATTTCATATGCATCTGGTTTCTCTGAATCACCATTTGGAAACTTGATGTATCATTAATGCCTCCCACTCTAGGCACCATGAGTTTGAGAACTTGAGTTTTTCGAGCTTCTTTTTTTTTTTCTTTCAAGCATCTAATCGTCCCAATTTGGATGACCCAATGCTATAGCTTTCTCTTTGGGGGAATGAAATGTCAGCTACCATAAGGTTTGGAGAGTCATTCCTTTGTTTAACTTAATACTCTCAAATGCAAAGCACCAACTGCCATGATTCATGGGGATGTAGATTGTCACCTTATTATATCATGTGTAATCATTTAGAGTTGTGCTCCTTTTTTGAGGCATCGTCCAAAGCCACCCATTCACTTATGAGGGCAATGCACCTAGGACCTCGTGATTTGTTTCTTCTTCAATTTTTGAAATCAGATGGAGGACATATGTTATTGGATCCTATTGAAGATTTTGAAGATCTAGTCTTTTAGACTCCGTTGGCCTTGATCGAGTCACATGGAAGTAATCCAATAATATGGTGAGACTTATATGAAGGAAGATATGTTCTTTTCCTTTTGCTTTAGAAAATCTACGAATCTTTCACCTTCCTCCTTTAGCCTCTTCATCCTCTACTAAAAAGCTTGTGCATCCATAACATCTTCCTCTACTTCATCAAGTTCTGAGAAGAGATCCTCCGTTGTTGAAAAGGAGAGTATTCCGGGACAGACAACCCATGCCACGAAGAAGTCATAAGTCCCCCATAGCATTTCGGTACCATTATCCAAAGGTCGAAGCTCTACATCTGTGCTAACAGATATGTGTGGGGCTACTATCTCTGCCACCCCATCCATCTTAAAAATTGTCTTGCCCTCTATGATGCCGTCCATCATGAGAATTGCCACATCCTTTGTTGCACCTTCCACCACACCATTCGCTATAGAAGGGAGTTCACGAGGGCCATTTCCAGAGAACACAACTATCGTCTTTGCCTTCAGGTGAGTCCCCCTATTTAAGTAATTTTTTATCCTTCTCTTGATGATCCTAGTATAAGTATTCTACTAGGTGATCCCAAGATGAGAGTTTGGATTTATAAGTCTACCCTCTAAGAGAAAAATCTCAAGTAGTTGGCCAGCACCTTCGATTTTTTAGATAGAACTGAGTTAGACTTGTGAGGTTCACAGGAAGATACTAGAACCTTTAGGAAGAGGTTCGACTTTGAGTTTTTTAGTTATTGGAAGATGTTTGAGAGTAGACTTAGGTATCCTATAGATTCCTTCACCCAAGATATTCTAAGAGATAAGGACTTACCTCTAGATTAGATTATTCCCAATGTCATAAAGTTTATCATAATCTTTTGAATCCTAGCCACCTCAAGAGGTTATTCCCTAACTGGAGAAATATTTAGGGAAGAGTTGTCAAGGTTCCATTGCAAGAGGTAGGTGGTACTTCACCCCGAAGAAGTGGTGTAAACTCTTTGCCTCCAATTCCAACTATATTCATACTCGGAAGAATCATCCTATTAGGATCTTTTCTAAGATTGACTTGGGTCTCCTACATGAGTGGGATAATCCTTTCTTCCATAGGGGTGACCTTGAAATCTCTCTCGAAGTCCATCGTCTTTTAATATCTTGGATTGAGGAGGTAGAATTGGTTAGGTCTGCCCCTACATGATCTGATGAGGCATGTTTGGAAGGGCCTAGCTATTGTCCGGATGGCCAATATGAAACTTAGCTCCCAAGCCTCAAGCTTTCTTCTCTTCATAGTAACTTTTTTTTTTGTTTAATGAGGTGGTGTTGTATTTATAGGGATTACCAAGCTTAGCGTCATGAACAAGATCTTGAAGGAGCAAGGAGGGGCTTTCGGGTATCATTAGCTCAGAAGAAGCATGTCGCACAAGAGATCCCCATTCCTCCTCCTGTCGCAACTCCAAGATAAGGGAATAGGAAGAAAAGAGAGGAGGAGAAAAGTCAAGAAATGGACAAGGAGCGGACAAAGAAAAGACAAGTGTTACCTCGTTCCTCTTCTCCTTTTTGAGCTACATCCTCGAGCAACCATAGCTGATCATCTTCTTATGTGATGAAAAAGGTTGATCTTGGAAAGGGAGTTATTTCTGCCCCTTTTCCAACTTACTTTGAGCCATGAGGGTGCTCTCCTCCTGGGTCCTCAAGTGCTCTAAGGGAGATTGACATTGAAAATTATTTTCTCAGGGACTTTGGGGAGAACAAAAGCTCCTCCATCGCCAAACTCCCCATCGATAAGTTTTTAAAGGGAGCAAGAGTTTATCACGACGTAAGTTTATTCTATTTAAGTAGACTTTGAAATCTTACTATGAATTAGAGTTGAACTCCTTATGAGCCAAATTTAGACGTTGAATCTGAGCCCAAATTAGGATCAAAGGCTAAAATAAAATTTAAATTAAATTGGGGCTTGCAAATAAACTCCTAAAAATTTATATTTGCAAATGAACCCTGAAAATTTTAGAATTCATAATTTTTGTGAGAAAACCTCTGAAATTTACGAAATTAAGCTTTGGTCCAATTTTTCAAAAAAATTTGTGAATAACCCCCCCAAAAAATTATTATCCGAAAATAGTACAAAATCTGAATTTTCTTATTAGGAAATAAATTTCAATCAATTACATGATTTTTGCATATAAAATTTACCCCAATTAAATTCTTTTCATTTTCAAAACAAAATCAATCAATTAGGATCCGAATATACTCATCATATATTCTCAATTTGGCTCCAAAATATTCTTCAAACCTATAAAATGATTGAGAAGCCTACAAAACAAAAATGACAACAAGAAGGAGGGATCTGAAAATCTAGAGGTGATCATAAAAAAAGAATGGGTAGGAGGAAATCATAAGGACTCAAACACATAGCAAAAGAAAACAAGGGTAAGTTGTACTTAGCTTCTTCTTTTTTTGATACATTATTGTTGTTCTATCTACTTTTCTCTCTCACACGAAACCATCTTTATGTTGGCCGCTGCTTGTCACCTATTCATCGAAACTACATCAACATCCTCTCAGATCGGTGCTTAGTGCCATCTTGCCCTAATTGATCCTTGTGTTGAGGTAGTAGCATCGTCCCCTCTGAACTTCTGCTTCACTGAGCCCTCTCACAAGGTCCACCGGCTTGGACCTCCCACAACTGCACTACCATCTGGCTTCGCAAGCTCCACTTGAGTCATTAGTTCAGTTTACATCTCCAAGCTCAGGGCAGCCTCGCTATGCTCCAGCCAGCCTACCTAACATCTCTCTTCGTCGCACCACCGGACAAGAAAGGTAGGACTCGGGTGGGAGGTGGCTGGATCCAGCAGAATATATATATATATATATATAAAAGAGGGTGGCGGGGCTTCTCTTCCCAACCGCAAAGAACCTAGCCCGATAGAACCGCAAAAAAGGAGTAGTTGGCAGCCATGTGAGGATAAAGAGGACATGAAAATGAAGAAAAAAAGGAAGTTGTCCAAAATAAAAAATAAAAAGAGTTGCATCTTACCTTGATTTTTGTGCCATCGCGGCCACCTATAACCCTTGGTATTTGGACAAATTTTATCAATATCGTGGTCACCTGTGGCCCTTGAAGACTATGATAAAGACAGTAGACTCCATGACCCATTGCAGCCACTCGTGGCCCCTCGAAGATGGCGGTGATGGCGGTGGACTCTACAACTTTGTTGCGGCCACCTGCGGCCTCACTCGAAGGCAGTGGTGAAGATAGCGGACTCTGCAATCCTGTTGCAGTCACTCATAGCCCCTCGAAGATGGTAATAAAGATAATGAATCCTCATTGCATCCAACCAACCTTTGGGCTTGCATCAAAGCCAATCTTCAAGCTGACATTTAGTTATCCTTTGGGCTCACACCAAGCTAGCTTTCTGCCTTGCACTTAACTAGTCTTTGGGTTTGCATCTTAGTTAGCTTTCGGGCTCACACCCGAGCTAGTTTTCAGGCTCGCAACCAAGCCAGTATTCAGGTTCTAACCTAACCAATCTTCGGACTTGCTTTTCAGCCAGCCGTCAGGCTCGCACCCAAGCTAGCCTTCGTGCTTGCACTCAGTAAGCCTTTAGGCTCACGACCAAGTCTGCATTTGGGCTCGCATCCAAGCCAGTCTTCGAGCTCATATTTAGCTAGCCTTTAGGCTCGTATTTTGGTTAACCATTAGGCTCACATCAAAGTCAGCCTTCAGGCTTGTGTTTCAGCCAGCCTTCAAGCTCGTACCTAGCCAGCCTTTGGGCTCATATCAAAATTAGTCTTTGGGCTTGCACCCAACTATCCTTCGAGGTCACATCTTGGCTAGTTTTTGGGCTTACATCTAAGCTAGCCTTTGGGCTCATAACTAGCCAGCTTTCAGGCTCACACTTAGCTAGTCTTTGGATTTGCACTTAGGTAGCCTTTGGCCTAGCACTTAACCAGCTTTTAGACTTGCATTTTAGCCAACCTCTAGGCTCGTACCTAGCTAGCTTTCAGGCTCGCACTCAACTAGCCTTAAAACTCGCATCCAAACCAACCTTTAGACTCACATCTTAGCTAACCTTTGGATTTGCATCCAAGCTAGCCTTCGGGCTTGTACTCAGTCAACCTTCGGGCTTGCATCCTTAGCTAGTCTTCGGGTTTGCACATTTGAAATTGGGTTATGAGTTCATTTAGAATCTTCATAAATAGTCGAGAACTCTCAAATCAAACTACTTAATATGGAGTAATTCAATCATATTGAAATTAAACTCAATTAAAATGAATAGACCAAGGCCAAGTTATCTCAATGGACTTAAATTGGTCAAAGAAATGGGTTAAAATCCAAATTAAACTAAACTTTAGAAAATCTAAATTGAGTTAATCTAAACCAAATAAACTTATATTTAACCCTAACCAAACTCGAGACAGGTTGATCTAAAAATCAAATTGAGTTTAAATCAAATCCAAACTAAAGAAATAAACTCAAAGTCAAACCAAAATCATGATAGGCTAAGTCTGAACTAAAACCAAGTTAAGCTAAATTGACTTGAACTTGAATCAAAATTTAGCAGACTTAGACTCTATAGAAGTTCAACACAGGTCAAAACTTAACTCAAGTTAAATGAAATCAAACTCAAACCCAAACTATATTAGTTTCAATGAAACTAATTAAGGTCAAAGTGAGTCCTACTAGGTGTGTTGAAACTTCGATAATACTCCAAAATTATGAACAAAGGGTGATGTCACCCTCTGACTTGAACTATAATTAATTCGAATAGAACTAAATAAAGTCAAACTGAATTCCACTGGGTGTACTGAACCTTTGATAATACTCCAAGACTATAAACAAAGGGTGATATTATGACCCTAAGCAGAACTAGAATTAATTTAAATAGAGCTAAATAAGGTCAAATTGAGTCTTGCTGGGTGTATTGCAAAAACCTTTGGCAACTCTTCAAAGCTATATCAAACTCTTTAAGCTGTTGGTGATGTTATCAAACCAAAAAAGTTAATTACTAATAAGCTTAAAGCCGTTGGTCACACTTTAAGCTAGTCAATTCTAGAAACTGTTAACAATATATTTTTTGGGCTAAGCCAATTCAAAAGCATTAGCAACACTTCAAATCAAACCAAACTAAGGTAGGCTTAAATTCGGTCAGTTAGTTATCCATAATGTCTTATTTAAAAGAAGTTACTCGTTCTAAGGACAAACACATCCAAGACCTAAAAGTGGTATTTGACCATCTCAGAAAATATAAATTAAAGATAATTTCTTTGAAATATGCTTTTGGAGTGTCATTAGGAAAATTTCTTGACTTTGTTGTTAGACATCGAGAGATTAAAATCAATCCATCTAAGATCAAAACTATCTTGGATATGCCACCATCCAACAACTTAAAGTAATTGAGGTCATTCCAAGACTGACTTGCATATATAAGAAGATTCACTTGAAACCTCTCCGAAAAATGCAAGCCTTTTTTCAAGTTGATGAAGAAAAATAATCCATTCATTTTAGATCAAGACTGCCAATAGGCCTTTGAAAGGATCAAGTAGTATCGTTTAAAGCCACTTGTCTTGGCGGCACTCCTACTCGATAAGCCCCTAATCCTCTACACGATAGCAATGGAATGATCCCTGAGGGCACTTCTCGCTCAGAATAATGAAGAGGGCAAAGAAAATACACTATATGTGCTTCATATTTAAATAGCTAGGGTTTCTTGGTCCGTCAATACAAAAATTGACTCCTTAGCCAAACTAGCCAAAGCATTAGCTGACCCTGATCAAGAAAAAATTCTAATTACAATCTGTAGTAGACAAGTGATGAACTCAGTTTTCAACATCAAGTATGAGAGGACTAAGCCTAAACTAATAGAAGAGACTACAGATTAGAGAATATCATTCACCAACTATCTTAAAAGTGAAAAACTTCTAGAAAATTAATATGCATAGATATAACTCAAAAAAAGAACTGCACACTTTGTGCTTATCAATGATATTCTCTATAGGAGATCCTTCGATCAACTACTTATACGCTGTCTCTCAGACAAAGAGGTTAAAGAAATTATATATGAAGTGCATTTTGGAGTTCATAGGGCTCCTCAGTCGGCCCTAAAAATGATGATAAAGATCAAGTGTATAGACTACTATTGATCCACAATGGTGAGAGATTATATCGAATTCACAAAAAGATGTCACCTATGCCAAATTCATATTAACTCCATCCATCAATACCTAAATTCTCTACATCCAATAGTATCCTTATGTTCATTTGAGATATGGGGTACAAACATTATCGGCCTGATTGAACCATCTTCTTCTAGAGGTCATCGCTTCATACTAACAGCAAACGACTATTTCTCTTAGTGGATTGAAGCAATTCCATTGAAAAAAATAAAAGCAGATATTGTTATCCATTTCGACGTTCCTCGAAGGATCATCTCTGATAACGGACAATTCTTCAGAAGATTAAATGTAGGACAGTTCGCACATTATCACAAAATGGATTAGAGATTTTCATCCATCTACAAAATAGGCTGCTGAGGCATTCAATAAGACCCTCTCCAAGATCTTGAAGAAGGTAGTTGAAAGAAATAAGAAAGATTGACACCAAAAGCTTACTGAGGCACTGTGGGCCTATCGTACCACATATTGAACCTCCTACCCAATCAATGCCATATGCATTGATATTAGAGATTGAGGCAGTCTTGTCATTGGAAGTGCAAATCTTCTCTTTGAGGATTATCTTGTAAAAAGAAATTATGAGAGAGGATAGTGTTCATCTTCTCCTGGATGAGCTAAACTCCTTAGACAAAAGAAGGCTCACGACCTAGCGAAACCTAAAAATATAAAAATAATAAATGTTTAAGGCATACAACAAGATGGCTTGCCTTAGGTTCTTCCATAATGAAAAAATGGTCTTGGTTATGAAAAGACCCATAATCCCAAATCGAAACAAGAAAGACAAGTTCGAACCTAATTGGAAAGGCCCTTATATCATCGAAAGGATATTTGAAAGAGGATCCTATCAGCTGATCAATGACAAGAGGGAAAGGCCTATGCCACCAATCAATGACCGATTCCTCAAAAAGTATTATGCTTAAGATTTTAAGGCAACAACAATCACAATAAAAAGTGTCAATGTTTTCTGTATGACAGAATGTCTGGCTTTCTTAAAAAGGAATACTCTGTCAAATATGCACTTCATATTTTTTGAGGCAAAATATAGACACAAAATCTCACCCAATTTATATGACGATTGAATTCACACCCATAAAAGCCCACTCGTTGTAGTAACCCAAGTCCACTTTCATGTGGTAACCCAAATTCACTTCTATATGATAACCCAAGTCCACTTCCATATGACAACCCAAGACCATTTCCACATGTTAACCCTAACCCACTTTCACGTGACAATATAAGTCTACTTTTATGTGACAGCCTGAGCCCACTTTCACGTACTAATATAAGTCTACTTTCACGTGGTAAAGTAAGTCCAATTTTACATAGTAATTAACCCTACTTTCACGTGAAAAAATTCACATGGAGAAGCAAATTCTACTCATTGTGGCAAATTAAGTCCACTTATACATAACAACTCAAGTCCCCTTATACATGACAACCCAAGTCCCCTTATACGTGGCAACCCAAGTTTATTTTTACATGACAAAATAAGTTTACTCATTTTAGCAACTCAAGCCCGTTCAATATGGAAATTCAAGTCCACTTTCACGTGGAAATCCAAAATCATTTTCATATAGAAAAATCAAATTCACTTTCATGGCAGCTTAAATTTAGTCCCTACAGTGATTCAAAGCTAGTCCTCATGATAGCTCAAACTCACATGATCAATTTCTAGGGCATTGATATAAAAGATGAGCACTTGGGAAATTTATTTGCAACCACTCTTCTCGCTGAAAAAACTCATAAAGTGATGTGAAAGGGCGAATTTGTTTAAGTAAACTTTAGAATCCTACTCCAAATTAGAGTTGGATTCCTAATGAGCCAAATTTAGATGTTGAATTTAATCCCAAATTAGGATCAAAAGTTAAAATAAGATTTGGACCAAATTGGGACTTATAAATAAACTCCTAAAAATTTGTATTTGCAAATAAATCTCAAATTTTATCAAAAAAGACATTGAAAGTTTCAGAATTTTACAAATATATTTTTTCTGTAAAAAGACCCTTGAAATTTGTAAACTTATATTTTTTGTCCAACTTTTTCAAAAAATTATAAATAAATTTTTCAAAATTTTTACTTATAAATAAGTACATATTTTATCTAAAAAGGACTCTAAAAATTTTAAAATTTTACAATTGTGTTCTTTTTGTAAAAGGATCCTTGAAAGTTGTACAATTATATTTTTGGTCCAACTTTTTGGAAATGAGTCCAAATTTTATTCAAAAAGGACCCTAAAAATTTTAAAATATGTGATTTTTATAAAAAAAAAAGCCCCTAAAATTTATAAAATTATGCTTTGGTCCAATTTTTAAAAAAATTTTACAAATAACCCCCTAAAATGTATCATCCAAAAATAATAGAGAATATGAATTTTCTTATTGGAAAACAAATCCCAATCAATTACATAATTATGGCATGTAAAATTCACCCCAATCAAATCCTATTTATTTCCAAAATAAAATCAATTAATCGGTATCCCATTATACTCTATCATATCTTCTTAATTTAGTTCCAAAATCTTTTTTAAAACCTATAAAAAGACTGAGAAGCTTGCACAATAAAAATGACAATAACAGGAAGGAGAGATCAAAAATTCCAGAGCCATCATAAACAAAGAACGGGTAGGAGGAAATCACAAAAACTCAAACACAGAGCAGAAGAAAATAAGGGTAAGCTCTGCTTAAGCTTCTTTCTCCTTTGATACATTATTGTTGTTCTTTCTACTTTTCTCTCTCACATGAAACCATCTTCATGTTGACCGCTGCTTGTCGCCTATTCATCGAAACTATACCGACATCCTCTCTGATATGTGCTTAGTGCCATCTTGCCCCAATTGATCCTTGTATCCAAGGCAATAGCATCGTCACCTCTGAACTTCTACTTCACCGAGCCCTTTCACAAGGTCCACCGGCTTAGACCTCCCACAACTGCATCGCCATCTGCCTTCGCAAGCTCCAGCTGAGCCGCTGGCTTGGTTCACATCTCCAAGCTCAGACCAACCTCATTGTGCACCAACTTGCCTACCTGACATCGCTCTTCACCACGCCACCGGACAAGAAAGGCCGGATCCGGCCAAGAGGTGGCTGGATCTAGCCAAATATATATAAAAAAGAGGGCAACGGGGCTTCTCTGCCCAGTTGTAAAGAACTCAGTCGGATCTGGTTGGATGGTGGCTAGATTTGGTCGAGAGAAGGTGCAACGGTTGGGCTAGGAGGGTCGGCCATGAGAGATCCAAGAGAAAAAAGGGAGCAGGACATGCAGGCTTGGGGAATAAAAGGTGAATAAAAGAAAAAATTAATAAAAAAAGAAGTTGACTAAAAAAAAATTAGTAGTTGGCGGCCACGTGAGGACGAAGGGGGCATGGAAATGAAGAAATAAAAAAGAAAGTTGTCCAAAACAAAAAAAAAAGAGTTGTGTCTTAAATTTATTTTCATGCTACCACGGCCACTTGCTATTTTTGGTATTTTGATGGATTTCATTAATGTTATGGTCATCCACAGTTCTAGAAGATGGTGATAAAAATGACATATTTTGTGATTCTACTACGGCCACCCGCGATCCCCCAATATGGTGGTGAAGATAATAGATTCTGTGACTCTATTGCGAGCACATGCAACCGCCTTTACAGACGGCGATGAAGATAGTAGACTCAACAACCTTATTGCGGCTACTCACATATAAGTCAACATTTGGGCTCATAATCATCCAACCTTCGGGCTCACATTTTGGTCAGCCTTCGGACTCGCATCAAAGCCAACCTCCGAACTTGCTCTCCGCCAGTCTTCATGCTAGCATTTCAATTAGCCTTCAGGCTCACACCTATCCAACCTTTAGGTTCGCATCTTGGCCAGCCTTCAGATTTGCATCAAAATCAGCCTTCAAATTCACACCTAACCAGCCATCGAGCTTGAATCTCGGCCAACCTTCGGACTCGCATCGAATTTAGCCTTCAGGCTCACACCTATCTAGTCTTTGGGTTCACACTTAATTAACTTTTGGACTCAAACTTAACCAGTTTTTTAGCTTGTATTTTAGCTAGCCTTCATATTCGCACCTAACTAGCCTTCGAATTCGCACTTATCTAATATTTGGGCACTCATCTAAACTAGCCTTCGAGCCTGTACTCGGTCAATCTTTGGGCATGCATCTAAGTCAACTTTTAGGCTCATATTCAGCTAACCTTTGGGATCACACCAAGCCAGCTTTCAGGCTCACACTAGGCCAGCCCTCGGGCTCACATCATAGCCAGCGTTTGGGCTTGCATCATTAGCCAGCTTTGGGGCTCACATCTAAACCAGTCTTTGGACTTGCACTTAATCAGTACTTAGGCTCGCACTAAGCTAGATTTCGGGCTCGCGAACTAAACTAACCTTTGGGTTTGCACATTTGAAATTGTACTATGAGTCTATTTAAAATCATCATAAATAGCCAAGGACCTTCAAATTAATCTTCTTAATATGGAGTAATTCAACCATATTAAAATTAAACTCAATCAAAATAAATGGACCAAAGCCAAGTTGGCTCAAATGGATTTAAATTAGTCAAAGAAATGGGTTAAAATTCAAATTGACATGAACTCCAGAAAATTTAAATTGAGTTAACCTAAACTAAATAAACTCATATTCAACTATAATCAGACTCAAGACTTGTTGATTTAAAAATCAAATTGAGTTTAAATCAAATCCAAACCAAAGGGATAAACACAAAGTTAAACCAGAAACAGGCTAGGCTAAGGCTGAAATAAGACTAAGTTGAGCTAAATCGACTTAAACTTGAACCAAAATCAAGCAGACCCGGACTCTATAGAGGTCCAACATAGAGTCAAAACTTAACTCAAGTTAAATGAAATCAAAATCAGACCTGAACCATATTAGTTTTAATAAAACTAATTAGGGTCAAATTGAGTCCTATAGGGAGTGTTGAAACTTCGATAATACTCCAAAACTATGAGTAAAGAGTGATGTCACCCTCTGACTTGAACTTAAATTAGTTCAAATAGAACTAAATAAGGTCAAACTGAGTCCTACTAGGTGTATTATTCCTTCAATAATACTCCAAGACTATGAACAAAGGGTGATGTTACGATCCTAACTTTAACTAGAATTAGTTCAAATGGAGCTAAATTTGGTAAAACTGAATCTTGCTAGGTATGCTACAAAAGCCTTCAGCAGCTCTTCAAAGCTATATCTAACTATTTAAGTTGTTGATAATACTATCAAATTAAAGAAGTTAATTACCAATAAATTCAAAGTCGTTGACCACACTTTAGGCTAGTTAACTCCAGAAGCTGTCAACAATGCATGTTTTGGGCTAAGCCAATCCAAAAGCATTGGCAAAGCTTCAAATCAAACCAAACTAAGGTAGGCTTAAATTCACTCAGTTACCATAATACCTTGTTTAAAAGAAGTTAATCGCTAACACAAAGCTGTCAACCACATTTCAAAACTATACCCAACCCTATAAGTTGTTGGTGATGCTATCAAATCAAAAAAGTTAATTGCTAACATGTTCAAAGCTGTTAGCCACACTTCCAAGCTTTATCTAACTCCATAAGCCATTGGTGATGCTATCAAACTAAAGAATTTAATCGCTAATATGCTTAAGGTTATTGATTACACTTGAAAATTATAACCAACTCCATAAGCCGTTGGTGAGGTTGCTAAACTAAAGAAGTTAATTACTAACACGCTTAAAGCTATCAGCCATACTTCGAAGCTATACTCAACCCCCTAAGCTATCGGTGACCCTACCAAATCAATGAAGTCAACCAACAATGTGTTTAAAGTCATTGGTTATACTTCAAACTAGTCAACTATATAGCTACCCCATAAGCAGTTGACACTGTGCCCCTACAAATTAGTCAACCATATAAGTAGTTGATCATGCACCCCTTCAGAGTAGTCAACCACACAAATAGTTGACGATGTGCCTTTCAAGCTAGCCAACCCTAAAAGTAATTGGCGATGCATCTTCGAGCTATACTCAAACTCATAAGCTATTGATGACACTACCCAAATCAATGAAGTTATCGCCTATGCCTTATCGGTTATGGAAATACTTCAAAATCAAAAAAATTATTGCTTATGCCCTATCAGCTATGGAAATACTTTAAAGTTAAACAGAGTTATCATCCATGCCTTATCAACTAATAAAAATACTCCAACCCAAACAAAGTTATCGCCTATGTCCTGTCGATTATGGAAACACTTCAAGGTTAAATAGTGTTATCATTCATGTCTTATCGACTAATGAAAACACTTTAAAAACTAAAGAAGTTATCACCTACACTCTATCGATTACGAAAATATTTCAAGGTTAAACAGAGTTATAGCCTACACTTTATCGGCTAATGAAAATACTTCAACCCAAATGGAGTTATCACCTATACCTTGTCAGGTATGAAAATATTTTAAGGTTAAACAGAGTTATCATCCATGGCTTATCGATTAACAAAAACACTCCAACCCAAACGAAGTTATCACCTATACCCTATCAGCAATGAAAATATTTTAAGGTTAAATGGAGTTATCGCTCATATCTTATTGGCTAATTAAAATAATACAACCCCAACAAAGTTATTGTCAATGCCTTATTCGCTAACAAAAATACTCCAACCCAAATAAAATTATCGTCTTTGCTTTATTGGCTATGAAAGTACTTCAAATCTCAAAGTTATCATTGAAGCTCAAAGCAACTAAAAATATTTCAAACTTCTCTCATGTCTTTCCACGGTTTGGGTCAGACGCCATGCGGTCTAGCGCAAGGGGAGCAAGTCAGCAACATGTTAAAGCTTCTTCTCTACTCTCTCTTTTGTTTTTCTTTCATATTTTTTATAATTTTATATTGAAAGTAAGGCATGCCCTTGCTTAAGTCATATATTATCTTTCACAAAATAATTAAATAATACTTTCTTCTTTATTTTGTATCTTTATTTTACTAGCTAGATTTCTTACTTTAGCATATTTCTAACAATTGTCAAGGGAATTAATAACATGGGATTGTACCTGTTGGAAGTCAATGTTCCTATAGAACCTGATAATACACTTTAAATTAAAATAAAATATTAATTTATAATTCAAGATCGAGGTCTTTGCTATATCCAGTGGTCGAAATTGATCCCACATATTTGAAGTTAACTTCTCTTATTCTTTCATTCTTTCAGTATTCTAACTCTTAGTTCAGCCATAAGTCCTATATTTTTTCCATTTCGTAGGATGCCACTTTTATGAAGCTCAGAGGGAAGCAAGCTTTGAGAAAACCAAGTCTAAGCAAGAGGTGGATCTATGTTTCTCTCGACTCATATCCCTCCAAAGCAGCTTGGAGGAGTAAAAGGGGAAGGCGGAAGAAGAGAAGAACCTCTTCATTGTCGAGCATGACTCAACCTTGTTAAACTTGAAGGTGATGAAGGCTAAGATGGAGGCAATGATGACTTAACACTAGACTACCCTAAAGGAGACCTATACCACCATTGTTGCCAACTACTTCTAGAACAAAGAGCACACCAATGCCCTGAAAATGACTAAGTTACATGCCATTATAGAATTCAATGCAAGCAATGGATATCTTAAGGAGTGTGCCAAGCTCTCCACCCAAGGCTTCACTAAAAGTTACCTTGTTTGTAAGGACATAATGAAGCAAACCCATCACGACACTGACTTCGACCCAGAAGATCTCCGCATCAAGCTCTACAATGACTTGAGAGCTCAACGCCTCAAGTGGGAGTATAAGACACTTCTTAGAGGGAGAAGGAGGTTAGTGCAAAGATGGTGGGTAAGAGTCTGAAGGGGGAGGAGGCAGCAGAGGCCAAGGTCAAGGTCATTTCGAGGCTTGAGAAGTCAACACCTCTAATTATTTTTTATTGATTTATTTTGTAATAGGAAAGTTTTTGTACCAATATTTTATTTTAATAAAATTTTTCTTTCCTCCTGTGTCTTCATGTTTTTCTAGCTATTCTTTTGACTTTTTTAACTTTGCCTAATCTTACCCTAATGTTCCCAATGGCTAAGATGGTCATGCATTCTAACTTTATTCAAGGTGAATTCCTTGAAGTATTACCTTGGTGCAAATCAACCAGGATTCTCTTCAGGAATATTTTCTAGATAGGGATGCCTCATCCAATATACGTGGTCAAACTGCAAACTTGACTCCATCCTTATGGTTTTGTTGGCACCTTATGTTATGTTTTCTTTTATCCAACACTAAGCTTGCCTTTGACTTTGTTTGGACCTAAGCATTTTGCTTGGTATGACATTGAATCCATTACCTCATCTTGACAGAAGCCCTAGGTCTTGGTATTGGATCGAGGTTTTATGCCTCGTCTAATATGAGCTCTTTATACCTAGCATTGGGCTGGTATTTTATGCCTCATTTGATCCAAGATCTTTGTGGTTGTCATTGGGTTGAGGTCTTATACCTCATCTGATCCGAGATCTTTATGCCTGGCATTACACCAAAGTCTTATGCTTTATCTGATTCGAGGTAATTGTACTTGGCATTGAACTGAGTCTTTTGCCTCATCTGATTTGAGGTTTTTGTGTCTGGCATTGGACCGAGGTCTTATGCCTCATCTGAGCTGAGGTATTTGTACCTAACATTGGATCAAGCTTTTATGTCTCATCTGATTCGAGGTCTTTATGTCTAGCATTAGGCTGAGATCTTATATCTCGTTTGATTCGAGATCTTTGTGTGATCTTCTGGGTGAAGACTTAGTTGTAAAACACAAACTTTGTTGGAAAGTAAGTGAGACATGGTTGTAAAAATAAAACATTCTAAGGTTGTCGATACGTCATGTCCTTAGGAGTACTTGGCTATTTGGATACTCGATCTTGAATGCTCCTAGTCTCATAACTCAGGAAACTCTAAATAGCCTAACTCAGTTTGGAGAGAGTTTTTTCAAGATTTGATCGACAAGCTTGACTCGACATAGTACCCAATTGCTTAGTTATAGTTCTCCATTACGGACTCGGGTATTGTAGTAGCATGTCATTCACTATTAATACTCAACAATCTTAGTTCAAGCCTTCTCTTAGATCACCAACACAAGATCCTTCTCTATTAAAGATGTCAAATAAGTCATGCTGGGCTAGCATGACCTATTTTAATTGGCCACTATACTATTATGTGTTGTGCTTGGCACGACCCACAATAGTAGCAGGCCATGGCCAGCATAGCCTGTAGGAAAAAAATAGTCGTTAGGCATGACCCGCAACCCATAAGCATGTAGGTCATGTCGTGCTTGATCCACTATTTTAGAAATTATTTAAAAGATAAATAAGTAAATACACATAGTTAAAATAATTCATAATAAATTAGAGTTTGGTTGATTAGTTGATTAGGGTGTAAGGTTTTTTTTGAAATAGACTTGGGTTCAAATCACATATGGAAAAAGAGAAAGGAAGGAAAAAAATAAAAATTTGGGCTAAGCAAACCCACATGTTGTGTCGTGCTCATCCCAATCATGCTACAGTCCGTGCCTGGCCTGGGGGCTACAAGCCGGATGCCAAGCACAGGCCCACTATTGTAGAATTCAGGTCATACCAAGCACGGCCCATTACGAGCCGTGTTGGGCTAACCTGTGGGCTTGCAGCCCATTTTGACACCTCTATTCTCAACTCGGTTATTTTTCTCATTTAGCAAGGGATCATAACTCTAAATTTGTGAGAAGTGAGTCCAATTTTCATAATGATGATTGTCTTGACCCTATAGGCGGGTATATAGGGTGACTTCTTAGTTGTCATCCAAGGAGTGGTTCGATAGGACCACAAAATATGTGGTAGCTCTTCGACTTAGGCACCCTTTGTACTTTCTAGACATTTCTTTATTCGTATGAGCAAGGTTTGATTTGTTACCTGAGCCATGCCATTGACTTGGAAATGTGCTACTGAGGTAAATTTGTGCTCAATATGGATATTAGTGCAATCCTTCCTGAACTTTGAGCTATCAAATTGCTTCCCATTATTTATAACTAGCACTCGTGAAAGTCCGAACTTGCAAATAACATTCTGTCAGAGGAACTCTTGGATTTTCTTCTCGGTTATTGTAGCAAACAACTCAGCTTCCACTCACTTGGTAAAGTAGTCAAAAGTGACTACTAAGAATTTTCTCTATTTTGAGGCTATTGGAAAAGAACTCAGGCTATCCAGTCCCCATTGGTCAAAGAATCACACCGCTTAGTCTTTGGTACTATTTATATTTGGATACAAACTTTGATATCTCAGTGGCCATGTTGATTCAATAATATCCTTACTTGAGGAGTTTGTATGTCAAAACTTGTCCTCCTCCATGACTTCCACATATCCCCTTGTGGACTTCTTAGAGGGAATAACTAGCTTCCTTGGATCTCAAGTAGTAAAGTAGTGGTCATGAGAGTGACCTCTTATATAAGATTCTATTTATCAAGGTGAATTTTGGAGCTCTTCCAAGCTTCAATTAGTTCTCCAGGAAGTTTTGATTTTTCCAAATAAGTAATAATAGGGTCTATTCAACTTAGTCTATGTCTCCTGCACTCACCTTAATGTTTTCTAAAAAACTTAGCTACTAGAGAATCTCCACAAAAATCTACCTCGATTTTAGATTTGAGGAGGCCAAGGCAAGTTGTGCAAGGGCATCTACCTCGATGTTGCTATTCTGAGGTACATATAAAATCTCAACTTGTTCTATTCTTACCATGAGCTTTCATGCCTCAATTAAATACTATACCATAGTTGCCTTTCTGGCTATATACTCCCCGATAATCTGTAGGTATATAAGTTAATAGTCACTAAATATCTTGAGGTTTTTAGCTCCTACCACCAATTCTATGCATAATTCGAGGAGAAAAGCTTTGATGAAGCCTCAAATTCTAGCCGAGCTGAGTACTCAATTACTCTTCCATTTAGACTTTGGAGATATGAAATCGAAATTGACCACTCGGGATAGTGAAGACCCCGAGAAGTAGCCTTGAAATAACAAATTAGAAGTATAGTAGTTTGAATGCGTAATTAGATGTTATGGAAATATGACTTCCAAGAAATACAAACTTTTATTATTAATTATCCTAACGATTGTTAGTAATCTCCTAAAATGAAAAAATCTAACTAATAAAGATAGAGACACAAGAAAAAAAGAAAGCATAATTTGATTGATATGAAAAAAAAGATACATGACTTAAGTAAGGGTATGTCATTATTTTACATTTTAAAGAATTTAAGTTCATAAATGATATGAGATAAAAATAGGAATGTGAAAGGCTTGATGTTTTCTACTATCCCGCTCTTGTATGCTGGATCATGAAGAGTTTGACTCAAATAGGTTGTGATTTGACTGTTGGTAAATGTCAATAATTTGGTTTTATGGTGTTATCTGATGAGATGTGGAAGGTGATGAGAGGAGTTTAAAGTATTTCCAATAACTTTGAACTTTGGCAATAATTTCGTTGGATGGTGTTATTGGTGGCTTATTGAGATTCACCTGAAGTGTCTCCGATAGCTTTTATCTTTGGCGATAACTTCATAATTTAAAGAATTTTCGTTAGCTAATAAGGTATTGGTAATAACTTCATGATTTGAAGTATTTCTGTTAGTCAATAAGACGTTGACAATAACTTCATGTTTTAAAGTATTTCTATTAGCCTATAGGGTATTGGCGATAACTTCATTTGACCTGAAATATTTTTGTTAGGCTGGTGACATTGGCACTAACTTCATTTGGTTTGAAATGTTTTCGTTAGCCTAATGGCATTGGCAATAACTTCATTTAGTTTAAAGTATTTTCATTAGCTAATAAAACATAGGTGATAAGTTCATAATTTAAAATATTTTATAGACAATAAAGTGTAGGCAATATCTTCATGATTTGAAGTTTTTCCATAATCAATAAGGCGTAGGCGATAATTTCATTTAAATAAGGCATTTGGTTGACAGACTAAGCGAGTTCAAACCTACATTACTTTAGTTTAATTTGATAATTGATGTCCTCTTAGGCATATTTTTTATTAAATTTAGAGTGTTGTCAATACTTTTGGGTTAGCTTAACTTAGAAGATACAACACCAACAACTTTTGAGGTTGACTAGCTTTGAAGTGTGACCAACGACTATGAGCTTATTGTTGGTTAACTTTATTTGAACAAAACATTGTGGCTGATTGACTAAGCAAGTTCAAGGTTATTTTAATTCAGTTTGGTTTGATAATTGACGGCCTCTTAGTATATTGTTGATTAAATTTAGAGCATTGTCAATATTTTTGAGTTGGATTAGCTTGAAAGATGCATCGGTAATGATTTTTTGGGTTGACTAGCTTCGAAGTATGACTAATAGCTATGAGCTTGTTGTTGGTTGACTTTATTTGAATAAGTCATTAAATTTGCCTTAATTTCAAGCTTTCCTTAATTTAGTTTGATTTAATAATTGATGGACTCTTAGGCATGTTATTAATTAAATTTGGAGTATTGCCAAAACTTTTGGGTTGGCTTAGCTTGGAGATGTGCCATCAAAAGCTTATGAGGTTGACTAGTTTTGGAGTATGATCAATAACTATAAGATTATTATCAGTTGACGTTATTTAAATAAGGCATTATAGCTGACTGATTAAGCGAGTTAAAATCTACCTTAGTCCAATTTGGTCTAAAATTTAGATTCAGTTTGGTTTAAGTCTGATATGATTCAATTCAATATTTAGAACTTGATTTAAGCTCAAATCTGATTTGATTCAATTTGGGTTAGATTTGACCTTATATTGGGCCTTCATCGAGTTCTTATTAGATCCTTAATAAATATTGATTCCAAACCTTGATAGATTCTCATTTGGTCCTTAATAGATATTTAATAGATATTGAATTTGACTCTTAATAGGCTCTTAATGGATTTTTAATGGATTTTAGATTCTACCTTTAATGGGTTCTTAATAGATCCTTGCTCAACTCGCTAATAGGTATGGCTTCGACCTATGTTGGACCCTTATTAGATTTGGGTTCTAACTTTGGTTCAATTTCAAGTCAATTTAAGTTCAACTTAATTTTGGTTCAAGTTTGATCTAGTTTTGGTTTGAGTTTGAGTTTGAACTAACCTAATTATGGTTTTGTTTGAATTTGATTTTACCCAATTAGAGTTTGATTCAAGTTTAATTTGACCCAAACTAGACTTAATTTGAACTTAACTTGATTTTGAGTTAACCCAGTTAGAACCTTATTAAGATTGAATCTAAACTGATTTGGTTTAGTTTAACTCAATTTAAATTTTGGGTCTAGTTTAATTTGAGTTTTAGTCTATCTAGTTGATTAATTTAGGTTTATTTGATAATTCATTTGAGTCAATTTGGTTTTGCTTATTCACTTGTTCTAATTGAGTTTAATATGATTGAGTCACTTTATATTAATTAATTTGATTTGAGAGTTCTTGACTGTTATGATAACTTTGGGTGAGACTTCGAGTTGGTCATAGATACTTGAGCTTGAGAGCTAGCTGAGATGAGCAAGCTTGAAAGCTAGCATAGAGGTGTGAACTCGAAGGTTGGCTTGGGTACAAGCTCGAGGGTTTGCCAATTTAGTAAACCCGAAAGTTGACTTATAGTTTCGATGGGTCCAAAAATTAGTCTATAATTACAACAAATCTAATGGCTAGCTTATAGTTGCGAGGGACCCAAAGGCGGGCCTATGATTTCGGTAGACCCAAAAGTTGGCCTGATTTTGATGGGTTTGACGGCTAGTCTGATTTCGATGGGCCTGAAAGATGGCTTGGTTTTGACAGGCCTAAAGGCTAGTTTGAATTCGACAGGCCAGAAGACTAGCCTGGTATTGGCGAATTTGAAGATTGACTTATAGTTTCGATAGGTCCAAAAGCTAGCCTATGATCTCGGAAGACCCGAAGACTAATTTATAATTTCAGCGAACCCGAAACTTGATCTATAGTTTTAGCGGGTCCGAAAGGTAGTTTACTTTCGATGGGCCCTAAAGTTAGCTTATTATTTCGGTGGATCTGAAGACTAATCTGAATTTGGCAAGCCCAAAAGCTGGTCTAGTTTCAGTGGGTTTGAAAACTGATCTAGTTTTGGTGGATCTAAAGGCTAGCCTAATTTCGATGGATCCAAAGGTTAATCTAGTTTTGGTAAGTTCAAAAACTGACCTATAATTTTAACAGACCTAAAGGTTGACCTGTAGTTTCGATGGACCCGAAGACTAATCTAATTTTAATGGACCTAAAGACTAGCCTAGATTTGAGGAGTATAAAGACTAGTTTAGATTCAACAGACCTAAGAGCTAGTCTAGACACAAAACCACGGGTACTTGTAATATTGATGGAGTTTCATCGTAATATGAAGAGCTAAGATCAACCATGATGATGATGAAGTTTCATTTGATATATCAAAAACTGCAAGTCACTGCGACAGTGACAACAGCGGAATTGAGGTAAGTGAAATCTTTTTTTTCTGCTGGTCAGAAATTTTTTTTTTTTTCCCCAACAATCCTTATTTTTGAAAAAAAGAAATTTCCTTTTATTTCCTTCTTCTTTCTTTCTCAACCATGCCTTCCTCCTCTTCCTCCCGAAGCCGTAGCCCCCCTTATCTCCTTGACCGTGCAATGGAGGGGACCGAGGTCCCCTGTCCTCAGATCTAGGTTGGACTTGGCATTGCTCTAGTCGGATTCGGTGTTGATTGGATGTTAATAGCCGTCGGAGGTGGTTGGATCTTGGAGGTGGTGGCAAAGAGGCTAGAGGCGATGGCAGAAGCCTTGATCGATGAGGAGAAAGAACGAAGCCCGCATTAAACAGAGAAGGAGCTTGGCTAGGTGGGTGTGAGCAGAGATAGGGTTCTGGCGCAGAGGCGCTAATGTGCGAGTGGCTCGGGAGGGATTGTGTGCATGGTAGGGCTGCGCAACGTGCTGGAGACAAGCCGGTGAGGTGCGGGCCGCGTGCTAGGGCACTAAAAGTGGTGGTAGCTCGGCTGACGAACGACTCGTGGAGGCAGTGGCTCAAATAGTTGCAGTACAAGCACGGTGAAAGGCGGAGCTCGTGATTGCGGACACAGGAGCAAGTGGGAAGGCAAGTAGAGGCTGGGTCGAGCGGAGGGGAAGGCGGAGACGTCGCGGGCTAGGGCAACTTCAGACGAACGGGAGGGCGGTGGGCCTTACGGGCGTAGAAGAGTTCCGGCGATGGGTGGAAGCCTGCTCTCATATAGGAGAAGAAGGAGAGCAAGGAAGAAGAAAAGGACAATGATAATAAAAAAAAAATAAAGTAAAAAAAAAAACCCCTTGCTTATTCCTTTTGCTTGTTGCTAATTGTTTTTTGTTTGATTTCTTTTCTGATCTCCTCCTTGATTTTCCTACAATAGTTTTCTAATCCTTTTTTTCTTTTTTTTTTTGATATTTACAAGTTTATATAAGATTTGAAGAGAGAGTTAGTTTGGAATGAATCTCATTCAAATTTAAATTAAAAATTTTATTTATTCATTTTGGATAAGTTCTATTTGGGTTAGGTAGTTGTGAATATGTTTGTTTAAAATTAGATATGCTTATAAATGAATATAGATAACTTTATTTGATATAGATGATAATAATTTAACAATTATACTAACTTTAAAATTTGAATTAATAAGGGGATTATTTGTAATTTTTTCAACAAATTTAGATCAAATTATAATTCTATAAATTTTAAGAGTCTCTTTATAAAGAGAGCTTATTTATAAAATTTTGGAACTCCTAAAGACCTTTTTGAATAAAATTTAAATTTATTCATAAATAAAATTTTTTGATGGACTTATTTGCAAAAAAAAGAGATTTTAGGGGTTTAGTTGCCAATATATAATTCTTTTTGTTCGCAAACTCTGAATTTCATAATAATCAAATTATAATTATCGATCTTTTGAGAAATTTATTTGCAAATCCTAACTTTTGTGAAACTGATTTATAATTTTAGTATTTTATTCAACTTTTCTGTAAAATTTTCATCTCAAGACCTTATTTGTAAGAAAAATCCGACAATAGACATTTTTGTATGAATTCATTCAATTTAGGGACCTATTTATTATATTTTTTATTTTAGCTCAATTTTTGAATAAATTTTGTTCCTAATTTTGATCCAAATATCTGGCTTATTCAGCATACTTTAGCTTAAGCCCGTATTTCTTAAGAATTCGAGTCTAAATTGAGCTCAATTTTTGATCAAATTTGATTATGATTTAGATTCAATTGAGACTCATGCTTAAGGCATAATTTACAGGCATACAAAATTTAATTAGGATCATATTTTGATTATGATAAAAATCACCTAAAATAAGAGGACTACTCTAATGCGGCACCCTGACTCGTAAGATGAGCCATCAACTTGAATCTCCCATAGTTCAAATTCTAATTCAGACAAGTATGATGTAGTTTTTGCCATGAAGTCCGTTAGAGCCTGTGCTTTGATGACCTTTTGAGCTTCAAAGGTCACCTGGAATTGGCTTAATTCAATTGATCACTTAAGTAATCTGAAGCTTTTGATCTTTGTAGTGTATATCAAAGTGGAAGATTGGTGAGCACTGTAACTAAAAGTGTTTGGAAGTATAAGCGAAGCTTCCAAATTGCTAGAACCATGGCATATGCAAGCTTTTATAGAGGTGGGTACTGAGTTTTTGCTCTTGTGAGCACATGGCTCACATAGTAAATGGGATGCTACTTTCCCCCTCGATCTCTATTAGCATCAAACTCACTGTTTGGTCTAAAACCTCAATATAAAGGAAAAGTATCTCATTTAGCTTAGGTCTTACTAGTAGAGAAAACTCGACCAAGTATTTCTTTAGGCTCTTAAAGGCTCAGACATAGTCCTCAGTCCATTCAAATCCTAAGCCCTGTTTGAGAGCTTTGAAAAAAGAGTCATTTTTCTCCTAACCTTAACAAGAAGCGATTGAGTGCCGCTAAGTGACCTGTGAGTATCTATATTTCTTTAATAAAACTCGGAGGCTTTATTTTCCTCATTGCCTCGATCTTCTCAAGATTAGCCTCAATTCTCCACTCTGAGGCAAGGTAACCTAGAAATTTTCCCGAACCTACTTCGAATGCGCACTTTCTCGATATTCAACTTCATCCTAAACCTTGGTCCATAATGAAGACTATTTTTTCTCATCCTTTTCATGCATTCGAATTTGGTGGTAACTTGAGAATGCATCAAAAAAGCTTAAGAGTTGATGGCCTAGGGTAAAATCTACAAGTTGATCTATGCAAAAGATAGTTATCTTTAGAGTAAGCCTTGTTCAAATTAGTGAAATCGATGTGCATTCTCCACTTGTCATTACGTTTTTTTTGCCATCACCATATTTGCCAATCATTCAGGGTAATGGATTTCTCGATAAATCCTATATTAAGAAGTTTGTTTACCTCTTCGGCAATGGCTCTTTGGTGCTCGAGAGCGAAGCGCCTTTTTTTCTGTTTGATTGATTTGTGGTTTTCTACCACTGCAAGCTTATGTTGAACGACTGAGGTGTCTATACTAAGTAGATGTTCCAGAGACCATGTGAAGACATTTTGACTCTCCCGCAAGAACTCTCCTAATTCTATGTGACGAGTCTCCATAAGATTCACACCGATCATCAATGTTCTCCTTGAGTCTTCATCAATAACAAGATTAACAAGCTGCTCCATGGGTTTGGCCTACACCTTCTTTGGTTCGGGGGGAGACTCATTGATCTCAGCTAGTGCCAAGCCTTTATCTTTCGGGTCAATGTTGTTTTGCTAATATGACACCTCGCACTTCTTAGCAAGACTTTGGTCACCCCATGTTTTACCTATGACATGTTTAGTTGAAAACCTCATAACTAAGTGAGAAGTTAAGATTACCACTTGTAGTTGATTAAATGCCAGATGACCTAGCATCATGTTGTATGTCGAGCTTGTTCAAACTATGACAAACTTTGATTTGATGGTAGTGCTTCTGGAGTTTTCTCTGACCATGAGGAGTAGGTCAATTATGCCAATTGGAGTAACTGAGTCTCTAGTAAATTCAATGAGCACTCCAACATATGGCTCCAACTTTTGCTTGATTTTCATATGGCTGTAGGCCTTAATAAATAAGATATTAGCTAAGATTCCCGTACGTACTATGATATGTTATGTAGTGTAGCTATCTAGGACTGCTGAGATTACCAGTACATTATTGTGAGGTATTGAAATTCCTTCCAAATTATTTATAGAGAATATTTTTTTTTATGCTCAGGTACACAATGTTGGTTTTCATCGGCTCCTCCTAAACCTATTGCTCCCTAGTGATGGTTCAACATTAACTGTTTGACACCAAGACTTCACTTTGGGTTAGTGGGCTTACCAAGATCACATTAAGATTTCCTTTTATCAGGTGATTATGCAACTCTAGAGTGGGATTCTTTTGTGGAGAGGTCCAAGGGCAAGGCTCTTGCACACGAGTCTCTTTGTTTTCTCACTTCGATGAACAAATTACTCGAGGTGTCCATCTTATATGAGCTTTTCAATTTCATCTTTGAGGTGCCTATATTATTTAGTATTATCGTCATACTCTCGATAAAAATGACAGTACCCTGACTTGTTGAGGTGTTGTCGAGTTGTCCGAATTGGTAGAGGCCTTCACAGGAAATCTTGATGTTCAATTTGAGTAAGGACTTTGGATCTTGAGTTATTTGGTAGGGTGTAAGCTTAAAACTCGTGCCTTCATTCTTCGGGCTTGCACTCTCTCAACTCGGTTCTTAGTTTCTTTAGCTTATGGAGCTTTATTTCTTGAGATTCTTTCTTTACTTTGCTAGAACACTCAGACTCTTTCTTGGCCACAATTACTTTTTTGACATCAATGTATTCTCAAACTAACTAGATGAACTCTATGAGGCTTATAGGAGGTTGATGAGTCATTTCATAAGCAACTCGAATATGTTGAATCGCATTGATTGCAACTGCTAGGACAATGAAACTATCCAACTCGATGACCTCAAGCTGAGCCTTGTTAAATTGAGCCAAGTACACTTTTAGGCTTTCGCCCTTTTTTTGTTTTAGTATTAACAATGTAGAGGGATCCTTTCACCGGATACTAGCATGACAAACTGTTGTACGAATCTATCTGCCAGATAGTCAAAGCAAATAATAGAGTACCCCGAAAGTCTGGAGTATCAAATCCAGACTAGACCTTACAGAGCCATAGGAAATACCTTGCACATAGTTGAATCTCATGTTCTTTGTAGAATCATGGCATTTTTTTAATGTACTAACATGATCCATCGAACCTTTATGCCATCATACACCTTATAGGGAGGCTATTAGAACTTCAATTGTATAGAGGAATATACTACCTCAGGTATTAGAGGGGCGTCATATCTCACCTGAGTTGGATGAGTCAGTGTCCCAAGTGGTTCTCAGATTAAATGCGAGATATCCTCCCTTTGGGTGCTTCGAGTAGTTCTGACTGAGGCTTGACTAACATGTGTGTAATATGTGACCTTATTGACCAAATCATATATAGGGTCATACCTATTATAGTCCCTCAAGGCATGATAACAAAAAAGAGGAGCCAAAGTTGAGGGATTATATTGATCTTGGTGAAGCTGTTCGTTGAGTTATGCAAGACTCAATGAAGGATGGTATGATGACTCACCTCGTTGGTTCGGTGTCGCACCTAGGTTTGATTCTGGAGCATTAGTTGCTGCTAAGTATAATGAGGTGGCAGGATTAGCATTGCTTGAGCTTGATTTTGTAATTGTTGAACTTGGAGATTTTACATAGTTTACACTTGAAACTCAAGAAGTTGAGTTATCTACTAAATGGCTATAGCCAAGGTTTGAAATTCTTGATGACTCACTAAGTTGGAAGGTCCTGGTGACACCTAGGGTACTATTTGTAGAAGGGGTGTCCAAGGTTTTTGCGGCATTTGAACCATCGAGTTTGCCCACTGGGTCAATTCACCCAGTATGTTGGATGAATTATGCAATTCTGTTGGTGCCAAGGCCATCTAGCCCCCTAGGGAGATTTTTTGACAATGATAATTGCTAGGAGGCATAGCGGGAAGACAGTCCAAGTTCTCTTAGATTTATAAGGAAGAGTAGCAAAGCAGATCTCAATAAAAACACCATTATTGATGGAGCCCAATTTACCATCAGTTTTGGTATGAGAGACTCCTTAAGATCTTAATCCGCTAGCCTACCCTTCTTTTAATTTATATAGAAAAGAACCATGAAGGAGACTGCCAAAAACTCTCCGGCGATGATTGTTTCGATGCTCAAATTAGTTTCACACTTAGAAATGAAGATGGAATAAGAGATAAGGTATTAGTCCTTTACCCTTATGATTGTCCTATTATTTATAGTGCTTTCAAAGATTTGGCATATCCAGATCTCATGATTTTGGGTAATCGTTCTGCTGAATTTTTTTGTAAAGAGAGGGATTAATCCTAGATCCCTTGGCATTTGCTCCTAAAAAAGCTACATATTAATTGGCTAGTATATCAGTGCTAACGGACCAAATCTAGTGAGTTTGTTACAGTCAAATTTTGAGATATGGTTGACCTTTCCTATGAGCTTATTTATATCTGAAATTACTGAGCTCATAATAGCTTGGTATATTGGCGAGTCCTTAGTTCGGACACTTTAATCTGTGACTTGCTCTTTAAGCTTAGTTTGATTGACTTTTCTAACTCAAGAGGTTTAATTTGAAACTTATCCTTTAATTACCTCGGTTAGTGATTTTGTCTTCATTCCATACGCATCTAATTTCTCTGAGTAGTCACTTAACAACTTGATATATCATTAATATTTTACATTATAATAATTTTAAAACTCAATATAGCTTATCAAAATTATTTTTTTTGATATTTTTCAAGACTGTCTCGTGACTATTGAGAACCAAGTCTGATAAAATGATTGACTCTATTGATTTCACCTAGACACTGTTTAGTAACAGCTTAAACGAAGGATTTGTTAAATTAGTGTGCGCCATTTTTAACATTTGTTTTAGGATTAACGCTAACATGCCTCATAGGCATGTTAAAGCACGAATTAGGCATGCAAGTTAGGGCATAAATTCATGAATTACTTCTTTGATTTTGCTCTAACTTATTCATGAATTTTGACTTTTTGCTCATAATTTATTATCACTCTATACAAAAAATTTGGAGAGTTGACACATAACAACATTATATGCTTATGAAACTGACATCCTATAAACTTTCATAAGCATACAAAACTATATTTAGACATACTTATATAAGAATAATATCTCACAATTAAAATCAATAAATTTTTAAAATATGTGAGAGTAAATATTAAATTTCAAACTAACAAATTTACATAAATCTTAATTGAAGTAAAATATAATGCCTCTAATTAACTAGTAAAACTTACTTGGCTAAATCTCTTAATATTGATTAAATGTCAATTTACAAGCAAATGAGTCATTCATGTTAAAATATATATATAATTTAAATTCTAAAAACTAAATTTTACACATATTTTAAAATCATATAATCATAAAATACAATATAATCAAAATATAATATATTGGACTATATAACAGAGTTATCTTATCAAATTCAAAATTTCGAAACACATTCAATTTTTTATTTAAAACATATTTTAGTTTTTAATACCAACTATAGTCATACATTTAATATAGCGATACAAGTCATACACGTTATACATGAACTCAGGTCACATCACAATGTAATGCTTAACTCCTATGATTAGGTTACATTATACAATTAGAACCGATCCCTCACGAGCATATATACATGTTGACATGATCAAGATTTTTTCTCATTATCAGGACACATTAAATAATCAGAATATAAATATATTAGGAGATATTTAGCAAAATCTTTTTTGGTCCTTATACAATTTTATAACAAAAATAAATAACTATAAATTTGTTTTATGAATTTTAAAAAAAGAATTTTTATTTTATTTTAAAAATATATATAATATCGATCTTGTATTTAATAGATTATTTATCACATAATATGATAATATCAAAAATCATAAACATCTAAAGATAATTTATATATAGTAACACAGGATGGAGTGACTTATTTATTTAACACAATCATGATAAATACAAATCATAAATTTTATTGACTCTCCAAATAATTTTTTAAAATTTTAAATTTCATCTTCCTTAAAATATATTTAAATCTCTTCCTCTACAAACAACCGTCACTTGTATAATCCTTCAACTAAAAAATCTTAATCCTTTTATAATATAAATGACCACTTTTATATAAAGCTTTCAATAAAATAAATAATCTTAATTAGACAAGTCCAAATCTAACTAAAATTTTATTTAGGTTGGATGTCACATTTGTAATCTATTAATAAATGTTCATCGGAGAAATTTGTAGATGTTGTGGGTAATAGTTGGTTGATGTTTTACTTTAGTATTCTTCGAAGCTGAAGTACAAGACAAATTGCGTGGTAGCTTACATGAGTTTGAACTCTTCCTACTCCTTTGAAGGCCTTGTTTCTATTTAGGTTGATGTATGAATCGTGTGATTTTGCTTCATATGCATTTTGAAATGTTTTGTTTCTACTTTCTTTGTTAGTGTTTAGGGAAAGTCATTGATGCTTGAATTCTTAAGTTTGATTTGTTTTATAGATGCTAAATATTGAAGCAAAAAAAGTTGCTCCATTTTTCAGATTTTACTTGGTAAAAGAAAAAGAAATTTTCCTTTTGCTCACATATGTTTTTTTGAATTTATGGCTCTCACACCACTTGTACTTGAGAATCACTTGGCAATACATTAATAAATGCTAAAAATTATTAACTTAGTTGTGTCTTGAATTCAAATTTTTCGAAGAGTTCTAATTAATTTAGGCTTTATATTAAGAAGTGGTTTAGTGGCTCTAATTCTTCTTTGAATTTGTCTCCTACTAGAAAACTTGGATTAGTAGGTCAGATACTTATTTGAGGTAGTCTCCTATGTTGACTCAAATTCAATTAGATCACTCCTATAAATCCCCTATTCATCTAAGGGTTTTAAATACTTAAATAAAGAGACAGATCAAAAAACTCTCAAACCGCCTTATGACAACTAGTATAGTTAATCTCTTATGAGAGTTAGTGATATTGAAGTTTCATCTCCACTATTATAATCTCCTCTTATTTCTCATTAATACAATATTCTCCAAATCACTTTCGTCTGTGGAGTAGGTCGCAGACTAAACTATGTAAATCCCTTGTGTGATATTTTTTTTCTTTTTTTTTTCTTCTTCTACATTCTGAATTATAGTGGATAACAAAATTTCATACAACAAATTGGCATTAAAGCTTAGTTCAAGATATCCACTATAAAGTTTGATATAGAGAAATTCAATGAAAAGTAAGGATTTAATATTTGCCAAGTAAGAGTTCATGCAATCCTTACTCAATAAGAATTGAGAAGTACATTGGAGGATATCAAGACTGAAGATATTACCGAAAGTATTTGGAAGAACCAGAAGATTATTGCACATAGCACTATTATCATCAATCTCATCGATAAGGTACTTTATCCATTTCTTGATGAAACATCATTTTCAAAGCTATGAAAAAAATTAGAAAAATAATACATGAGCAAGTCCATTTCACACCGAGTTTACTTAAAGCTCAATTTTTGAATGAAGAAGGTGCAAATATAGTTGATCATCTTAATATTTTCAATAAATTAGCCTCTCAATTATTGAGCATTAATGTTAAAATTAAAGATAAAAATAAGGTAATTATTTTATTATCATCTCTACCTTCTTATCTTGAGAATCTGAAAATTACTTTTATGTATAGTAAGGATTTGAAATTTAATGATATTTCTGCTGTCCTTCTATTTAATGAATATTTGAAAAATATTGAAGAAGATGAGTCACACTCAAAAGTATTAATTACATGAGGTCATATCAAACAAAAATCAAAACCAAGTCATTCTAGATCCAAATCCAAAGGAAAGAGTTGTATGTATTGTAAGAAGATGAGACATATAATTGAAAAGTGTTCGAAACTCAAAGCAAAGAAAGAAAAAGAATCTCAATCTAAATAGCAAGTCAATGAATAAGTGTCAGTTGTTGAAGAAAATTTTGATGATAATTATGATAATGTTCTCTCTATTAATTCTGATTTTGATCATTACCATAATACTTGGGTTATTAATTCTAGTTATTCTTACCATATGTATCCCAAAAAGGATAGGTTTGAAGACTACAAGTCTTATGATAATGGTTTAGTTTTGATGGATAATAATAATTCATGCAAAACTATTGTAATTGAGATAATCAAAATTAAGATATTTGATAATATTGTTAAGACTCTTACTGACGTTAGGCATATTGTTGATTTGAAAAAAATTTGATTTATTTGGGAATCTTGGATTTTTTTTTTTTTTATTGTAAGCATTCTGTTGAAGGTGGAGTTCTTAAGGTTTCTAAAAGCTCATTAATAGCGATGAAAGACCTAAAATATGAAATTTTGTATGAGTTAGTAGAAAAAATCGTTAAAGGTGGAGTAACAGTTTCTCAAGCTTCTTTTGATATGACCAACCTATGGTAAATGTGTGTCAATCATATGAGTTAACAAAGTTTTATTGAGCTTAATAAAAGAAGATTGTTGAAAGACCTCAACTCATGCAAATTATATTTCTGTGAGTACTGCCTTTATGATAAATAGTTCAATATAAAGTTTAATACCAGTACTCATTGTACTAAAGTCTTAATTGACTATATTCATTCTGATGTGTGGTGCTCTTTTGTTCCATCAAAATCAAATGCTTATTATTTTGTTAATTTTATTGATGATTTTTTAGAAACAAATATAGATTTATTTTTTGCATCACAAAGTCGAAGTATTTTCTGTTTTCAAATGATGAAAAACTTCAATCAAAAGAAGAACTGGTAGAAAATCAAATACCTTAGAAATGATAATGATGGAGAGTATAAATCAATAGAGTTTCTCAAATTTTGTGAAGATGAGGCATCCAATGCCACTTTACCATCCCAGGAAAATCTCAACAGAATGGTGTGGCTAAAAGATGAATAAATTTTGTTGAAGAAAGCACGTAGTATGCTCAATGCAACTAATCCTAACAAAAATTTTTGGGCAGAAGCAGTCAACACAATGTGTTTCATTATGAATCGCTCTCCTCATATAGCCATTGATCACAGAACTCCTGAAGAGGTATGAACTGGTGATCCTATAAATTATTTTTCTTTAAAGATTTTTTGTTGTCCTGCTTATGTGCATGTTGTTAAGGATAAGTTAGATGCACATTTCAAAAAGTATATTTTTCTTGATTATGCTAAAGGTATTAAGAGCTATTATTTGTGAGATACTAGTATTTTTAATATAATTATTGAGAGAGATATAGTATTTGATGAAAGTGTTATATCAAAATCTCTCAAGAAAAGTCTCAGTAATATAATTCAAGTGGAGATGGAGGTTACAGTTCCTTCATAAGAATATATTCAAGATGTGACAAATTCTCAAGAGAATTCTTAAAGTCAAGTTAAAATTTTTGAGAAGACTCCATTTCAAAAATCTCAAAGAAACATAAAGCCACTCAAAAGATATAGTCTTGAGAATATGGTAGTTTTTACTTTATTTACTAAAATGGTGATATTTCTTCCTATAAAGAAGCAATGTAGGATAAGAATTCTTTTCAATGGCAAGTCACTATGAATAAAGAGATGAACTCCCTTCAAAAGAATCATACTTGAGACTTGGTGAAATTACAAGAAGGTAAAAAAGTAATTGGTTACAAGTCGATATTTCGAAAGAAAGAAAATTCTTCTGAAATAGATGGTGTTAAATTCAAAGTCAGTTTAATTATAAAAGGGTATTCACAAAAAGATGGTGTTGACTTTAATAAAATTTTCTCTTCTATAGTTAAACGCATATCTATTCATTTTCTTCTTATTTTAGTTATTTTTCATAAGCTTGAGTTAGAACAGCTTGATATCAAAATCGCTTTTTTGTATAGAGAATTAGAAGAGTAGATTTTCATACAACAATCTGAAGGGTTCATCCAAGAAGACAAGAAAAATTATACATACAAGTTGAATAAATTACTTTATGATTTAAAATAATTTTCAAAGCAATGGTATAAAAGGTTTGACGGTTTTTGGTTGGGACAAGATTTTATTCATTACAAATATGATTGCTATGTCTATTTTAAAATACATACCAGTAATTCATTTATTATATTACTTCTTTATGTTAATGATATTACTACTCAAAACATATCTCTACTTAATAATCTAAAACTTAGAATTAAAAAAAAATTTGAGATAAAAGATTTAGATAGTGTAAGAAAGATTCTCAGCATGGAGATTGATCGGAACCGAAAGCATCACAAGTCATGGCTCAAACAAAGCAAGTATCTCAAGAAGATTATTTCTTGTTTTGGCATACAAAATTCAAAACCTGTTAGTACTTCTTTAACAACACACTTCAAGCTTTCAGTTCAACTTTGTCCTTTTACAGGCAAAGAGCATGCATACATGGAAAATATCTCATTCTCAAGTGTTGTTGGAAGCCTAATGTATGTTATAGTGTGCACAAGACCTGATATTACACAAACAATTAGCATTGTTAATCATTATATGACAAATCCAGAAAAATAGTATTGGTAAGTTATAAAGTGGTTATTAAGATATCCCCAAGGTACTCTTAATATTGATTTATATTTTAACAGGAACATAATTCAAGAGGCTAAAATTATTGGTTATATCGATTTAGACTATACTGAAGACCTTGATTGATAATAATTCCTCACTTGTTATTTTTGCACCATTTGTGATGGTCCTATCAGCTGGAAGTATATCTTACAGTCAACTGTGACATTATCTATAATAGAGTCCGATTATATGGCAACTATAAAAGCAATCAAAGAAGCTCTATGATTAAAAAATTTGATAAATAAAGTTATTTTTCTCAATGTATTCTTCTAACTTTTTACGATAGTCAGAGCGTTATACATCTTGCGAAGAGTTAAATGTACCACGCTAGGTCAAAACACATAGATATTTGACTTTATTTTATTTGAGACATTGTTAAAGATAGCGAGATTTCTTTATAAAAAATCCATACTCCAAAAAATTCTGCAGATATGTTGATGATGATAATTCCAATTGACAAGTTTAAGCTCTACTTAGATTTGATTAATGTTTAAAGTCATTGATCTTACCCTACGGGACAATGACGAAGGCATCTATTGAAAATATAAATTCAAAGAAGAAGAGGGTTTGAGTTAAAGTGGAGATTATTGACTTAGTCATATCTGAAATTTGAATTTTTCGAAGAGTCCTAATTAAATTAGAATTTATATTAAAAAGTGATTTAATGACCCTAATCCTTCTCCGAATTTGTTTTTTATTAGAAAACTTGAATTAATGGGTCAGATACTTATTTAAATCAGTCTCTTATTTTTACTCAAATTCAATTAAATCACTCCTATAAATACTCTATTTATTTAAGGACTTCAAATATTGAGATAGAAAAATATAGATAAAAATAACTCTCAAAATGTCTTACAATAATTAGGCTAGTTAGTCTCTTGTGAGAGTTAGTGATATTAGAGTTTCATCTTCATAATTGTAATATTCTCTTTTTTCTCATCAATACAATATTTTTCGGATATATTTTCGTTCGTAAAGTAAGTCGCAGACCGAACAACGTAAATCTCTTATATATTTTTTTTTTCTTATTTTACATCATGAATTATGGTAGATATTGGTATTTCGTACAACAAAAAATAACTTGATAATCTAATACAAGGATCAAGATAATTTATCAAATACTAAACTATTTTTAAAATCTAAATTAATAAAATATAAATATTATATATATATATATATATATATATAATTTTATTTGTCTAATTATATGATGTGAGAATATTTTATTATATTCAATATCATAACAAGTTATATGATGAAATTTGTAACTATCAAAATAAAAAATGTGGTGAAGTTTGTGCAAGGTTTCGCGCTATTTCATCCACAATGAGGAAATGAGAGCGGAGTCAAATCACATTTTTGGCAACTATGAGATGGTTGATGAAGATGCCCAATGTACCAGAAAAGCGGAAGAGGTACAGGCTGCAGATCTATGTCATATACTGCTTGCAACTAATTGTTCGAATGGCTATTAGATCAACCTCTTCAATCAGGTCCACTGCTAAAAAAATTGTAGAATTTTTTAAAAATAGATCTTTATTTAATAGAGAATAACGATTCGACTCTCAACTCATTGCAGATACCTGATTAACATAAGACAAATAATTAGAAAAATTCTAAGTTCACATATCTAAAGAGCCAATGACCAATTTAACTAGCAAATGAGCACATTCATTTGTACTCACCGCACAATATGGTTTATATCTCGGCTAGGAATTGAAGGAATTCGGGCTTCACTAACTTGGACTGTATTCGATGCAGCCAGCTCAATCAACATTCAAGTAAACTCGAGCCTAATTTGGCTCGCTCAAGCTCAGCTCCATCCATCTTTGGAGGGAGGAGATAATGCCTATACTAATATCAATTAGAGGTAAAGTAGATTTTCTCGCATCCTGGTTAACCTCACAAGATCTCATTATATCATAAGTCCCTAGTTTATCTTTTTTTTCTGAAAAAAAAAAGTCCCTACCCACAGATATGTAATGAATCCTTGGAATTCACGAGTCTTATATGCAATTCTTCAAAATTCAGGGAATCATAGCCTTCATAGGTTCAGACAAAGATTTCAGGCGAGAGTCTTGAGACCCATTTTTGGTGCATGTCAGAGCCTTGACATCCAACGGTTGAAACATTCGTTTTATCTAAGTATCATGCGCGTTTAATCTTAAGAAGAAAATTTTGTGTATGTATCTCTCAAATCTATTGGAGTTGGAGTCGAACTACTGTTAGCTTAATGAAAAAAAAAAATTCTTCAAAAGAGAGATTTAAAATTCGTGACTTAATCACAGGAAACAGAATCCAGGCTGATCCCAAGAGATCTGCCATACAACTTTAAATCATATTCTAAAATTCTCTCACTCTGCTCCAAACATCTTCTTCTTCCACAGAGTATTCTCATAAATTTCCTGTGGCTTCGGAAGGGACTTGGACACGCTCTCCCTCCCCATGCACCTCCTCCCCCATGCGCCAATCTTCGGGCACTCCTTCTCCACGCTGAAGTTGGCGCACCTCTCATAGGTATAGAATCTAACAAAGAAGGGCACCAAGGCGACATCTACGAACCCGAACGCCTCGCCTCCGAAGAACTTCTTGTCTCCAAGCTCCTCCTCCAAGAGCTTCAAGTTTTCAATGAACTCCTTCTTTGCCTCGTCTTGCTTCTCTCCCTTGTGCATCCACAGCCCTGTGGCAGATTCTGATACCTATCCGACAAAGCAATCATAAACTTGTCAATTGGATATTTGGCCACAAGAAGAAAGATTACATGGATTGGGAGCTGATGTTTACCTTCTTGTCAATGAAGTCAGCCCAGAACTCCGCCTTCGCTCGGGAATATGCGTCGGCGGGAAGTAATGGGGCTTTCTCGGGCCACACCTCGTCGATATACTGGAGAATGATGAGAGACTCACAGATCGGCTTGCCATCTTCGATGAGCACAGGCACCTTCTTGTAGATTGGATTGGATTTCAACAAAAGCTCGCTCTTGTCGGTGAAGACGTCCTGCTCTTTGTAGTCGTACTCGACGCCCTTCTCTGCCAGTGCTATCTGCACCCGATGCACAAAGGGGCTCACCCAGAGGCCCAGGAGCACTACCTTCGTCTCCGTCATCTTCTTCTATGTAGCTCTTGGATCAGTGCGCTCATGGGGTGCTTAAAAAGCAATGAGGTGAGATCAGTGATGACGTAGGAGACGACGTGGATGTTGCCATAGAGCTTTTGACAGTTGAACACTGTTTCCAATTTTAAGTCGTGCTTAATCTTCAGGTGTGCTGGGGGAACATAGGAAGAAAATCCTATGACGTCTTAGATCAGAAAATGGGTTAACGTAATCTCGAAATTAAACTATCTAATGATGATGATACGAAGATGAATGAAAACTAGAGGAACTTCTGGTCTTCAGAAATAAACTACTAGAGGAACTATTAGTCTTCAGAAGAAGTAGGACTTGTCAAACGCGTGGCAAAGAGATGCTATGAATTACAAATGAATAGCGAAACAAGTGATTGGTCAAAATGGTAACCAGGTTAGCGCTCCAACACACCAGGCGTCTATTATGCTTATTGCCTCAATATTTTTATTATGCCATCCGTACTAAGTTTAAAATATGATAGTAATTAGGGATAATTACGGATAACCTCCTAATTAGCCTTAATTATGTATAACCCCCCATAATTTTCGTAATTACCCACATCCCAAATTCCAAAAATATTTATCCATACCCCTCATTGTTATTTAATCAAAATTTTGTCAAAAAATTCCAATTTTACCCCCGGTTATTTTACACACACCCCTAAAAACTTATTTTTTTATATTTAACGTCCCGAAATTCGGTTTTAAATAACACCCCGAAATAACTCAGATTTACAAAAAAGTCCTCGAAATTCGAATTTTTGCAAATAAACCCCCGGAAATTATACCGATACCCTAAATTCAGTTTTTTTGCAAATAACACCCCGTCGCGCTGGCGGGAGCGGAGGCGGAGGCCGACGGGAGCGGAGGCGGAGGCCGGGCGGGCGAGAGCCGGCGGCGGGAGCGGAGGCCGAGACCAAGGCCGTTCCGGCCCCGCGTGCCCGGGACGGAGGCCGAGGCCGGCGCGCCCGCGTGCCGGGGACGGACGGCCTTGGCCTTGGCCGTCCGCGCCCGCGTGCTGGCGCGCCGGCCTCGGCCTCCGCCTCCGCTCCCACCGCCGGCTTGCCGACGCCCCGGCCTCCGCATCCTTCCCCGGCACGCGGGTGCGGATTTTTGCAAATAACACCCCGAAATTATTCAAATTTATAGAAAAGTCCCCGAAATTTGGATTTTTGTAAATAACACCCCGAAATTATTCCGAATTACAAAAAAGTTCAGAATTTTCTTATAAAACCCTCTTCTTCCTGTAGCCCTAAACTCATCTGCGCCGCCGCCGCTGCTTTGCTCTGTCACTGCCGCCGTCGGTCCCTGCGCACTGCTGCCGTCGCTACCCCGCCGGCTTGCCGTCGCCGTCCGCTCGCTGCCCTGCGCCACCCACGCCATCGCTGCTCTCCGTCGCGCCACCCACGATGTCGCCGTCGCCGTCTGCCCTCGCGCCGTTGCTGCCCCGTCGGCGAGAACACCGCCGTCCCGTTCTTCAAATTCTGATTTATAAGAAATAATTGAATGTTTCCTTTTTTTGGTTGAATAATTGAAGGTTTACTTTTGTTGGACAACAACAGACCTTATTATATTATCTTGTGTCTTGAACTTTCTACCTGTTATCTGATTACTGATTAGGCTATATTGTTCTAGCAAGCTGCAAGCTTCTATTATTGTTCTGGCAGACTATATATTATAAAATTTCATGAATGATTGTCATTAATTAGGAAGTGGCTTTCTCTATAAATAAGTCCAAATTTTATTTATTTTATAAGTAAATTTTATAAATAAATCATCGAAGGTTTCAAAACTTAAAATTTAAAATTACAAGTTTCATATTATACATTAACAAATAGATCCCTTGATTTTTTTAAAAATAAATTAATATTTTAATCATTTTTAATATTAAATTTCACAGAAAATACAGTGAAAGTTTAAAATTTTCAAATTTCAAATTACAAGTTTACTATTTTTTACATTTAAAAATAGACCACCTTTAATATTTTTCTTTATAAATACATCCAAATTTTATTTATTTTATAAGTAAATTTTACAAATAAATTATCGAAGGTTTCAAAACTTAAAATTTAAAATTATAAGTTTCATATTGTACATTTACAAATAAACCCCTTGAATCTTTTTTAAATAAATCAATATTTTAATCATTTTTAATATTAAATTTCACGGAAAATACAGTGAAAGTTTAAAATTTTCAAATTTCAAATTACAAGTTTACTATTTTTACATTTAAAAATAGACCACCTTTAATATTTTTCTTTACAAATACGTCCAAATTTTATTTATTTTATAAATAAATTTTACAAATAAGTCATCGAAGGTTTCAAAGCTTAAAATTTAAAATTACAAATTTCATGTCGTACATTTACAAATAGACCCCTTGAATTTTTTTTAAATAAATCAATATTTTAATCATTTTTAATATTAAATTTCACGAAAAATACAGTGAAAGTTTAAAATTTTCAAATTTCAAATTACAAGTTTACTATTTTTACATTTAAAAATAGACCACCTTTAATATTTTTCTTTATAAATACGTCCAAATTTTATTTATTTTATAAATAAATTTTACAAATAAGTCATCGAAGGTTTCAAAGGTTAAAATTTAAAATTACAAGTTTCATATTGTACATTTACAAATAGACCCCTTCAATATTTTTTTTATAAATAAATCTATATTTTTAATCATATTTTAAATAAAATTTTACAAAAAAGACATTAGTGTTTTTTATATTTATAATTACAAATTTAATATTTATAAATTAAAAAATAAACCCTTAAAATTTTTTTTATAAAATAAGTCTATTTTTTTAAAAAACTAATTTTTACAAATACACCCCTCGCCGGACCATCGCCGGCCGCGTCCGCGCCCGCGCGCCGGGGACGGAGGCCGAGGCCCGACGACGCGCCGGACGGCCCGCCGGCACGCGGCCGCGGACGGCCTCCGCACGCGGGACGGCCTCTTCACTCGGCCTCGGCCTCCGCACGCGGGCGCGGACGGCCAAGGCCAAGGCCGTTCCGCCCCCGCGTGCTGGGCACGGAGGCTGAGGCCGACGTGCCGGCGCGCGGGTGCGCCATCCTCGGCCTCCATCCCCGGCATGCGGGGGCGGAACGGCCTTGGCCGTGGCCGTCCTCGCCCGGGTTTCGGCGCGCAGGCGCCCCGGCCTCCGCCTCCGCTCCCGCCAACGCGACGAGATGTTATTTGTAAAAATCCAAATTTCGGGGACTTTTCTGTAAATCGGAATAATTTCCGGGGGTTTATTTGCAAAAATTCGAATTTCGATGACTTTTTTTTATAAATCTGAGTTATTTCGGGGTGTTATTTGCAAAAATCCGAATTTCGGGGATTTTTCTGTAAATCGGTATAATTTTCGAGAGTTTATTTGTAAAAATTCGAATTTCGAGGACTTTTTTGTAAATCTGAGTTATTTCGGGGTGTTATTTGTAAAAAACTAAATTTCTCAACGTTAAATATAAAAAAATAAGTTTTTAGGGGTGTATGTGTAAAATAACCGGGAGTAAAATCAGAATTTTTTGGTAAAATTTTGATTAAATAACAATGAGGGGGGTGGGTAAATATTTTCGAATTTGAGAGGGATGCGGGTAATTACGGAAATTTATTTGTTAGATTTTTTAAATAATTTATTTTTTGGAGCAATTAGACTTTACCCTATTATACTTTTGCTATAATTTATTGTTTATCTCGTATTAATTTTTTTACTTTTTTTATAATTCATAGTGAAAATCCACCTAACAAATAAGAATTTTATTAGTTTAATATGACGATATTAATTGTAAACTCATTTTTTATCAGTTCAGCACATCGATGAGCTCAGGCTCGACAAGGCCCGCCCCAACTCACTGATCCTTGCTCAAGCACGCTTCTGGGCTGACTTCATTGACAAAAAGGTATAATTATAAATCTCATCCATTTCTTGACAAAAGAAAGATTTTTATTGGCTAGTTATATACTTACGTATGTGTAGATTTACGAGGCTGCGGAAGATGAAGGGTGAAGCACAGGAGGATGTGAAGGAGTTTGTGGGTATACCGAAGGTGTTGGAGGGGAAGCTTGGTGAGAAGTAATTCTGCGGGGAGGCTTTCGGATTTGTAGATGTGGCTATCGTGTCTTCTTTTCCGAGTTCTACGCCTACAGGACTTGCGACAACTTCAGCATCCTAGTTATATACTTACGTATGTGTAGATTTACGAGGCTACGGAAGATGAAGGGTGAAGGAAAGGAGGATGTGGAGGAGTTTGTGGATATACCGAAGGTGTTGGAGGGGAAGCTTGGTGAGAAGTAATTCTGCGGGGAGGCTTTCGGATTTGTAGACGTGGCTATCGTGCCTTCTTTTCCGAGTTCTACGCCTACAGGACTCGTGCCAACTTTAGCATCCTGAAATGTCCGAAGGTCGTGGCGTGGGGAAGAGGTGTACGGAGAGGGAGAGTGCCACGTTCTAAACCTCGAAATTAATAATCGACATGTGTGATAATTTGGTATGTTTATGAGATTAATATTTTATAAATATACAAACCACTAAATATATTTATACGATAATAATAACTTACATATTGATATTGATAAATTATTAAAAACATATGACAACAAGTCTTAAATTCAAATTTATAAATTAATCAATCTCAATCTTAGCACAAGACAACTCTAAGTAGATTGTAAAAACACATTTAAGTTCTTTAATATTGACTAAGCGCTAATATATAAGTAACTCAATAATCTATGTCAATATATATATAATTTATATTATACAACTAAATTAGATATATATTTTAAAATTATATAATCATAAAATATAACATAATTAAAACATAATATATGAGATTATATAGCATAGTTATCTTATCACATACAAAATTTGAAAAATATATTCACTTTATTTCTCCAAAATATATTTTATTTTTTACTATCAATTATAATCACATACTTAATTTAGTGACATGAATCACATATGTGATACTTAAGATTAGGTCAGAACACAAAATATCATGCTTAACTCTTTGGTTAGATCATGCACATATTAATTGAGATCATAACACAAAAAAAAAAAATTGATTTCTCATAAACACATATATATATCAATATAATTAGAATTTTTCACTGACAGGATCATATATCACATAATTAGATTATATAATATAGTATGAAATATTTATCTAGTAATTTTATAACAAAAAAATTAATTATAACTTAGTTTTCATAGTTTTCACAAACATAAATCTCAATGTACTATTTTTTTTTTCAAATCTAGAAATATAAACTCAATTATATCAATAATTCAAACAAATATTTGTGGAATCGATTTCGACGGTCCGAAATAGTAAAGACCCCGAGGAACGATCTCGATAAATTAAAATTTATTTTAATTTGAGTGAACTATTAGGTATTATGGGAATATTAACTTCCAACATGCTTAAGTTCTTGTTATTAATTACCCCAACAATTATCAAAAATCTCCTAAAATGAGAAACCTAATTAATAAAATAGAGACACAAAAAAAAGAAAAGAGAAAAGTTATTATTTGATTAATTGATTTAAGAAAGATAATATATGACTTAAGTAAAGATATACTTTTACTTTACAACGAAGTTTAATATAAAATTAAAAAAATATAAAAGAAATGAGGACAGTAAAAGAGAAAGTATGGAGAAAAAGCTTTGATGTGTACTACTATCACGATCCTCTTGCGTTAAACCGCGTGACGTCCGACCCAAACTATGAAAGAAAATAGAAGAAGTTTGAAGTGTTTCCGATGACTTTGAGTATTGGCAATAACTTCATAATTTAAAGTATTTTCGTTAGCCAATAAACTGTAGACAATAACTTCATTTGAAGTTGGAGTATTTCGTTAGCCAATAAGATATTGGTAATAACTCCATTTGAGTTAGAGTATTTTTGTCAGTCAATAAAATGTTAGTGATAACTCCATTAACCTTAAAGTATTTTCATAGTCGATAAGGCATAGACGATAATTTTTTTAATTTTTTAAGTGTTTCCAAGACCGATAAGACGCAGATGATAATTTCTTTGATTTTTAAAATATTTTCATAACTGACAAGCCGTATGTGATAACTTCATTGGTTTTGGTAGCATCACCAACAACTTATAACATTGGGTATAGCTTTGAAAATCATATTGTCAACTATTTTTGGGATTGATTAACTTGAAGGATGCATCGTCAACTACTTTTAGGGCTGACTAGCTTAAGAGTGCATTGTAAACTGCTTATGGGGTTGATTAACTTGAAGAGTGTATTGCCAACCGCTTATGAGGTTGGCTAGCTTGACGGGCGCGTCGTTAATTGCTTGTGGGGTTGGCTAGTTTATAGAGTGCATCGTCAACTACTTCTGAGGTTAACTAGCTTAAAGTATGGCTAATAGTTTTGAACATATTGTTGGTTAACTTCATTGATTGAATAGTGTCATTGATGGCTTAGGAGGTTGGGTATAGTTTTGAAGTGTGGCCAACATATTTGAGCGTATTACCAATTAACTTTTTTAGTTTGATAGCGTCGCCAACGACTTAGAGAGTTAGGTATAGCTTTAAAGTGCCGAAGATTTGTGTAGCACACCTAACGAGACTTACTTTGACCTTATTTAGTTCTATTCAAACTAATTTAAGTTCAGGTCAGAGGGTGACATTACCTTTGTTTATAGATTTGGAGTATTACCGAAGTTTTAACACTCCCAATGGGACTCAATTTGACCCTATTTAGTTCTATCGAGACGAATATAGTTCAGGTCTGAGTTTGATTTCATTTAACTTAAGTTGAGTTTGACCCTGTATTGGACTTTTACAGAGTCCGAGTCTGCTAGACTTTTGGCCTAAGTTCAAATCAATTTAGTTCAACTTAGTTTCAGTTCAAAGTCAGCCTAACTTAGTTTTAGTATGACTTTGAGTTTGTTCTTTTAGTTTAGATTAGATTTAGCTCAACGGAGTTTAATTTGAACTTAGTTCAATTGATATTCAACTTGATTTTGAATTGACCCAACTTAAACCTTATTAGACTTTGAGCCTAGCTTAATTTGAGTTTTAATTCATTTATTTGATCAATTTACATCCATTTAAGTCAACTTGACCTTTGTCCATTTGTTGTGATTGAGTTATTTTACATCAATTTGATTTGAGTCTTTGGATGTTTACGATAATTTTAGATGAACTCATAACCTGATTTAAAATGTGCAAACTTGAGAGTTGGCTTAGTTTGCAAACTTAAAAGTAGCTTAATAGTGTAAGTCTGAGGGCTGATTATGTGCAAGTCTAAAAATTGATTTAGATGCGAGCCCGAAAAATGGCTAAGATACAAGCCCAAAGGCTGGCTTAGTTGTGAGATTGAATGTTGGCTAAGTGCAAGTGTAAAAACTGGCTATGGATGTGAACCCGAATGTTTGCTGAATACGAGTTTGAAGACTAACTTAGATGTGAGCCAAAAGATTGGCTTAGATGAGAGACCAAAAACTGGCTGAGTGTGAGCTTAGAAGTTGACTTAGATGCAAGCCCGAAGACTAGCTAAGTGCAAGCCCCAAGATTGACTTAGATGAGAGCCCGACGGTCGGCAAAGGTGCGACCCCGAAGGTTTGGTAAGTGCGAGCCTGAAGGTTGGCTAAGTGTGAGACTAAAGGTTGGTTTGGATGCGAGGCTAAAGATTAGCTGAGTGTGAGCTCGAATGCTGGCTAAGTGCGAGTTAGAAGATTAGATGTAAGCCCGAAAGTTAACGTGAATGTGATAAGGATTCACGGGTGGGCACAACAGGATTACAGAATTTACCGTTTTCGCTGTCATCTTTGAGGGACCGCGAGTGGCCACAATTGAATTACAAAGTCCACCATCTTCGAGAGTTCGCAAGTGGTCATTGCAGGGTCACGGTATTCTCTGACTTCATTGCCATCTTCGAGGGACCGCGGGTGGTCGTAACAGGGCTACGAAATCCACTGTCTTCATCGTCATATTTGAAAGGCCACTAGTGGCCGCAGCAGGATCACCGTATTCGTCGACTTTACCACCATCTTCAAAGGGTCGTGGGTAACCGTGACGTTGATGAAGTTTTTCAAGATGTCAATAATTACGGTGACTATAGCGAGGATGGTATGAAAATTGAGGTAAGACACAACTTTCTTTTTTGGGAGATAACTTTTCCTTTTTTTCCCTTAGTTCCATGCCCTCCCTCCTCCTCACATAGCTACCTCCTTTTTTTTTTTTCTTTGTTTTTTTTTCGTTAAGCACAAACTTCTTTTTTTTCATTATTTTATATTTTGGATGGCTTTTTTTTCAAGCCTAGGTCACCCCTTCCCCATTATTCCTCACAATACCTGGGCCCGACCGGGCTCGATTTCCTCGTGGCTAGATTTGGCCATTTTCGGCTAGATCCAATCCCCAGATCAGCCGACAAACAACAAAGGGAGGGTAGGGGCCCTCCCTTCTCTCTTCTACCGGCCAGATTTGGCCTACCATAGCTGGATCTAGTCTCTTTTTGGCTCAAACGGTCGCCACAAAGGCGAGCGACACAAAGGGTTTTGGAGTAGGCCGTCGGTAGGAAACACTCGTAGGAGGTTGAGGCATGGGAGGCTCCGTCAAGTGGTGGAAGAGTTGGGCACACTGGTGTTCTTTTGTTGATGGGGTTCCCTGGATCGATTAGGCAGAGGAGGTCGAGGACTTGAAGCCGGCGACCAAGGCAGGCAAGAAATTTGTGGAGATCGAAGGAGATAAGCGCAATGGTACTCAATGGTTCAGGCCATCGAAGTACGGGCTGCTGGGCTCATTTATATTGATGAATGAGGGCCTCATCATTAGGATGGCGGAAGGGCATGAAGCTTCAACATAGCATCGCAGTGTAGAGATCGACAAATGATGGCATGGCCGTGGCAGTGGTATGAATACCTTGCAAGAACAGAGAGAGAAGAACAAGCGAAAAGAGAGGAAAAATAGAAACGTTTTGGATGTCTTACTATGGTTGATCTTTGAGTTCTCCTTTCTGTTCGTTCTATGATTCCCACCCTTTCGCAAACTCTAATCGTCTCTCCTTCCTTGTTCTCTGATCTCTCCTTGATGCATATTCCCATTGATTTATAAGCCATTGAGAAGATTATACACCAAATTGAGAAGATTCGAAACCAAATTTTTATTAGTTTGACTGCCAAATTCAATTAGATGATGGTTGCAATATTTGATTTAATTATATTTTTATTTTGTATGTGATCACTTGATTGGGATTTGTTTCGCAAACGATGATATCCAAATTTTCTATTATTTTTGGATGATGAATTTTTAGGGGGATTATTTACAAAATTTTTTGAAAAATTGAAACAAAGAATAATTTTTCAAATTCCAAGGGTTTCTTTGCAAAAATGACATATCAGTAAAAATTTTAAAATTTTAGGATCATTTTGGAGTAGAATTTAGACTTATTTGTAAATAAAAAATTTTAAGAGACTTATTTGTAAATTTTTGAAAATATAATTTTACAAATTTTAGGGGTCTTTTTATAAAAAAAATTTGTAAAATTCTGAAACTTTAGAAGTTCTTTTTAAATAAAATTTAGGCTCATTTGTAAATAAAAGTTTTGAGAAATTTATTTGTAAATTTTTCAAAAAAATTAGACTAAAATATAATTTTATAAATTTTAGGAATCTTTTAAAAAAAAGACACATTTGCAAAATTTTAAACTTTTAAAAATATTTTTTGAATGAAATTTTAGAATTGCCATCTAGATGCTGAACTTTTAAGAGGATTATTTGTAAGTTTTTTCTGAAAAATTTGTACCATAATATAATTTTGTAAATTCTAAGATTTTTTTTACAAAAAAAAATATTTATAAAATGTTAAAATTTTTAGACTCTTCTTTGAATAAAATTTAAACTTATTGGTAAATAAAAAATTACGAAAGTTCATTTACAAAAATTAGCAATTTTAGGAGTTTATTTAGGAATATAAAATTTTGAGAGATTTATTTACAAATCATAAATTTTGTGGAGATTGATTCAAAATTTTAGAATTTTTAAAGACTTTTTGAGAAAATTTTTATCATAAAAACTTACTCGTAAGAAAAGCCCAGTTAAGAGTCCATTTATAAAATTGTAATTGATTCAAAGACCTATTTGTAAAGATTTTATATTTTTATTTTAATTCAAATATTTGATGAATTTTGGATCTGATTTCGATTCAAATATTAAGCCCAATCAGTTTTTTTTAATTCAAGTCCTAATTTTCTGACAATTTAAGTATAAATTTAATTTAATTTTTGATCAAATTTGATTATAATATAGGTCCAATTAAAACTCACATTTAAATTATAATTTAATAATATTTAACTTTATATTTTAACTAAATTTTAATTAAATTTATTTTTTATCAACTAATTTGAATAGCCACACATGACATGATGTAAACAACTAGCTTTTAAAAACTAATATCTTTTTTCTACTTTTCTGTTTTTCGTTTTTAATTTTCTCTTTCCAAAAAACAAATTTCTCTGAAGCTCAGTCAGCTTAACAATGAAATTTTTAAAAAATTATTCAAAACAGAAGTAGATAAATACAAACTCATGGGGCTAGTGTTCTCAAAATCGTACCATACCGCCGGTAAAATCAAAATCAATCGAAATCAGACTAATTTTCAGAAAAATAGAAAATCGGGGTTTACACAAACCGAACAAATTTATTTAAACTGAATTAATTCACTTAATGTAATTTTAAATTTATTCTTATTAGGAATTGAGTCCAAAATTATCAATACAATAAACAAAAAATTGAACTAATTATTTAACAAAATAATTTTATTCAAAATTAGTAATGACAATATAGTAAAATTTAAATATTAATTTGGGATCGGATTGATATCAATTTCAATTCGTCAGGTTTATTTCGCCACAAATCGGATTTGACCGGGTCGGATGCTTTTCCGGTTCAGCGTCCGGTTCGGTTTTCAAAACATTGCATGACATATGCCATGACACGTCAAAGCTCGGAACTCTCCAGACCATCGGCCCCCTCTCTCGTACCTTGTCGTTTTAGCGTATTCGGATAAAACAAAAGCTTGTGTGGCCGTCCTACCAGTCGTGAATCGTCATCTCTGATCTCACCACCTCACTTCTCCCCTATAAGACAACCCACTGCTCTTCCAATTGCTTTCATCGAACTCCGAGTGCGCGTTGAGAAATAGCAGTAGCAATGGCGGAGAAGGGCGTTGTACTCTTGGACCTCTGGGTGAGCCCCTTCGGCCAGAGAGCGCGGATCGCGCTGGCGGAGAAAGGAGTCGACTACGAGTACAAGGAGCAGGACCTGCAAAACAAGAGCGAGCTCTTGCTCAAATCCAACCCGGTGCACAAGAAGATCCCCGTCCTTCTCCATGACGGCAAGCCGGTCTGCGAGTCTCTCATCATCGTTGAGTACATCGACGAGGTCTGGTCCGGCAAGGCCCCGCTCCTTCCTGCTGACCCCTACGCCCGCGCCCATGCTCGCTTCTGGGCCGACTTCGTCGACAAGAAGGTAGAAAATTCATCCATTTTTGTGTCTATTTTGTTGAAAAAGAATATTTTTGTTGATTAATTGTGTGTTTACAGATTTACGAGTGCGGGACGAGGCTGTGGAAGACGAAGGGGGAGGAGCAAGAGGCGGCGAAGAAGGAGTTCATCGAGATACTGAAGCTGTTGGAGGGGGAGCTTGCCGAGAAGAAGTTCTTCGGCGGTGAGGCGTTCGGGTTCGTTGATGTGGCTCTAGTGCCTTTTGTTGCTTGGTTTTATGCCTACGAGACTTGTGCCAACTTCAGCATTGAGAAGGACTGCCCGAAGATCGTGGCGTGGGGGAAGAGGTGCATGGAGAGGGAGAGCGTGGCGAAGACGCTGCATGATCCGAAGAAGGTGTATGAGTTCATTCTTCACTTGAAGAAGGTATACGGAGTGGAGTAGAGTGAGAGAGAGCGGAGAGGATTGTAGTTGATGGAGACATTTAAGGGTGTTGGTCGACGATAGGTTGGTTTCGGGTCCTTGTTTGTGAGTTTTCATCAATAATGTGGTTGTGGTGGGGATTAGAGCTGGGCAATACAGGTTGCCGGCTTGTTATGTATTTCCCACCCGCTACTATTGTTACTGCTGCTGTTTTTTCAATACTTTGTACTTGTTTATCTCGCTGTTGATGATTCTCTACGCTTGGTTTGTAGTCATGTCTCTTGACAAAGGATATCATTTATTGCAAAGGAATAAATTTGGTAAGTAAAACCATGTGCGCTGATCCTCATGGGCAAAACTCGGGGAACTCTATGTTTTGTTTTATTTTGTCTTATTTTATCTGTGCGCCAAACAAGTCCGGCACAACAAGAAGGGGGCCGCGAACATCAGCAGACACTTAAATTTTTTTTATATAGTGAGTTCTATCCAATTTCAGAAAGGACAAAAGCAAACGGGGAATACAGCAGGCCTTAATGTTTAGCCTTATGTCTTCGGACATGTTTAGTAAAAAATTAAATTTGATTAATAGTGCGAATAAACGTAATTATTATATTTTAAATATTTTATCAAATATAGCCTTGGTGTCCATAATTCTACACATGCTGACTGGCTAGTGATTTAGCTGATCAATATTTTTACGAGTACTGACATGTTACGGGGCTGATCATCCCGATTCGAACACGTATGACCTGTGATGTGTAGCAGTGGGTTCCATGCTATTAACGTGATCAACTTGTGTTGATCAAATGTTAGCCAAATCAACATTCACAGGCTTTTTATCTACTTTGAGATGGATTATTGCTCATTTCGTGACATCATTGCTTGCGTCGAACATCAGACTCGGCCCTTGCCTTGTCTTCTTCATCGAGTCTTCTCTGCATCTTCAGTTTTTAGGAAAATCTATGCATCTTTCTCAACCCCTTTTCAATTTAAAAACAGTTTTATGCTATACGCAATTTGCTGTTGAATTTGCTTTCGAGAAAGAGAGAGTGTTACGATCTGATTTTTATTAAATGGTTGAAATTTAATTAATTAAGTTAAATCTTATATTTCAGTCTTGATTTTATATTTTAAAAATTTAAATTTTTCGGACCATGGTTGTAGCTAATGAGAATGAACCAATAATGATATTAATAATTATGACTGTGGTTGAACATGGAAAATGAGGTAATTTGGATATCGATATCATATAGAGATAAAATGCAGAGTTCCTATTATTATTGAATTTTTTTCTTTTTGATCCCTACATTATTATAATAATTATTCAAAAATGATATTTGATGTCTATTTTATGATTTGATAAAAAATAGTGTAAAGATTGACTTAAATTTTGATAAATTATGATGGACGATATGATTTATCAGATTATTGTGATTAATATGTGGAGTGAATTATTCAGTTTGATAGTTATGATTTTTCAATATCGTATGAGCTTAAAAATTAATTCTTGAGAAATTATTTTTTTTACTTATGATGCTAAAATGATCTTTGTAGAGATGTGGCTCCTTAAACTTAGATTTGAATTTAATATTAAATAAATTAATTTAATTGAGATGATATATTAAATTCAAAAGATATTATGCAGTTAGGCTTGAGTTTAATTGAATTTGAATTATTGGGATTTGGATTTGAAATTAAAAATAATGGGTTGGATCAACTTGTGATAAATCTAATTTGTTGTATTGGATGAGTTAAGCTAGATTTGGATTATATTAATTATGTTTAGGTTGATGATTGGATTTGGTTGGATTAATTTTGAATTGGATTTAATTTGAACAAAAAGGTTGATTGGATTTAAAATGAAGTTAATATGTAATGATTAAATTATGATTATAATATTAAATAAAATTATTATATAGTTGACTTATTTAATTTGGGATTATATAAACTTTGTGATATAAGGGTTTAATTTGTAATTCATAAGCTTGAGGACTTTATTGTAAATTATGGTTAAATGGTTTGAGGATTATCATATAAATTTGGTGTCTTACTTTATAGTAATGACTTTTAAATTATTTGAGAGTTCAGATGCAAAAAAAATTGTGAAGTAAATCGATATATTATTTGGATTGATTTGATGGTTTTTACTAACGAAATATTTAATTATAAATTGATAAATTTACGGGATTATCAAATACACTGATATTAGAGTTAATTGAATTGGTTATTGTTAAGGATGTACATTGTAATTAAGGTTATGTGAGAATTAAATAGTCAATTTGGAAGTTAAGATTATGATTAATTTGTAGTTAAAAGTAATCATAAACTTTATGTATATTTATAAACCCGAAGGCCGGCCAAACGCTAGCCCAACAGCTAATTTAGATGTGAGTCTAAAGATTGACTTAAATACGAACTTGAAGACTGAGTTAGATGCGAGTCCGAAGGCTGGCCGAGTGCCAGCCCGAAAGTTGGCTTGGATGCGAGCCCGAAGGCTAGCAAAAGTATGAGCCCGAAGGTTTGCTAAATGCAAGCTCGAAAACTAGCTTGGATGCAAGCCCGAAGGCTGGATTAGATGTGAGTCCGAAGGTTGACTGAGTGAGAGTCTGAAGGCTAGTTATGTGCGAGTCAGAAGATTGGCTAAGTGTGAGCCTAAAAGCTGGCTTGAATGTAAGCCTGAAGGCTGATTGAGTGTAAGCTCGAAGGCTAACAAAATACAAGCTTAAAGGTTAGCTGAGTGCGAACCCAAAAACTGACTATATGCAAACCTGAAGGCAGGCTTAGATGCGAACTCGAAAGCTGGTTTGAATATGATGAAGATGCACCGTTTTTATCATCGTCTTCGAGAGACTGCGGGTAGCTACGACATGATTACAAAATTTGCCATCATCACCATGTCTTCGAGAGACCGCAAGTGGTCACAATAGGATTATAAAATCCACCATCTTCACCACCATCTTCGAGGGGCCGTGGATGGTCACTGCAGGGTCATAGTATTTGCTAACTTCATTGCCATCTTTGAGGGACTGTAGGTGGCCACAACAGGATTACGAAATCCACTGTCTTCATCGCCATATTTGAGGGGTAATGAGTGGCCACAACAGGTTCACCATATTCGTCAATTTCACCACCATCTTTAAAAGGTCGTGAGTGGCTGCGGTGTTAATGAAATTTGTAAAGACGTCAATAATTGTGATGGCCATAGTGAGGGTGATATAAAAATTGAGGTAAGAGATAACTTTCTATTTTCCTTTTTTTCCCCTTAATTTCATGCCCCCCCTTACTCCTCACATAGCTGCCTCTTTTTTGTCTTTTTCATATGGATGAAGGAGGGCCTCATCATTAGGATGGCAAAAGGACATGAAGCTTTAACATAGCATCGCAGTGTAGAGATCAACAGATGAAAGCATGGCCGTGGCAGTGGTATGAATACCTTGCAAGAACAAAGAGAGAAGAACAAGTGAAAAGAGAGGAAAAATAGAAACGTTTTGGATGTCTTACTATGTTCGATCTTTGAGTTCTCCTTTCCGTTCGTTCTATGATTCCCACCCTTTCGCAAACTCTAATTGTCTCTCCTTCCTTGGTCTCTAATCTCTCCTCGATGCAGATTCCCATTGATTTATAAGCCATTGAGAAGATTTTACACCAAATCGAGAATATTCGAAACCAAATTTTGATTGATTTAATTGCCAAATTCAGTTAGATCATGGTTGAAATATTTGATTGAATTGTATTTTTATTTTTATTTTTTTTGTATGTGATCACTTGATTGGGATTTGTTTCCCAAATAAGGATATCTAAATTTTGTACCATTTTTGAATGATGAATTTTTAGGGAGATTATTTGCAAAATTTTTTGAAAAATTGAAACAAAGCGTAATTTTACAGATTCCAAGGGCTTCTTTGCAAAAAATGATATATTAGTAAAAATTTTAAAATTTTAGGAACATTTTTTAATAGAATTTAGACTTATTTGTGAATAAAAAATTTTACGAGACTTATTTGTAAAATTTTAAAAATCAAATCAAAATATAATTTTACAAATTTTAGATGTCGTTTTACAAAAAAATATATGTGTAAAATTCTAAAACTTTCATAGGTTCTTTTTGAATAAAATTTAGACTCATTTGTAAATAAAAATTTTGAGAAATTTATTTATAAATTTTTCTTAAAAAAATTGGATCCCCTTTCATTTACATCATGGTAAGATTGGGGACAAGAATTTCCAATTTACCGAGAGAATTGCCATCAATTTGCATATATAACATCTTTCAAACTATCGAAATTATATATAACCTTTTATTCTTTAATAATTACTAATTTTTTATAATTGAAATGGTTATTATAAAAAATTCCTTGAATCTGTTTCACCAGCTAATTCATAATTAATCCTTAATCAAATATGCAAATTTACCCTAATGTTATTTATCCCACCCATCCCTATGCCCCACAAGATTCATCGGTTTTCACCGTTGCCTTCCCCAAGCTGCATTCTCTTTGTGGAGATAGCTTGTGGGCATTTACTAGGAATATCGGTGGGGATAGGAGATCTTTTTCTATTGCCAAGCTCGCCTTTACTCGTCGGTAACTAAACAAGTTGATCGCGGTGCCACCGTGGGAGAGCAGGGTCTTGCTTCACTTGCCTAGCAGTGCCACCATCTTGCACCCGGTGGTCACCCAACTTGGGATTAATTTACTAACCATTTAGGCTAAACACACTTTTTTTAAATATAAAAATTATAAATAAATAATATAATATATTTTTAAAAATTAAAACTGAATTTTAAACAGAAATGTTTCATATTAATCTGAAACTAAAATGTTTCTCCCAAAACTTAAAATCTTCACTCGAACATCTCGAAAATGTCTATCCTCCGTCGAATTTTATCTATTTGTTGGCGGTGAAATGTCGAACCAACGACATTAACAACGAAGTCTCGATCAACTAAAGCATTGTTCTAAAGACTGCTAAACTGATGCAAGTTTTTGATATGGTGATGCTTATATATAGAGAGAGTGAGGGAAATTAGGGTTAAGGTTAGGGTTAGGGTCTAGAAAGGTGGTGGGTTGGGTTGAGAGTCTCTTTGAGACCTTTATTTGTGCTGCTGTAAAAAGTAGAAGAGAGGCACTTCCCATGTTGATTGGTTGGTCCCTTGAGTTATGGGATTGATTTTAGTAATATGAGAGTAGTGGAGACCTCAGAAAGTAAATTCGATACACAAATTAGAATGTGTTTTATTTGAATGCCCTATCAGGTATTGTAGAAACATTGATTTTTAACGGGCACAAGGCTTTATTATTAATTATTCTAATAATTTTCAGAAACCTCCTACAATAAGAAACCTAACTAATAAAATAAAGACACCAAAGAAAAAAAGCATGATATTAATTAATTTGAGAAATGATATATGGTCTAAGTAAAGACATACTTTTACTTTACAATGAATTTTAACATAAAATTATAAAAAAATATGAAAAAATAAAGAAAAAAAGAATGGAGAAGAGACTTTGATGTGTGCTGTTGTCCTACTCTCCTATGGTGGACTGCATGACGTTTGATTCGAATGAGTTATGACTAGATTTTTAGTATATATTAATAACATGCTGACGGATAAGACTGACTATCTTAACTTTTATCAGTTAACCCTGTTAGAATTTGAAGTGTTATTGATGGTTTTCTATTTATTATTAATTGACTTTTTTTAATATTTGATTCAGGAGAATGATTAGCGGCTTTAATTTTATTCTAATCATTTCTAATCTGATAATCGAGAATCTTTTAGGCATGTTATTGATTAGTCTTTGAGCGTGTATTGGCTTAGCTTAAAATGGTGCATCATCAACGACTTTTGGGGTTAACTACCTCAAAGCTTACACTGTCAACTGCTTTTAGAATTGACTAGTTTGAAGGGTACATTACCAACTACTTCTAAAGTTGACTAACTTGAGAAGTGCATCATCAACTATTTCTGGGGTTGATTAGCTGGAGGGGTATATCATCAACTACTTCTAGAGTTGAGTAGCTCGAGGGCTATGTCATTAACTACTTCTGGGATTAATTAATTCAAAGGATGTATCATCAATTGCTACATTATCAACTACTTTTAGGATTGACTAGTTTAAAGGGTACATCGCCAACTGCTTCTAGAGTTGACTAACTTGAGAAGTGCATCATCAACTGCTTCTGGGGTTGATTAGCTATAGGGGTTCGTTATCAACTACTTCTGGAGTTGAGTAGCTCGAGGGCTATGCCATTAACTACTTCTGGGATTAATTAGCTCAATGGATGTATCATCAACTGCTTCTGAGATTGACTATCTTCAAAGTGTGGCCAATGACTTCAAGTGTATTGGTATTTAACTTCTTGATTCGGTAGTGTCACTAACGATTTATAGAGTTGGGTATAGCTTTGAAATGTCATCGACAGCTTTGAGTATATTAGTGATTAACTTCTTTGGTTTGGTAGTATCACCAACGGCTTATGAGGTTGGACATAGTTTTAAGTATGACCGACAGTTTTGAACGTGTTGATGATTAACTCTTTTAGTTTAGTAATATCAGCAACAACTTGTGGAGTTAAGTAAAGCCTTAGAGTACTGTCATAGGTTCTTGTAGCGTACCTAATAGGACTTAGTTTGACTCAGTCTAGTTCTATTTGGACTAGTTCTAGTTTGGATTAAGATGATAGCATCACCTATTGTTTATAGTCTTTAAGTGTTGCTGAAGGCTTAGCATGCCCAATGGGACTCAGTTTGACCCTATCTAGTTCCATCTGAGCTAATCTGAGTTGGGTTCAAGTCTAATTTGATTCAATTCGATATTCAAAACTTAACTGAATCGAGATTCACTAACTCCTTATTGAAAAATAGTGATATGTTCCGATTTTCTATTCCAAAAACTTTCAGTTATTGGTTCGCACTGATGGTTTACAGCATGACCAAAGGGGGACCATGCAAAACATTCACCCTAAAATCACTATTTGTATTGATGGTGAATTTTCCATTTGAATTCAGTTAATCAAGCTTGGTATTGATTTTTAGAAGAATATTTGATCATTTACTCTAGTGGGAGTAATGTTAATTGCAATCCAAGTCTAATTTGATTCAATTCAATATTTAGAACTTGATTTTGGCTTGAGTCTTATTCATTCGATTTGGATTGAGTTTGACTTGTATTGGACTTTTATCGAGTTTGAGTTGGCATCTTAACGGACTTTGATTTAAGTTCAAGTTATTTTAGGTCCAGCTTGGTTTCAATTTAAGCTCGACCTGATTCTAATTTGACTTTCATTTTGATTTAATCCAATTAGCTTTTAGTTTGATTTAACCCCAATTAGAGTTTGATTTGAGTTGAGTTTAACCCAAATAGGACTTGATTTGAACTTCACTTGATCTCAAATTGACCATACTTGAACCTGATTATGATTGAGTCTGAACTGATTTAACTCGAATTAACTCAATTTAGATCTTACATCTAGTTCAATTTGAGTTTTATTCCATTAACGTGATCAATTTATATCTATTTGATGGTTTATTTGAGTCAATTTAGTTCTATTCATTTGTTCTAGTTGAGTTTAATGTGATTGAGTCACTTGAATTTAATCAATTTATGTTAATCAATTTGATTCAAGAGCCCACGGGTTGTCATGATAATTTTGGGCGAGTCCATGAGTTGATCTTAATTTGAATAGACAATCAGCGAGCCCGTGGATTGAGCTTAATTTGAATAAACGCTCCGTAAACTCACAAACTGACATTAGTTTAAATAAATATTTAATAATTATGTAGATAGGCCTTAATCTGAATAGACGTTCGGTGAGCTCGCAAGCTAACATTAATTTGAATAGATGTTTAGCGAGCTCATAAGCTAATTTTAGTCCGAATAGACATTTGGTGAACTCATAAACTGGCCTTAATTCGAATAAACGTTCGACAAGCTTGCGGGTTAACCTTAATTTAAATAAACATTCAGCGAGCTTGCAAGCTGCCCTTAATCTGAATAGGCTTTTGGTGAGCTCATAAGCTGACTTTAATTTAAAATTGATTTCGAGTGGGTTCGCAGCCTGGTGCTAGACTAGAGCTGACTTTCTAACAAGCCCACGAACTGATTTTAGGTCGACAGTAGAGGTCCATTAGTGTTGAGTTTTAGATGTCTCGAACTCAAATTAGAGTTTGAGTTAAAGTAGAAATCCAAAGTTGGATTTAGATTTATATTATTAGGAGTTGTAATTGAGTAAAACTCAGACCCAATAAGAGTCTATAAATATACTATAATATATAGGGCTTGTGTGTAGCATACTATTGAGGTTGAACTAGAGAGAAATAGAGAGAGAGGAATAGAGAGAATAGAGAGAAGAAAAAAAGAGAGAGTGTTGGCTCTCGTGTGTGGGTCTTTCTAGTGCTTCTCAGTGGTCTCTCGTGGTGGTTCCTCGTGATACTCTCTTGGAGATTCTCTCTGAAGGTGGAGATGTTGCCGAGACTTAGAGAAAGAGTTTAGTTAAGTAAAAAAGAGTAAAATCTTTCTTGTAAACTCTTGTAAAAGCTTTTATCTTTTGATAGTGGATCTCTCGCTGTCTATCTTGTTATTTTCTGTTATCTTGTATTATTTCTCGTTTCTTGTGTTGTTTGAAAATAAGGTGATTCTGAACCTTCCGATGCGAATCCCAACAAGTGATATCAGAGCTTCATGTTCGAAGTTGTGCAAACTCTTAAAATCAAAAATTACTGCGATGATGCGACTGAATTGAGTTGCATGTTAATCTCATGACAAAAATCGGCGAAAGGGCTCAGGCACTGGTGCAAGGCCGGCTTGAGGCCGGAGAGAGAGCGCATGCGCTGGCGCTAGGATGGCGAACCCACAAGTGTGAACGCCAAAAGCCAATGCAAAGGCACAGGCACTAGAGGCCGATGCGAGGACATGGGTCACATGGTGAAAGTAGTTGAATAAAAGAGTTCTTGATTAAGAATGTTAAAATTGATGTGGTCAAATCACACCTGAAGGGGGAGATTGTTATAATGTTAGGTGTGATAAATTAGTCTCACATCGGATATTGGATAGATAGAGTCCAATATATATTGTGAAAAAAAGACCCATATCTCATGAGATTGAGCTTTTGGGATGGTTTGGTGTCCGGCTCACTATATGGATTTGGTCTGACACACTTACGACTCCCCAACACATTAGTATATAAAGAACCATAGGTGGTCATAGTGTTAATGAAATTTATTCCTACTTAAAAAACTACGAATGGCTACAGTACGGATGCAACTTTGTCCAAACACCAAAAATGATGGGAGAATATAGTGATTGTACAAAAATCGAGGAGAGTTTTTCATTTTCTTTACATCAACTCTTTTTTTTATTTCCTTCTTCTTTTCTCAAGCCTGAGCCAGTCTTCTTTGCTGACGGCAAGGAGTATTGAGGAGTCACAAGAGTGTCAAACCAGATCCATATAGTGAGCCGGACACCAAAACATCTTAAAAGCTTAAACTCATGGGATATGGGTTTTTTTATTATATATATTGAACTCGATTTATCTAATATTCGATGTGAGATTAATTCATCGCACCTGACATTATAACAATCTTTCCTTTTAAGTATGATTTCACTACATCAATTTAACACTCTTAATCAAAAACTCTTTTACTCGATCAATTTCACCATCGAACCCATACTAATGGAGAAAGACTAATATGTGACTCAATTCAGTCGCATTATCGCGATAATTTCAGTTTTAAGAGTTTGCCCAACTTTGAAGCTTAAGCTCTAATATCACTTATTTGGGAAATCGAAAGAATATCAAATCGAAATAATATAGTGAACCGAATATCAAACCATCCCAAAAACTTAAACTCATAAAATAAATCTTTTTTACTATATATATTAAACTTTATTTATTTAATATTTAATATTACTTCATTATAATAGAGGAGGAGGGTTTGGAACCTTCGCCTGCTTGTTCTCCTAACAATCTTGGCCCTCTCTTTTCTTCTCCGGTGGGACGGCGGTTCGGGACGAGGAAGCAGTCGGAAGACCACAGGCTAGTCATCTCGCAGCCATGGGAGCCCGAGCCAGGAAGTCTCCAGTTGGCTGAGCGGCAAAGGTGAGGCAGGCTGGCATGGAGGCACTGCAGGTCAGTAAGGAAGGCAAGACTGGCGCACCTTCTTCTCCAGTGGAGCTAGGGTTCTGGTGAGGGTGCACAACGATGCGGGAGGCGGCACAGTGGCAGTGGGATAGCTCCGACCGAGCTCCGGTGCTACTCCTGTGTAGGTATGGCTGGCAGTGCAAAAGGGGCTTCTTCCGTGGGCGACCGGCTGTGCAGAAGGGGTTTCTGTACGGGCAGGGACGGAGGCCAGTAGGCAAGGGGAAGACCAACAGAGGTGAGGTCAGCAGGGCTATGGCGACTCAAGCTAGGCAGAGCTCGCGGGGGTAAAGAAGCACCGTTGGTCATTTGACGGTGCTCCGGCGAGGGGCTGGGAGATGCCGATAGTGGTTCGGGTGCAGGCAACGCCAGAGTGAGTGGGGCAGCGAAGCACGGTCACAGCATCGGGTATAAGCACCTTGCAGGAATAGGAAAAAGGAGAGCAGCAGGATACACACGCAAAAAACAAATGATAAGAACTTTAAGCTTACACGGTTGTGTTTCCCTTTTCTTTCTAATTTCTTTTCCCCCTCTCCGTCTTCTGATTTCTATTCTGTGTTTTGCGTCCTTGCAGGTTTCTCCATCAATATATTGGCCCCTAAGAAATTTAAAATCGGATCCCTGATTGATTTAATTTTAAAAGCTTATTAATTTATGATTATTAATGAGATTGGATTCCTATATTTTATAATTGGTTTGTAATTCTAGTTATTAAAATTTATTTTTTAATGAAGAAATTCGAAATATATATTATTTCTAGATGTTGAATTTTTAGAAGTTATTTGTAAATTTTTTCCGACAAATTTGTACTATAATGTAATTTTGTAAATTTTAAAAGGACTTTTTGCAAAAAATTTTATTTATAAAATCTTAAAATTTTCAGGATTCTTTTAAAATAAAATTTAAACTTGTTTGTAAATATAAAAATTACGAAAGTTTATTTACAAAAATTAGTACTTTTAGGGGTTTATTTTCGAATATAAAATTTTAAAAGATTTATTTAAATCACTTTTTTATAAAATTTTATCGTAGAAATTTACTTGTAAGAAAAGTCAAGTTAGGGGCCTATTTATAAAAATATATCTAATTCAAAGATTTTTTTATAAAAATTTTATATTTTTTATTTTGGTTCAAATATTTGATGAATTTTGGATTCGATTTCGATGTAAATATTTAGTCCAATCGACTTTCTTTAATTTAAACTCAAATTTTTTGATAATTCAAGTACAAATTAAACTTAATTTTCTGTCAAATTTGATCACAATTTAAGTCCAATTAAAACTCATATTTAAATTATAATTTAATGATATTTAATTATATATTTTCACTAAGTTTTAATTAAATTTATTTTTTCTGAAATTTTACCCCATACAAAGAGCAATGGCTTTTGACGTGGAATTGCGGGGTAAGTTCATTCATCCGGAGGCGAGAGGAGGTGCATGGAATCACGGAAGTAACAATCTCCATCTCTTTTTTCCCTGGTTGTGGGGTTAAAGGTCAAGGTCAAGATTAAAAGAAGGAGTAAAATGTAAATCGTTAATGCGGTCAAGTAAATCCCGTTTGGTCCTTGATCTGGTTAACAAATGGTTAAAAAATTTTATTGACTAAAATGCCCTCGGTTGAGTACTGAACATATTACTGTTCATCTTCATCTCCGACGGAGATCGCGCACGAAGCCGGCCGCCCGAGCTCGCGCGCGGAGCCGACCGTCTGAGCTCGGCCGCGGAGCCCGGGCGCCCAAGCTCGCCTGCCGCGAGAGCTCGACCCCAGAGGCTGGGCGCCCGAGGTCGCCCGAGGTCACCCGCGGAGCCCGCCACCCGATCTCGCGCGCGGAGCCGGCCGCCCGATCTCGCCCGCGGAGCCCGCCACCCGAGCTCGCGAGCGGAGCCGGCCGCCCGATCTCGCCTGCGGAGCCCGCCGGCCGAGCTCGCTCGCGGAGCCCGGGCGCCCGAGCTCGCGCGCGGAGCCGGCCGCCCGAGGTCGCCCGCGGAGCTCGAGCGCCCGAGGTCGCCCGCGGAGCTCGCCGACCGAGCTCGGGGGGGGGCAGCTCCGCCGCGGTGTTCGCTTACTATTCATCGATCTGAGCCGTCGGATCGAGATCCAATGGTTCAGATTAAGTGACGATATTCGGCTGTTACCCGATCTGAGCCGTTGGATCGAGATCCGACGGTTTAGATCAAGTGAGGGTATTTTAGTCAAAACATGGTTAAAATTTAAATAAATAAAATAATGTTAGTGCGGTCAAATTTTTGGTGTTTGAAAGATAATCTGGTCTGGACGGGGTCAGCTTAGCCCTGACCCCGTACTAAACGCACCCTAAGGGGTCGTTTGGAACAGGGTCAGGACTAGGGTGACCTCGCCTTGACCATACTATCTTTTAAACACCAAAATTTGACCGTACTAACATTATTTAATTCATTTAAATTATAATAAGAATTTAACTAAAATTCTCTCGGTTCATCTGAACCGTCGGATATCGATCCAACGGCTCAGATCGCATCAGCCGAAACCTTAACTACATAATCTCCCCCCCTCCCTTCCCAAAAAAACCCCCTAAAAACACCGCTACCGCCCTTCACCGGCCCAATCTCCGCTATCACTGCTCGCACGAGCTCGGCCGGCGAACTCCGTGCGTGAGCTTGGCGCTCGAGCTGCCTGTGCGAGTTCGGCCGGCAACATCGTGGGTCTCGCGAAGAAGATGAACAGTAGTATGTGAACAGTACTCACCGGATGATATTTTTATCCACAAAAAATTTTAACCATCTGCTAGCTAGATCAGTAACCAAACAAGATTTATTTGGTCGCATTAGCGTTTTACACTTTACCTCTTTCTTTGACCTTAACCTTAACCTTGACCCCATTCCAAACAGACCTTAAGGGCCCGTTTGGTACGCGGTCAAGATCAAGGTCAAGATCAAGACTAGTAAACCACTTTTGTAAACTAATATCTTTTTATCAAAATTAAGACTTTAATAATTTAAAACTAAAAAAACTATTTAATTTTTTATAATAATTTAATTTAATAATAATATAAAATAATAAATATTAATTATATAAAGAAAAATTTAAAAAAAAGTTGACCTGGTCCTAACCCCATTTCAAATACAGCCTAAGAGTTCTTTTGACTGGTTTTAGTAGCCACACATGACATGATGTAAACAACTAGTTTTTAAAAACTAATATCGTTTTTCTGGAAAGTTTTTCCTTTTTAATTTCTCTTTCCAAATTACAAATTTCTAAGCTCAGTCAACGTAATAATGAAACTCAAACAAAATAGCATTCAAGCATAAGATTCCTCAATAAACTCTTTAAATTTTATAAATTTTTAAAAAAATTTAATTTTCAAAATTACAAAAAAATTCTTTGGAATTTCATTTTCGTAATGAAAAGTCACACCAAACGCACAAGATTTTGAAATCTATTCAAAACAAATATCTCATTCGAATTTGAAAATTCATAAAATTTTTAAAAAAATTATTCCAAAACAAAAGTAGATAAATACAAACCCATGAGGCTAATGTTCGCAAAATCGTACCATACCGCCGGTAAAATCAACATAAATCCAAATCAGACTAATTTTCAGTCTAATAGAAAATCGTGGTTTACACAAACCGAACAATTTTATTTGAACTGAATTAATTCACTTAAAGTAATTTTAAATTTATTGTTATTAGGAATTGAATCCAAAATTATCAATACAATAAACAAAAATTTTAACTAATTATTTAACAAAATAATTTTATTCAAAATTAATAATGACAATGTAGTAAATTTTAAATATTAAATTGGGATCAGATTGACATCAATTTCAATTCCGCCTGTTTATTTCACGGATCAAATCGGATTTGACATATGCCATGACACGTCAAAGCTTGGGACTCTCCGGACAACGGTCCCCTCTCTTGTTTCGGTTGTAATTTTAATTTTGATATTTAGAAAAATCGATACGATTTTTTTGATTTTTTCGATGGAAACTATTCTCATTTTAATTTTAGTTAAAATATTTTTTTATTATTAATTATGTATTGATTAAAATTTAATTATATTTAAATTTTAAATTAGAAATACGATAAAATTTTTAAAAATTTTCAAAAATATTTTAAAATTATATAAAAAATTATAATTAATTTTGTTATAAGATTAAATACTATTTTAATTAATTTTAATAATTAATCACTCGTAAAGTCTATTTTTTATATATTATTTTTTATATAAAATTTGATCAAATTATTTCTTTATATTTTAGTTTTAATTTTGAAATTAACCTTAATATTAATTCTTAACCAAATGAAGTCTAATCGTCATGTTAATTGTGTAGAATAATTGTTATTTTTTCTAAAAAAAATAACAATCATGATAAAAGTTGAAACAATAAAAGTCGATGAAATCAAAAAAAGCAGGAACTTCAACACCATTGTTTTCTTGACTAACAATTGATCTTGATTCATCCTGATTGCCTAAAATAGCACCACGACTCTAACTCATGAAGTACAAGCACCATGCAAAGAACATGAGATGACACACAAACATCAAACACAAATGGCGAAAGACACAAAACCCTAAAACAGAAACCCTAGCTTGAATTGAACAGTCAGCACTGCTAAATCCCAACGACGATGTCCAGTTTCATGACTCCCTTGCCATCCAAACAAAATCGTTCTCATAGATCCAGTGACACACCTCAATCTCCCCGGTCGGTGTCCGAGTGCCAGCAACACCTCACGCCCGGCGCTCCAAGCCCCCGTGTCGAGGTGGCACACCGCCACTCCCCGGTTCACTGCTTCCCCCTCCGCTGCCGCTTCAAGCTCCACATCGTAGACCGCCACCCGCCGCACGAAGTGGTAGTAGTGCACCAAGTAAGGAAACATGCTCTGGTGGCAGGACACCGCCTTCGTCTCCTTCCCGCCCTTTATATTCTCCCCCACAACAAGCACCCTTCCCCATCCCGCCGTGCTCGCGTTGTCGCCACTGTCGCCTTTCTTTCGACCATCAAACCCGCGAACTCTGCCATCTGATCAATGGATGTCACGCATTGTTTTTTCTCTCCCTTGGCCGGCGGCTGCTCTGCTGTGCTCGCTGCCGTTGCTCGTTACGAAATTCTAACCCTAAAATTAAAACGTATTTAGACAAAACGGTTCGGTACAGATTTCGATTTCGACCGAAATTTTAAACCTCGAATAAAACAGAAGCTTGTGTGGCCGTCCTACCAGCCGTGAATCGTCATCCCTGATCTCACCGCCTCACCTCTCCGCTATAAGACAACCCACTGCTCTTCCATTTGCATTCATCGAACTCCAAGTGCGCGTTGAGAAATAGCGGTAGCAATGTCGGAGAAGGACGTTGTACTCTTGGACCTCTGGGTGAGCCCCTTCGGCCAGAGAGCGCGGATCTCGCTGGCGGAGAAAGGAGTCGACTACGAGTACAAGGAGCAGGACTGGCAAAACAAGAGCGAGCTCTTGCTCAAATCCAACCCGGTGTACAAAAAGGTCCCCGTCTTTCTCCACGACGGCAAGCCGATCTGCGAGTCTCTCATCATCGTTGAGTACATCGACGAGGTCTGGTCCGGCAAGGCCCCGCTCCTTCCTGCTGACCCCTTCGCCCGCGCCCAAGCTCGCTTCTGGGCCGACTTCGTCGACAAGAAGGTAGAAAATTCATCCATTTTTGTGTCTATTTTGTTGATTAATTGTGTGTTTACAGATTTACGAGTGCGGGACGAGACTGTGGAAGACGAAGGGGGAGGAGCAGGAGGCGGCGAAGAAGGAGTTCATCGAGATACTGAAGCTGTTGGAGGGGGAGCTCGGCGAGAAGAAGTTCTTCGGCGGTGAGGCGTTCGGGTTCGTTGATGTGGCTCTAGTGCCTTTTGTTGCTTGGTTTTATGCCTACGAGACTTGTGCCAGCTTCAGCATTGAGAAGGAGTGCCCGAAGATCGTGGCGTGGGGGAAGAGGTGCATGGAGAGGGAGAGCGTGGCGAAGACGCTGCATGATCCGAAGAAGGTGTATGAGTTCATTCTTCACTTGAAGAAGGTATACGGAGTGGAGTAGAGTGAGAGAGAGCGGAGAGGATTGTAGTTGATGGAGACATTTAAGGGTGTTGGTCGACGATAGGTTGGTTTCGGGTCCTTGTTTGTGAGTTTTCATCAATAATGTGGTTGTGGTGGGGATTAGAGCTGGGCAATACAGGTTGCCGGCTTGTTATGTATTTCCCACCTGCTACTATTGTTACTGCTGCTGTTTTTTCAATACTTTGTACTTGTTTATCTCGCTGTTGATGATTCTCTACGCTTGGTTTGTAGTCATGTCTCTTGACAAAGGATATCATTTATTGCAAAGGAATAAATTTGGTAAGTAAAACCATGTGCGCTGATCCTCATGGGCAAAACTAGGGGAACTTTATGTTTTGTTTTATTTTGTCTTATTTTATCTGTGCGCCAAACAAGTCCGGCACAACAAGATGGGGGCCGCGAACATCAGCAGACACTTAAATTTTTTTTATATAGTGAGTTCTATCCAATTTCAGAAAGGACAAAAGCAAACGGGGAATACAGCAGGCCTTAATGTTTAGCCTTATGTCTTCGGACATGTTTAGTAAAAAATTAAATTTGATTAATAGTGCGAATAAACGTAATTATTATATTTTAAATATTTTATCAGATATAGCCTTGGTGTCCATAATTCTACACATGCTGACTGGCTAGTGATTTAGCTGATCAATATTTTTACGAGTACTGACATGTTAGGGGGCTGATCATCCCGATTCGAACACGTATGACCTGTGATGTGTAGCAGTGGGTTCCATGCTATTAACCTGATCAACATGTGTTGATCAAATGTTAGCCAAATTAACATTCAGAGGCTTTTTATCTACTTTGAGATGGATTATTGCTCATTTCGTGACATCATTGCTTGCGTCGAACATCAGACTTGGCCCTTGCCTTGCCTTCTTCATCGAGTCTTCTCTGCATCTTCTGTTTTGGGGAAAATCTATGCATCTTTCTCAACCCCTTTTCAATTTAAAAACAGTTTTATGCTATTCGCAATTTGCTGTTGAATTTGCTTTTGAGAAAGAGAGAGTGTTAAGATCTGATTTTTTTTAAATGGTTGAGATTTAATTAATTAAGTTAAATTCTACATTTTGGTTTTGATTTTATATTTCTAAAATTTAAAATTTTGGGACGACAGTAGTAGCTAATGAGAATGAGCCACTAATGATATCAACAACTATGGTTGTGATTGAGCATGGAGAATGAGATGATTTGGATACCGATAACATCTAAAAGTAGGTGCAGATTTTTCATTATCATTGAATTTTTGTACTTTTTGATCTCTATATTATTATAATAATTATCTAGAAATGATACTTGATGTCTATTTTATGATTTGATAAAAAGTAGTGTACAGATTGGTTTAGATTTTGATAAATTATAATAGATGATATGATATATCATATTATTGTGATCAATATGTGGAGTGAATTATTCAGTTTGATGGTTATGATTGTTCAATATTGTATGAGTTTTAAAATTAATTCTTGAGAAATTATTTTTTTAGTTATGATATTAGAATAATTTATATGGAGATGTGGCTCCTTAAACTTAGATTCGAATTTAATATTAAATGAATTTAATTTGATTGAGGTGATATATTAAATTTAAAAGATATTATGCAGTTATACTTGAGTTTAATTGAATTTGAATTATTGGGATTTGGATTTGGAACTAAAAATAATGGGTTGGATCAACTTGTGATAAATCTATTTATTGTATTGGATGAGTTAAGCTAGATTTGGATTATATTAATTATGTTCAGGTTGATGATTGGATTTGGTTGGATTAATTTTGAATTGGATTTAATTTGAAAATAAAAGTTGATTGGATTTAAAATGAAGTTAATTTTTAATGATTAAATTATAATTATACTATTAAATGAAATTATTATAGAGTTGACTTATTTAATTTGGGATTATATTTAATTTGTGATATGAGGGTTTAATTTATAATTTATAAGCTTGGGGACTTTATTGTGAATTATGGTTAAATGGTCACAATCTATATTGGCAATTAGTTTGGTTTGAGGATTATCATACAAATTTGGTGTCTTACTTTATAGTAATAAAATTTAAATTATTTGAGGGTCTAGATGCAAAAAAAAATTGTGAAGTAAATCAATATATTATTTGGATTGATTTGACTTTTTTTACTAATGAAATATTTAATTATAAATTGATAAATTTAGGGGATTATGAGATACATTGGTATTAGAGTTAATTGAATTGGTTGTTGTTGAGGATGTATATTGTAATTGAGGTTATTTGAGAATTAAATAGTCAATTTGGGAGTTAAAATTATGATTAATTTATAGTTAAAAGTATTAATGAACTTTATGTATATTTATGTTGATTTGATTTAATTGATATATTTGGAGGATAAATCATAATTAAATGAGATAAAGAATTTATTTGTCTAATTTGGCATTAAGAATTAACATGTTTATTATTTAAGGAATTGGTTTATGATTACGTGTTAAGAGAGGGGTTAAGTTAAAAGTATATATTTTTATATGTATTCTCTTGAATGGTCTTCATTTCAGGTGATTGAGAAGTCATTCAATTATATCTTTGTTGATGAATTTGATGCAATGATTATCTCTTGTTGGCCCTTACTGATCATTATCTAGTTGATGTCTTAGAAATTTGTCTTTTTTTTGTTGTATATTTATGATCGGTGGTGGTTGATGAAGGGATGCAATTTAGGACTATTCTGTCTCTAGAGGCAGATAGGCCAGTATTGATGAGACAATTTCCTTATGAGATCAGTGGATCATCAGACGTAATGACCATCAATTTTTGGTAGCGTATGATACGTGTTCACTATGCACAGGTGAACACCACTCATCACTTGTGGGGAGTGCAGGTGGATACAACTCTCAGGGACTTTTGAGAGTACATCCACATCGGGATTAGAGGTCTTTTCTGGAGCGGTCCATTACTATGTATTTTTCGAGTTGCCATGTTTGCTTATTTGGTTGTATTGGTTGACTTGGTTGTCTGTCGTTGGTCGTGATGATTCTTTTTTCCCATATTTTATTGCTATATCTTCATATTTGTGTTGATATAATTAAGATCCATTATTATTTTTATTGTCAACAATATTTATACCTCATTTGATTCTTTGCTGGGAGAGAACTCTCCCTATTGAGTGTATTTTTGCTTCACCTATTTTTTTTCTTCTAGAGATATAGCTGCTATTATGTATAATAGATTTTCAAATAAGGATTAGCCTAAAGTTATCTTCAAGTGAGAGGTCATTGGTAAAGTTGTAGTTGTTTTTATTTTAGTTTTGTTATAATATTTGTATTTAGAGGTTTGTATTATTTATTTTGCTTTAATAATTTATGTCTTACGATTTTGGAGTGTAATATTTTATAGTATCCAAGCTTATACGATTTTTGGAGTTAATTTGAGGATTTGGTAAAACATAAATGATTTTTTGAGATTATGGATGAATTTTGAGGATTTGAAGATAATTTAGAATATTATTGAATTATCATTCAAAAATTGATTATTAATATGAGTTTTTTTATATTTTTGAGGTTATGATTATAGTGCGTAGCGGAAGTATCATAAAGTGGTTGGTATAGTGTAGGCCATTGAATACAATAATTTACGGGTTAAATTCTTATGTGTGGGAGAATGTTATGCTGTTAGTTTGATCATGTTAATGTGAATGTCTTACGTTCAGCATGTGAGAACTATAATATGACCTTGTTGATTTGGGTAGACGAAATTTGGGGACCAAATTTTCTAAAAGAGGTAGAAGGTTATGATCTAATTTTTATTAGACAATTAAGATTAATTAGTTAGGTTAGATCCTACGATCTAACCTAATATCTCTAATATTTAAATAGGATGATATTATATTTTTGGGATTTAAATTTTTGGGACAGTGGCCATAGATGATGAGAACGCACCAATGATGACAATGACAATTATGATTATAATTGGACATGAAGAATGAGATGATTTTGATACCAATGACATTTAGAGATAGGTGTAGACTCTCCATTATCATTAAATAATTGTAAGGTTCGTGGTTGATGGTGTGCCAGTAGGCTGTGGGAACCGTGAGTGGGTAGCAATTTGGTTTCATATTGATAAAGTGCAGAAGTTGAGATTGAGCTAAATATGATGATTGTCGTAGACCTAGCAACAAGACCTTTTTTGAGAGGTTGAAAAAAATAAAATTCTTGAGTCGAGTGGGCCACAGGCACCTGGAAATAATATCATCCTAGATTGAGGATGTCACGTGGTAGTATTAAAGTCACTCCACACCTCTTTAACGGTGTAGACTAGCTTAGCTATGACGTTGAGTCTCTAAGAAGGGGGGGAAATTGTGAGATCCGTGACTAGCAGCATGCTAGTAGGCAATGGGGGTCCATGAGTGGGTAGCAGTTTAGTCCTAAATTGACAAAGCACATGAGTTAAGACTAGGGTAAATATGATGACTAGCATAAACCTACCAATAAGGTTTTTTAGAGAGTCAAAAAAAATAAAATCCTAGGATCAGGTGGATTGCAAGTCACAGGTACCTAGCAATAATATTATGCTGGATTTGGGACGTCATAGAGAGAGAGAGAGAAGAGGGGGGAGATGGCACAATCGGTAGTTTCATATGTGGTGTCAAGCTTGGCAAGCTAATATTCTAAGAAGTGTCCATATTGCATCTCCCCATTGGCACGTCGTACAACTTTCAACTTCCAAGATATGCCCCCTATTGTGCATGATCAGCTATTTAACAATTTAAGGACTCTTGCAATGTTCAATTTAGAAAAATATTTTGACTACCCTTTCCTATCTGAGTTCAAGCTACTGAGAGTCATCGAGTTAGTGTTTGAAACCAATCATAGACTACCAAAGGAGATAGAGAGAATGATTCATATTCTAATGTAGAAGAGTTGCCATCATCCATTGGAAATCTTCAAGACCTTGAAGCTATATATCCAAAGGATGCACATATGCTTGTATTTATACCAAAAGTATTTTGCAGAATTGAGACCCGAAGACATGTAAAAATAACTACTATTGGCTAGATAAAAATGCCATAAGCGATCGAGCTACGAAATCTATAAACCTTAGGAGAAGTACCATTGTGTTCGAAGAAAATAAAATGGAACTTCCCAAACCTTCAGAAACTGCAACTAATTGGAGTTGGGGAACACCATGGAGGAACACTATCCAGTCTAGTCAAAGATCTTAATCTCCTTGTCACATAAAGTATTTTAGCGACGTCCCTTCCCATATGATAGATTGATTTCAATTGCTTTTCGAATTCAAATTAGCTTCAATCATTCAATTTAGTGGGGGATTGATTATGAGAAAATGGCCAGAAGGAGATGGATTTCCTCTATATCTTACAAAGTGGAACCTCCAAGGTTGCCGACTAGGGCAAGTTCCAATGTCGGTAATAGAGAAATATAGCATTTAATTTTTTGGAACTTTTATATGCTTCATACACAAGAAGTGAGATGATATGATCTGTAGGGTGTTCCTTGATCAGCTGCAAGAAATCGCGGTCAAGGTTTAACTTCATTTGTAAGGCCTGGTGGGCTAGTGGGTTAGTAGGTAGGTAGTGGTCCTGTAACTGGCAGTAGTTGTCTTTAGTCCCACATTGACAAAGTGTTAGAGCAAAACTGAGCTAAATATGATGACTGCCATCGACCCAACAACGAGGCCTTTTTCCGAGAACTACGAAAAATAAAATTCTGTAATCGGGTGGGCCGCAGGTCGCAAACGCTCATGGATAATATTGTGCTGAGTCGGGAGCATCACATAGTGGTATCAAAGCCACTCTGCACCTCTTGATCGATGTAGGCTAGCTCAGTGAGGATGCTAAACCCTTGAGGGGGGAGATTGTAAGGCCCGGCGAGTCAGTGGGCCATTAGGTAAGCAGTGAGTCTGTAACTGATAGTAGTTATCTTTAGTCCTACATCAATAAACTATCAGAGTTGAAACTGAGCTAAATATAATGACTACCATAGACCCAACAATAAGGTATTTTCCTGAGAAACTAGGTAAAATAAAATCCTGGGGTCAGGTGGGTTGCAGACCATAGATGCCCAAGGATAATATTTTGCTAAGTCGGGGGCATCACATCATTAGAGTATTGGAAAGTGGAGAGTGGGGCAATGCCAAACCTCGCTACTAATCACCTATTATCACCAATATTCACTACAAAAATAACAGATTTTAATGATACTAATTAACAAATGCTAATCATGCACTCGTATTATACATATATTAGCGTTGCTAATGAATACATCATTAGATGTGTTAAAATATTAGGATGCCAATTCATAATTATGAGCAAAGCTAAATGTATTAGCACTACTAATATACTATTATTTGCGACAGTAATGTTATCACGCTATCGATAGTGGACTAATGTCACACCAGTTGTGAGTGGTAGGTGCCACCACAACGAGATCACACAATAGACCTCATGATCTCCGAGGCAATGGAGAGCCTCTAACGTATGTGTGCACGGATAGCGCACATATGAAAAATCAACCAGCTGTGGTGGTTAGTGCCACTACAAGGAGAATCATATGGGGGAGTGCGTGATTATGCAAGGTGACAGACTGTCTCTAACACATGTGTGTGTGGGCAGCACACATAGCAGTAGATGATAAAGTCACAACATGTCCAGATGGAGACCCGAATAGCCCAAACAGTCTTGCAGAGAGAGTAGCAGGACAAATCGGCTAAAGTGAGCTACAGGAATGTGTGAACAGCTTGGACATTTGGCATTGCAAGCTAAATACACATGGCTGTAGGCTGGAGAATCATAGCTGCATCTGGCAAGGGACATGTGGCTAGCAAAGAGGCAATTGAGAGCTCATGGGACATGTGGCTGCAGCTGGAGGGAGTCAAAGAAATTGTGGGGAGAACAATGTGTAGTATGTTCTCCGTGATCCCAATAGATGGACTACGGGGAGAACATTATGAAGAATGTTCTCCATGACCTCTAATAGGTGGATTGCAAGCAAAACATTGTGGAAAATATTCTCCATGATCTCCAACGGGTAAACTGCAGGAAGAACATTATGGGAGCATGTTCTCTATGATCTCCATGGGTGGTACACAGTCAAATATGTATATTATAAATAGATTAGGAGGTCTATTGAGCTGAGACACACACAAGTAGATAGAGGCTTGTAGTATCCATTCGCACTAGAGTTGTATTTCTTTTATGTAAGTAATAAAAGGTTGGCAAGATTGTTGTACTTCTCTTCTCCTCTATACTCTTGTGGGCTTGTACAAGTTTGACGGGCTGATGTGGGCGAACCTTAGTGCCATTATGGGCAAAATTTTAGGTAAAAGTTTGACAGTGTGATAAGTGGTATCAGAGCCTGATTTTGTGGAAACCAGGTTCAGCTGAAGTCAAGATCAACAAAAGCCCAAGTGGAGCTTCGGGATTGGTTGGTTCGCATCGAGGAGATGTTGGAAAACTCTCCAACTAAAGATGCAGGCAGCATATGGACACAATTGGCTTGACAAGAGAGGCAAAATGATGCTCTCAAGGAGGCCTTTGTGAGTGAGGTGAAAAGTGCGGAGGAAAGGTATGTTACGACTATGGACTCAATGAGATCAAGTCTAAAGTCCTTGGAACATGATTTGATGGTGGTAAAGAGGGCGGTAGCAAACTCTCCTATTGAAGGCGAAGCTCCTTCAAAGGTAAAAGTCCCGAAACCACATTCCTTTAATGGTTGCAGAAATGCAAAGGAGTTGAAGAACTTTTTGTGGGATATGAGGCAGTACTTCAAGGCTGCTCATATTTTGGAATGAGAGAAGGTCAGCATCACCAACATGTACTTGATTGGAGATGCTAGGTTATGGTGGCATATCAGAGTATCGGAGAATGCTCGAGCTAAGAGAGCTTAGCTGGAGGATTGGTAAATCCTCAAGAAAGAACTAAACGAGTAGTTCCTTCTGTGCAATAAAGGGTGGGTTGCACGAGAATCCCTGAAGAAGCTGCGGCACTCGGGGACTATAAGGGAGTATGTGTGAGAATTTAGCTCCTTCATGCTTGACATCACCAACATGTCTGAAGAGGATAAGTTATTCAACTTCCTTTCTGGCTTGCAGCCATAGGCTCAAGCTAAACTCTGATGGCAAGGAGTGAGGGATCTTCCTTTGGCCATCGCTTCTACGAAAGGCTTGGTGGATTTCAAGTTGGCGATGACCACCAAGAAGACCACAGATGAAAGGAAGATGGGGTGTGCAGACAAGGATGGCAAAAAGCCTTAGGGTAAGGGCAAGAAGGTTGTGGAACCTAGCCAGTCCAAGTTGCAGCCTACTAACAAAGAGCATGGCTGTTTTATATGCAATAGTTCTCATTGGGCAAGGGACTTTCCGAGGAGGAAAAAGCTAGCTGCTCTATCTCTCAGGGAATCTGAAGAGAAAGAATGTAGCGTTGCGGTAACACCATGCATGATTCCATTGCAGCTACTCAACTCTATGATGGCAGAAAGATAGTCACCTTGCAAAGGGTTGATGTATGCATCGGTGCTATTAAATGGGAGGCCTATTTTGGCTATGTTGGATACAAAGGTGATTAACAACTTCTTCTCCCATAAATTGGTAAGTGAATTTGGTCTGTAGGTGCAACCAAGTTCATGACAAGTGAAGGCAGTAAACTCTGGGCCGACTCCATTTCATGGAATGGCCAGCACAACCCTCAAAGTTGGACCTTGGGAGGGAGAGATCAGTATGACAATCTCGGTATTCGATGAGTTTGAGTTTATTCTGGGGATAGACTTCTTTGTCCAAGCGAAGGCTAGTTTGGTGTCTCATTTATCAAGTATACTGATTTTTGTGGAAGAATTATCATACTTTGTATAGGCAGCATATGTGGGGAAAACGGCAGTAGCAGGGATGCAATCTCCTCAATAGCTGAAAGCAGGTCTCAGGAGGGGTGAGGCCACCTATGTTGCAGCGCTAATTGAGATACAACTGGATCAAGTCATGGATTTACTAGATAATATTGCAACTATCCTGGTGGATTATGCGAACGTGATGCCACCAAAACTACCTGACGAATTTCTCCCTCGGAGGGCAGTTGACTAATACAAAACTTTTGGAGCTGAGAAAATAACTCAATAAACTATTGGATGTGGGATTGATCCAATCGTCGAAAGCCCCATATGGCGCTTCAGTGTTGTTTTAGTGAAAACAAGATGGTTCACTTTAGATGTGCGTGACTATCAAGCACTAAACAAGGTGACTATCAAGAACAAGTATCCAGTGCCGAATGTAGGAGACTTGTTCGATCGATTGGCCAAGGCAACATGCTTCACCAAGTTGGATTTGCGGTCGGGGTATTGGCAAGTTCGGATTACGGAGGGAGATGAGTCATAGATAGCATGTGTCACGAGGTACAACTCATTTGAGTTCTTAGTCATGCCTTTTGGATTGGCAAATGCTCCTGCAACTTTTTGCAACTTGATGAATGAAGTATTGTACGAGTTCTTGGATTGATTTGTGATGGTATACTTGGATGACATTATCATCTACTAAGAGATATTAGAAGACGTCAACCACGTCAAGAAGGTATTCTCTCGTCATAGAGAATACAAGCTCTTAATAAATATAGGAGGGTCGAGGCATAAGCTGCTATGAGAAACTCATGATCCTTAATGGGCAAGACATCCCGGAGTGTAGAGGATGATGGCACTCTTGTCCAGGTCAAACTACTAGCCAAAAATGGGGGAAGACGTAGAGATGTACATCAAGACTTGTCTTGTGTGTCAGCTTAACAAGACAGAGAAGAAGAAGGAGATAGGGTTGCTGCAACCATTGCCTATTCTGGAGAAGCCATGACAGTCCATCTCCATGGACTTTATCTCGAGCTTTCTCAAAGTGGATGGGATGAGCTTAGCGCTAGTCGTCATTGACCGATTCTCGAAGTATGCGGTGTTCATACTAGCACCTCATGCATGTCCAGCAGAGATAGCAACTAGACTATTCTACAAGCATGTGGTGAAGCACTTTAGTGTCCCGAAAGACATCATGAGTAATTGAGATGCTCGCTTCATAGGCAGGTTTTGGACAATACTCTTCAACTTGATGGGTTTAGAGTTGAAGTTTTTTGTAGCTAATCACCCACAAACGGATGGCCAAATGGAGCATATCAATGCCTTGGTGGAGAAATATTTAAGGCATTATGTAATAGTCAGGCAGCAGAATTGATTGGAGCTATTGGACACAGCTCAATTCTGCTATAACATCCACAGGTCGTCGGCTACAGGGATGAATCCTGCAGAGCTTGTCATGGGATAGCAGCCCCTTACTCCTCTCAAGATGACTCAATCGATGGACCAAGAAAAATACCCTGCATCTTATTGCTTCACTAAAGAGAAGGAGGAGCTAATAGAATAAGTTCGGGATAGCTTGGACAAGGCAACAAAATGCATGAAGAGGCATGCAGATGAACAAAGATGGTCATTGGAGTTCTAGGTTGGGAACATAGTGTTGTTGAGACTTACTCCACAAATATGGAAGAAAATCGCCAGTAAGACCATACACTATGGGTTGGTACTAAGGTATAATGGCCCTTTCGAAGTGATGAAGAAAGTCGGGCAGGTTACTTACCGATTGAAGCTATCCAACAGACTGAAGGTACACCCAATATTCCATATTAGTTTTCTCAAACCTTTCAATAGGGACTTGCTTAGGGATATACAGCAAGCCAAGAGAGCCCCACTAATAGTCCGAAACCAGTTTGATAAGGAGGTCGAGAAGATTCTTGTGCATTGGACTATAGGGCAAAGTAAGAAGAATCGACAGAGCGATTTTTTTGTGTTGTGGAAAGGCGGCAGCGAGGCTGATGCCACGTGAGAGCGGGATTCTACGCTATAGCAGTTTGAGAAGCAAATCAAGAAGTATATGGACTCTACTCCGACGAGGACGTCGGACTCTCCTGGTGGGGGTGATTTGTCACACCAATTGTGAGTGGTTGGTGCCATCACAACGAGATCATACAACGGACTTCATAATCTCGGAGGCAATGGAGTGCCTCCAATGTATGTGTGTACAGACAACATACATATGAGGAATAAACCAATTGTGATGGTCGGTACCACTACAAGGACAATCATGCAAAGAAGCGAGTGATTATGCGAGGCGACGAACTATCTCAAATACAAGTGTGTATAGGCAACATACATAGAGCAAGTGACAGAGTCATAACATGTCCGGATGAAGACCCGAACAGCCGAAATTGTCTTGCAAAGAGAGTAGCGGGACAGGTTGGTTAAAGTGAGCTGCAGGAGCATGTGAATAGTTTGGATACTTGGCGCTGCAGGCTGAATACACATGACTGTAGGCTGGAGAATTATAGCTGCACTTGTCAAGGGACATGTGGCCAACAAAGAGGCAATTGAGGGCTCATGAGACAAGTGGCTGCAGCTGGAGTGAGTCAAAAAAACTACAGGGAGAACATTATAGAGCATATTCTCTATGATCCCAACAGGTGGAGTGTAGGGAGAATATTGTGAAAAATATTTTTCATGACTTCCAACATGTGAACTACAAGGAGAATATTGTAGAGAATGTTCTCCATGATCTCTAACGAGTGGATTGCATGGAGAATATTATGAGAGCATATTTTTTATGATCTCCATGAATGGCTCACAGCCAAATATATATATTATAAATAGATTAGAGGTCTACTAAGTTGAGACACACACAAATAGAGAGAATTGTAGTATCTTTTCACACTAGAATTATATTTTTTTAATGTAAGTAATAAAAAATTGGTAAAATTGTTGTATTTTTTTCCTTTATATTTTTATGGACTTATGCGAATTTGACGAATTGAAGTAAGCAAACTTTAGTATCTATCACCAGCGAATTTTCGGGATAAAAATTAGACCGTGTGACATCGTGCTAATTTTCGATGTTAGTATTGTAGACTTCAAATTCGCAACTTTAAATCAAAATTACATCTCTATCCAATCTTGTATGGTGTCAGTCTTCAGTCCGTCGATGCTTCCAATCAAAGTTTTATAACTCGATATCGGTTTCAGTTTTGGGACCTAGCGAAACCGATACTTTTCGGCCGTTTCGGCAGTTTCGGTTTAAGTTTTGGCCGTTTCAGTTTCGGCCGAAAGATTTTTTTAAATTATTAATTGGGTGTTGACCAAAGTTTGATTATATTTTGACTGTACTTTGACTTCAAATTAAAAATACGATAAAATATTGAAAAAAATTTGAAAAAATTTGAAAAATTAGGAATGAATTTATACTTAATTTTACCATAATATTAAATATTATTTAAGCTAATTAAAATTAATTTTAATAGTTGATCACTGATATAGTCTACTTTTAACATATATTAGTGTATTAAAAAAATATACAAGAAATAATATGAATATGATTAAAAGTTAAAAATTAATATAAACACATTTAACTTTTCATTAAAATATACTTCACACATACATAATTTATAAATTCTAAGATAATACAACAAATCATCATAATCATCATCAATTGAGTTTGGAACATCTGAGTGTGAAATTACAAATTCAGTACCTGAATGATCCGGACGAGCATTTATAGGCATATGACGCAGAACAACTAGTTCTGCGCGATCTCGTGGTAGTGGTTCTGAAGTATAACCATACATCGAAGTTTCAAAATGAAATTATATTTTGACTAAAATTTAACTTTATTTCAATTATTTTTTAACTTCAAATTAAAAAATTATAATATGTTTAAAAATTTTAATAAATAATAAATAATTACGTGAATAAAATTATGTACGTGAACAGTATCTGACAGAAACCGATAAGGACGTCAAAATCAAATTGGCGATAGCGCTGGCCCCAGTGTAAGGCCGGCCTCATCTTGCGGGAACACGGGTCAGGTCGGTGAGAGCGCGAGATAGGCGAGGGAGCGACGGAAGACTAGCGAGTGCGCAAGGCCCTTGGGCTCGGACATGAAGCCGACGCGAGGTCCCCCCCCCCCTGCGCTCGAGCCCGGCGAGCTCCTGCCCGCACGCTCGAGCCTTGCGAGCTCCCGCTCCCGCCCGCGTGCGCAAGCCCGGCGAGCTCCCGCCCCCGCGAGCAAGCCCCGCGAGCTCCCGCGAGCGCACTCGAGCCCACACGTGCTCCCACCCACGCACTCGCCAATGCGCGCTCCCATCTGTGCTCGTTGACGAAGATGAGCAATAATAAATAATAATAAATAATAAATCCTAATTGAAATCCAAAATAGAATTTATTGGGCCAAAACTGCACACCATGCTTCCAATTCAACCCACTGTGGTGCCTAGCAAGCCGGAGCACTCCGAGGAGTTGAAGGTGGAGGCAATCATGGAGAAGATTTCGAAGAAGCTCCGCCATGATTCCTCCTCGTCACCCTCCGATTCTGAAAGTAAATCGTTGACGTCCATGCCCTCCATCAAGACCAAGATCTACCGCCTCTTCAATTGGGAGAAGCCCATCTACGAAGTCCTCGACGGCGACAAACGTACGTCTCCTACCTTTTCTCTAGTTCCACCTCTTTTTCTCTCATTTTACTACTTTTTTCCCTAGATTTAGAGTGTCATTTTGATCAAAATCTCACTAACATTGCCTGATCTCATCTCTGTATCGAGATCTGATGGAATAGCTATTGTAGTTTATTTGTTTTTATCTCGATCGTAGCATCTATGGCTTAGATTCTATTTTCGAATATCGTTTTAGGGGTTTTGCTTCATTTCCTTTGGATTTTGAAAAATGCTAGCTTTTTTATCGAATCCATTATGCTTATGCTATAATCGATGGCGATTTTTGAACTTGTTGTTCATGTTTGGTTTCTAATGCTGGTTATTGAAGCCTTTGATCCTTGTTGTGGCTGCGGATGTGTTTCTATGGAGGAACAAGAAGGCATCGGCCGCGGTGCTCGATGGCGCGAAAGCAATCTGGGTTCTCTTTGAGCTCATGGAGTACCACCTCCTCACTTAGTTTTGCCACTGCCTCATATTTGCTGTGGGCATCCTTTTTCTCTACTCCAATGCCGCCACCTTCGTGATCAATGAGCCATCCTCAACCATATTCTCAAATGTGTATAATAATTATATTTCAGTTAACTCATTTTATTTTTGGAAGGGAAGAGAAGAGAAGTGTGCCCACCCAAGCTTCTTGAGTTGATTCCTAATGGGAGAGACTCTAGAGGAGATAGTGGTGGTTTTGAAGTTGCAGAGGAGAAGAATCTAGAGCTGAGGCTTGGTCCGCCTGGTGGTGAAGTGTCTTCTTCCTCATTCTCTGTTTCTTTCTCTAGGGCACTTCTCCAAGGTCTCCAAGAGCTCCACTTCCAGCCGTGATGGTGCTACTGAAAGAGGCTTCTTGGATGCAGCTGAAACCAAACTTGAAGGTATACTAGGTGAGGGAAGAAACAAAAAAATTTTCTTTTTTCAAATTTTTATTTTCACCATTCTATGGATCTACTAGAATTTGCTTCTTTAGCTTCAGGGGAGACGAAGGTTGCTCCTGCTTATGGGAGTACAGCTAGAGCCAACACAGCTTCTCAGACAAGATAGAATAATTGATTTCACCTTTCTGCTCCCTCCTCTCTTGGCTTATGTCCTTATTCTGATTTTTCTTTCCATTCTACTTGTTGGTTGATAGCTTAGTTAGGGTTCTTAGTATTTTTGTATGCCTCCATGTGCAAGTCTAGCTCAGCTGATGGCCAGATTGCAGTTGCAAAAACTATTTTTGCAGTTTCTCAAGGAAGTGCAGAGGACCATGTTGGTTCAAAAATCTTCTCAACTGAAGGAGTTGTGCCTGTTTTGTGGGAGCAGCTAAAGAGTGGTCTGAAGAATGGTAGTGTAGTGGATGATCTTCTTACCAAAGCATTGAAGAATCTATCCACTAGTATAGAAGAATTTTGGTCTGCAACAATAGCATCTGGGGAAGTGGATTTTCTTATAAAATTGATTGTGACTGCATGAAAGAGTACACTTGCAAATGTTTGATTTCTTCTTGCATGCATTGTGAGAGAAGATGCATCTAGTTGTTCTAAAGTCCTAGCTACAAGAGCCACTAAACTGCTTTGTAAGTTGTTGGCACCAGGTAATGAAGCCTGCATTAGAGTTGAGGCTGCTGGTGCTCTCAAATCTCTTTCTGCAGAATGCAAGGAAGCCAACGTGAGCTAGCTAATTCCAATGGGATCCCTGCCTTGATAAATGCCATGATAGCCCCATCAAAAGAATTTATGCAAGGAGAATCGACCCAATCATTGCAGGAGAATGCAATGTGTGCATTGGCAAATATTTCGGGAGGGTTGGCTTATGTTATATCTAGCCACAGAGAGAGTCTTGAATATGTACTTCACTTGCTCAGATTGTTGACCCCCTGAGTACCTTGGCATCAGCTCTCAAGATATATGATGCAAATGCTGAATATATTCGGGCATCTAACACTGTGATTATTGAGAAGATATTGATAAAGCAGTTCAAGCCAAAGTTGCCATTTCTTATATAGGAGTGCATAATGGAAGCCTTGGCTAGTTTGTACGTTAATACAATTCTTTTAAGATCACTAGGTAATTCTGATGCAAAACATCTGCTTGTTTGTCTAATCACAATGGCAGCCAATGAGGCGTGAGCTTATGAAATCACTTCTTATTTTCTGCAACAAAGAAGGTAGTTTATGGCATGCAATGCAAGGACGTGAGGGAGTTTAACTATTGATATCTCTTCTAGGCCTTGCTTCAGAACAACAACAAGTGTGTACTTAAAGTATTGCAGTAAAAAAACCTAAGTATTCTATTGATGATGGTCCTTCAATGATGGAGTTGAGTGGGTATAATTCCAAGGGCTAAGAATTTGATTCTAAATATGACAATGGTGTAGAATAATTACTGACTGAGATGGAGTTCAAAGAAATCGATAATGAAGTTGATCGTGAACTAAAGCTGTGAGTATTTCATTTTTATTTGTCAATATTTTTGTTGTTTTTGTTATTTTGGAGATATACTAATCTTATTATATAATTTATCTTCATTGTCTGTTCTTACATTTCAATTAATTATACCTGATGAAAGATCATATCTTTGCAACTTTTTTAAACTTGTGTGGTATAATTATGCTATTAGGCTGAATAAAAGGAAAGACAAGAAAGATTTCATTTTGGAAAGACATTTAGGATGGGTTTGATTCGGGATCAGAATCAAAATTATCGTATTCTGACTAGTCTATCATCCAAATACTAAAAAGATAGTCAAACTATCTTTACGTTACTTTAAAAAATAAATTACTATATTATTCTTACATTTATTCATTAAATATTAATAAATAATATATATAAGAGTATAAAGGCCTAAAAACAATTTAAGTCATTCACTAGCCATGCTAATATTTAAATATCAAAAATTTAATCATACTATTTTTTGATATTTTAGTTATGATATTAAGCTTGACCTTGACTTTAATTTCGAACCAAATGGTGCTTTATTTTATCCAAATCCATTGGAAAACTATTGTTGCATGGTTATTGGTTTTAGCTATTCGAGGTACTATTGCAATGCCGTTAGGGCCGATTTGTTTCCGGATCAAGCTCAGGATCATCCCGGACTGATCGGTTTATCATTCAAACACCAAAAATTTGATTAAACTAACATTATCTAATTTAACTAAATTATAAATGGAAAATGACTAAAATGCCCTCGGTGCATCCTGCTCGTGCGAGCTCCCCCGGTTAGCTCCTCGCGCGAGCTCACCGCCCGAACTGCCCATGCGAGCTTACCAGGCAAGCTTCCCCGCGTGAGCTCGCCCGGCGAGCTCGTGCGGCCAGCTCCCTTGGCGAGCTCCCCGAACAAGCTACTCACGCGAGCAAGCTCGGCACGTCGTACCTCGCCGAAGACGACGGTGTTGACGGCGAGGACAAAAACGTATTTAAAGAAAAAGCTGATGGTAAAATGGTTTAGAAAAAATTTGAACCACTCACTAGTCACATTAGTAATCAAATAAAATTTTCTTGACCACATTATCTTTTTACATTTTAGTCCTTTTTTTAACTTTAACCTTGATCTTCATTCAGAATCAAACCGACCATTAATATTTTAGTCCATTAGCGGCACTATTACAGTGCCATTAATGTTTTAGGCCATTAGCGACACTTATTAATTAGTGTCGTTAATGATCCTATTACAAACACTATTTTTGTCTATTTACGGTAATAATACTAGCGTCGTTAAAAATTTTTAAAAGCATTAATTTAGCACTGAAAATATATACGAGAGTACTTAATACGACACTTAATTAGTATGATAAATTAATATTATTACTAATTTTTTGACATGATGATGTTAAATTAATGTCAAAAATATTTGTAATTATCTTTGAAGATGCTTTGCGGACTTGCAGCATGTGAGGAGTCTTGCCTGTCTCTAACGTCTTAAGAGGGAGGAAGGAGGAGATTGGTACAAGATTCAACATGTGCCATCCATTAACTGGTCAGTTCTTTATCGAGAATTATATGATGAAAAAGTAAGCAGATCAAGCCCATCTTCCTGTGTAATGCATATGATATAGAATTATCGTTCACATCATTATAGTCTTTTCGCTCTTCATTGCTTGGGTATTATACCATTTACCATCTAACTCATTTGTCTTAAGGTTTCAATCGTCTACTTAATATGAATGGATTTAGCAACAATCGACACTATTAGCTATTAACTATTTTACCAGTTATTTTTTAATTATAAAGTTGGCCAACTCATATAATATAGAATTATATTTGATTATAAGATTTGTTTTTTCATGAGATATTAGAATATGTTGCGTGTGTTTATGCATGCACTTCAATTTGAGTGACAAATTGGTCTGATAATATCAGTATTTATTTTATAATAATTGATACTATTGTCTATTACTATTGTTATTTTTTTATAAGTAGTTAATCAGGTCTAATCATGTCGAACCGGCGATTGAACCAAATTAGATTGGACCCGACACAACACCAGCTTGGTGTCGTATCCGGCATTGAAAACAATGATTCTGTGTTGGTTTGGACGAAACCGAGCTTTGCCGCCGGCATGCATTATACTTGCGGAAACCGATGTTTTATTCTTTAGCATGACTAGAACATTCAATTAAATAGAAAAATTGGCAAATTAAATGATACTATAAATATACTGCTGAAAAATGATATTTTGAATGTAAGTTTTGATTATTTCTTAAGTACAACAAAATAGAAAAAATGATTAATTGGGATGACCTCATTTCACTTGAGGTGTTCTTCAGTGGCAAACGTCAGATGAACTTGAGCTCGGATCACCTGTTCTGGGACGATTGCGATGCACAGTAATAAACCCAATGTTAAACGGCCAAAACAAGTTGATGCAAACCACCACCATGTTGAAATGGATTAAAACGCGTAACACAAACCAAAAAAATTCACCATCCCGCTTTCTCTCTCCATCTCATTCAATCTAATGCATTCAAACCACCAACAAATCAACCGGTTTTGGTGGACTGCAGTCCTGGAATTGGTGATCTGAGAGCAACTAGCTTTATTGTTTTTTTTATGGTGTCTCGAATCCGGATTTTCCGGTTAGCCTTAATTATATTAGGAAATTATTTAATGGGCCTAATCCTTATCTAGATTTATCTTCTACTAGAAGTCTTAAATTAGTAGAAGTCTTATTTGAGTCAGTCTTCTACTTTGACTCAAACATCATTAGGCCACATCTATAAATACACCATTAATGTAAGGGTTTCAAAAGAGAGAGAGAGAGAGAGATAGATCAATACTCTCAATACGTCTTGTGACGATCAGGCTACTTAGTCTTTTGTGAGAGTTGGTGATATTGGAGTTTCGTCTCCATCGTTGTAATCTTCTCTTTCTCTTCTCATCAATACAATATTCTCTGGATCGTCTTCTCAAAATATATCTCTTGTGTGCTATCTTTTCCTCTTTTCTATTCTTCCTCTATATCGTGAATTGTGGTGGACATCGATATTTTCCGCAACAAGTGGCATCAGAGCTTGGTTCAACATGTCTACTACGAAGTTCGATATAGAGAAATTCAATGGAAAGCAAGGATTTCCTATTTGGCAAGCAAGAGTTCGTGCAATTCTTACTCAACAAGGGTTGAGACACATATTGGAGGACGTCAAGCCTGAAGATGTTATCGAAAGTGTCTGGGAAAACCAGAAGGCTAGCGCACATAGCACAATCATCCTCAGTCTTACCGATGAGGTACTCTATCCGTTTCTTAATGAAACATCACCTTTAGAGTTATGAAAAAAGCTGAAGAAACAGTATATGAGTAAGTCTATCTCAAATCGAGTTTATTTAAAGCAGAAGCTCTTCAATTTTCGAATGACAGAAGGTACGAATATAGTTGATCATCTTAATACTTTCAATAAACTTGTCTCTCAATTGTTAAGCATTGATGTTAAAATTGAAGATGAAAACAAGACAATTATTTTATTATCGTCCTTATCTCCTTCTCTTGAGAATCTTAAAACTACTCTCATGTATGGGAAGGATTTGAAATTTGACGATATTTCTGCTGCCCTTCTATCTAATGAATATTTGAAAAAGATTGGAGGGGATGTGTCACACTCAGAAGCATTAATTGTCAGAGGTCGTACCAAAGAAAGATCAAGGACAGGTCGTTCTAGATTCAAATCCAAAGAAATAAATTGCAGGTATTGTAAGAAGATGGGACATGCAATTAAAGATTGTTGGAAGCTAAAAGCAAAGAAAGAAAGAGAATCTCAATTTAAAGAGCAAGCCAAAGAACAAGTGTCAGTTGTTGAAGGAAGTTCTGATGATAATTTGGGTAGCGTTCTCTCTATTAGTTCTAATTTTGATCGTTACCATGATATTTGGATTCTTGATTCTGGTTGTTCTTACCACATGTGTCCTAATAAGGATTGGTTTGAAGACTACAAGTCCTATGATGGTGGTTTGGTTTTGATGGGTAATAACAATCCATGCAAAACTGTTGGAATTGGAACAATCAAAATTAAGATGTTTGATAATATTATTAGAACTCTTACTGATGTTAGACATGTTCCTGATTTGAAAAAGAATTTGATCTCTTTGGGTGCTTTGGATTCTGCTGGTTATAAGTATTCTGCTGAAGGTGGAGTTTCTTAAGGTTGCTAAAGGCTCATTGATAGTGATGAAGGGCCTAAAGCATAGAAATTTGTATGAGTTAGTAGGAAAAACCGTTACAAGTGGAGCAACAATTTCTCAGGCCTCTTCTTCTGATATGACCCACTTATGGCATATGCGTCTCGGTCATATGAGTGAGTAAGGTTTAAGTGAGCTCAACAAAAGAAAATTACTGAAAGGCCTCAACTCATGTAAATTGGATTTCTGCGAGCATTGCCTCTATGGTAAACAGTTCAAGGTAAAGTTTAACACCGGTATTCATTGCACTAAAGGCTTAATTGATTATATTCATTCTGATGTGTGGTGCTCTCCTATTCCATCAAAATCTGATGCTTATTATTTTGTCAGTTTTATTGATGACTTTTCCGGAAAAGTGTGGATTTATTTTTTGCATCACAAAGCCGAAGTGTTTTCTGTTTTCAAACGGTGGAAAACTTCAGTTGAAAAAAGGACTGGTAGAAAAATCAAATACCTCAGAAGTGATAATGGCGGAGAGTACAAAATGGTGTGGCTGAAAGGATGAATAGAACCTTGTTGGAGAAAGCACGTAGTATGCTCAGTACAGCTAATCTTGATAAAGATTTTTGGGCAAAAGCAATCAATACAGCATGCTTCATTGTGAATCGCTCTCCTCAAACAGCCATTAATTGCAAGACTCCTGAAGAGGTATGGACTAGTCATCCTTCAAATTATTCTTCTTTAAAGATTTTTGGTTGCCCTGCTTATGTGCATGTTGTCAAGGATAAGTTAGATGCACGTTCCGAAAAGTGTATTTTCCTGGGTTATGCCAAAGGTGTCAAAAGCTATCGTTTGTGGGATCCTACTATTTCAAATGTAATTATTGAGAGAGACATAGTATTTAATGAAAGTGTTATGCTAAAATCTCTCAAGAAAGATCCTAATGATATAATGCAAGTGGAGGTGGAGCATGTAGTTCCTTCAGAAGAAGATATTCAGGATATGCCCAACTCTCAAGAAAATTCTAAAAATCAAGTTTCTGAAAAGTCTCCACTTCGAAGATCTCAAAGAAAAATAAAGCCACCTGAGAGGTATGGTTTTGAAGATATGGTAGCTTTTGCTTTAGTTACTGATAATGGTGATCCTTCTTCTTATAAAGAAGCAGTGCAGGATAAGAATTCTTCTCAGTGGCAAGCTGCTATGAATGAAGAGATGGATTCTCTTCAAAAGAACCATACTTGGGATCTGGTGAAATTACCAGAAGGTAAAAGAGCAATTGGTTGCAAGTTGGTATTTCGAAAGAAAGAGGATTTCTCTAAGATAGATGGTGTTAAATTCAAGGCTCGTTTAGTTGCAAAAGGGTATTCACAAAAAGAGGGTATTAATTTTAATGAAATTTTCTCTCCTGTGGTTAAACACACATCTATTCGTTTTCTACTTACTTTAGTTGCTTTTCATAATCTTGAGTTAGAACAGCTTGATGTCAAAACTGCCTTTTTGCATGGAGAATTAGAAGAACAAATTTTTATGCAACAGTCTGAAGGGTTCATCCAAGAAGGCAAGGAAAATTTTGTCTACAAGTTGAACAAATCACTTTATGGTTTGAAACAGTCTCCAAGGCAATGGTATAAAAGGTTTGACAGTTTTATGCTGGGACAAGATTTCATTCACTGCAAACATAATTGCTGTGTTTATTTTAAGATGCATGCCAATAACTCGTTTGTTATATTACTTCTTTATGTTGATGATATGCTTATCGCTACTCAAGATATATCTCTACTGAATGATTTAAAGTTTAAAATGAAAAAGGAATTTGAAATGAAAGATTTAGATGCTGTAAGGAAGATTCTCGGTATGGAGATTGATCGAGATCGAAAGCATGGAAAATTATGGCTCAAACAGAGCAAGTATCTCGAGAAGATTATTTCTCGTTTTCACATGCAGAATTCAAAACCCGTCAGTACTCCTTTGGCATCTCACTTAAGCTTTCAGCTCAACAATGTCCTTCTACAGATGAAGAGCATGCATACATGGAGAACATCCCATTTTCAAGTGCTGTTGGAAGTCTAATGTATGCTATGATATGCACAAGACCTGATATTGCACAAGCAGTCAGCGTTGTTAGTCGTTACATGACAAATCCAGGAAAAGAGCATTGGCTGGCCATGAAATGGCTATTGAGATATATCAAAGGTACTCTTAATATTGGTTTATGTTTCGACAGAAACACAGTGCAAGAGGCCAAAATTATTGGCTACGTCGATTCAGACTATGCTGGAGACCTTGATCGACGCCGATCCCTCACTGGTTATCATTTCACTCTTTGTGGAGGACTTATTAGTTGGAGGTGTACCTTACAGTCAACTGTAGCATTATCTACAACAGAGTCTGAGTATATGGCAGCTACAGAAGCCGTCAAAGAAGCTCTATGGCTAAAAGGTTTGACAAGTGAAATTGGTTTTTCTCAACATGTTCTTCCTATTTTTTGCGACAGTCAGAGCGCCATACACCTTGCGAAAAACCAAATGTACCATGCCAGATCAAAGCATATAGATGTCCGATTTCATTTTATTCGGGACATTATTGAAGACGGCGAGATTTCTTTACAAAAGATTCATACTTTAAGAAATCCTGTAGATATGTTGACGAAGGTGATTCCAATTGATAAGTTCAAGCTCTGTTTGAACTTGATCAATATCTAAGGTCGTTGATCCTATCCCAAAAGGTAATGACAAAGACATCTATTGAAGATTCAAATTCAGAGAATAAGATGATTCGAGCCAAGGTGGAGATTGTTGGCTTTATGGTGTCTCGAATCCGGATTTTCCGGTTAGCCTTAATTATATTAGGAAATTATTTAATGGGCCTAATTCTTATCTAGATTTATCTTCTACTAGAAGTCTTAAATTAGTAGAAGTCTTATTTGAGTCAGTCTTCTACTTGACTCAAACATCATTAGGCCACATCTATAAATACACCATTGATGTAAGGGTTTCAAGAGAGAGATATATATATATATATAGATCAATACTCTCAATACGTCTTGTGACGGTCAGGCTACTTAGTTTTTTGTGAGAGTTGGTGATATTGGAGTTTCGTCTCCATCGTTATAATCTTCTCTTTCTCTTCTCATCAATACAATATTATCTGGATCGTCTTCTCAAAATATATCTCTTGTGTGCTATCTTTTCCTCTTTTCTATTCTTCCTCTGTATCGTGAATTGTAGTGGACATCGATATTTTCCGCAACACTTTATATGTGATAGCTATTCTTAAATCTCATAGCAATCCAGTTGAATAATACATCAGACGGAGATCATATACATGATGCTAATTGCTACCCATATGTCAATAGAAGAAATAAGAGAAAAACTATCATACCAAAAACAAGAAGGAATCAGAACCTGTTAGTAGCCCGAGTTCCGCATACTATCAAATATGGAACTCTTAGCACGACAGCATCAATTGGGATGGCAAAATTGACACCAGACGAAATTCCAATCCCTACAAAAAGGGGAACAACAGATGCACAATAATTTTGTACGTCTTGCATGAGGAAGACCCTCTGCTAATCTGAATTTCATTATAAGGCAATTTTTTGAGTGTATTAAGTGAATTTTTAATCGACCAAAAAAGGGATTGTTCCAAGTTCTAAATAGCAGGCCTTGTTTCATAGTTCAGAGATAATCTAGTGAGAAGTAGAACCACAAAATATTACTTCTCATCCTGTATAAACCACTTAAAGCAAACTAAAAATCCATAATTATGAGGTTTTTCTCATAGAAAATAAGAAAAAAAATTTATTAGCTATAAAGATAATACTATGGTGCAGTTGCTGCATTTGGTGCATAAGTGTAGCAGAATAGTAAAAGAAGTTGACAGAGTTGTGAAGAGTGTAAAAGAAATTATACTTAGCTGAAAAAGTTCAACCATAAAGAGAAGATCTGGTGAAATGCATGAAAAGAGTCTCTTTTTATGGTCGAAGCACCAAAGTTACAACATTTTCACAAGAGCTAAAGGTGCACAACAAGATGTTTACCAAAATTAATAATCTGCAGTCAATTAAGTGAACATATTATCCCACTTAAAGTGAAAACCATAGTTTGCATGCAAAAAGTGGCGGTTCCAAGAAACAAAAATTAGTACAAACGCTTAAGCGAGTAATGATATTTATCTTTAAGATTATCCATGTCATGCACCAGTATCTGTTGCCGTAAGGGAGATGAACATAAAAGACAACTTATGCACAAGTATCCTAAAGTGACCAGAATCCCATTGCCATGCCAAAACGTAAGGATGAAAGTCATGAACAGTGTCGCTTGACAAACATCATAAACATGGTACATATGGTGTGAAACTATACAAAAGACAATAAGTACCTTTGCGCGTGTAAGTAGCTGTGTTAACAGCAATCGCATGGCCATAAGAATCAATTAGAGGCTCACCAGAATTTCCTATTTTTAACCAGAGAGCCAAGCAAGGGTAAAGTTCCCCAGACATATATTACAAAGTAGGAAATGGAAAAGAAGCGGCCAATAAGCTCCTCATCTTTCTACTGAAGGATAAATATCTTCTGGTTTTGGTAAAAGAATGAACTATTCATAATGTCAACCCCATAAAAGAAACAATACGATAAAATAGTCTGCACGACGAGCAATATACTTCTGTGTGGCTGAAGCATCCAAATATGACCTGAAAGCTTTAAGCTCAAGTGATATATGTGGGGTATACATGCAAAATATTAATTTTAGGGGGGGCATTCATGCAAATAATTTCTTTGTAGGGGTATACACGACATTTTATGGTTTTGTATAGATGTATATAGAAAACCAAAAACAACAATGAATTCCAAGGTTAACCGCAAATGCCATGAGAAACCTCAATATCGAGCTTGTTCTTAACCGCTAGTTTTGTCACTGTCAGCTTAATTGGAATCTTAAAAGAGCATATTCTTCTGCAGGACCGTGTAATATTTGGTTCAAACCGAATAAACCGATTAAATCGAAATCGAATGATCGATTTAGTTCGGGTTATTTGATTTTCGGTTCGGTCCGATTTGAAAAATAGAAAATTTAAAATTCGGTTTCGGTTTCGATTTTTAATTTTTAAAATCGTAAAAACCGAACTGAACCGAACCGAATTACATATTATATATAAATACATAATATTAGTTTTAATTTTGATTTTTTATTTTAATATGAATATAATTAAATTTAAACTATAAAAATAAAATCAATTTAAATTTTCGATTTTCAGTTCAAACCGAATAGAATATTTCGGTTCGGTTTTAATTCAATTTTTATAGTATTATGGTTTGGTTCAGTTCTTAGATTTTTAAAATCGAAAATTTTGATCCAATTTATTCGATTCGATCCGATTCGATTTTAAACCGAACGCACGTCCTTACATTTGCATGATTCCTCAAGTTTATCTTTTATGGGATTAGCTCTTGTATGACTATAGACCTTAAAGCACCAACCTCTAAAGTTTATTAAAAAAATATTAGATAAACCAAATTCATTTAATTGAAGTGGTCTATCAGGAATGAAGACAACTTTTAACTAAGAGTTGTATCTTCAATGTGATGGATTGGATTCATGAATAGTTGTGCCTCTTCCTAGATGGTATATAGACACCCAGACTTGTAATTTAAGGAGCTACGAATAATGTTTATATAGAGAATGCTGAATTGATAAAGGTTTTTTTTTTTCCCCTCTGAATTGGGTCTCCTTTTCTTCCAAAATTTTAAAAAATGGTACCAAAGCTCGGTTGTTCAACGAACCGACATCGACAATGAAATAAAATGGCCAGCAACTTTCTCCATCAAATTCCAAAGCTTACCAAAAAAAAAATTATGATAATTAAGCTATTCAAATGCAAGCATTGTTCATCCGCAAGAACTCTTTGAGATTATACATGGAGGATATTTAGAACCCAGAGATGAAGAATCACTGTCAACCACCCAAAAGGCACTACAACAATAATATAGGATTTTCGTAGCGCTAATAAATGGACATTAGCGGTGGTAAAACATTTTATTAACGGTATTAATATGAATCTCTCTCCGACGAGCACTCACTCCCTGTGCTGCGTCTCCAGCTCAGCTCAGGCCGAATCCAGCTTGATCTCGAGCGCCGAAGGTTGAACTAAACCCTAACAAAAACCCGATCCGATCCAGCTCTTCGATCTCGTACTGCTCTGAGCTCTCTGATCATTTTGCCCACCGCCGCCGGAACGCGAGACCGCCCGCAGCCACCCGTCGCCGCCAGAGCTAGAACCCGCCTGCCTGTCGCCCGCCGCCTCCAGGCCGCGTGTGTAGGTCTTCCGCGACCTCCTCCGGCTGTGGTCGAGCCCAAGTGCAGCTCAGGCCGCTCACCAGGCTTCCCACCATTTCTCCTCCTGTCGCCACGTCGACCTCAGCCTCCTCTCCTGCTCCTGCAGATGAGGAGTCCGAGAGGGCGAAACTTGCGCAGGTGCTCTTTGTTCCCTTTCTTTTCGGGGCTTTGGAAATTGATCGTGTCCTCTTATCTGATTTATCTGATCAGTATGTTTTTAGGTTTTGAAATTGGTTACTTCAAGAGTATTATTTGCTTAGGTACAAGAAAAGTCCCGTTTTGGATGCTGAACCTTGGATTTGGTTAACAGCGCAAGCATGGTAAGTTGCTTGAGTTCTGCATTTTCTCATTTTCTTTCAACTGTGCTAGGCTTCCCTTATTCAACTGATATGTGATACTTAGACAGATCTTTAAAGTGCGATCAGTAGTCAAAAGGTTCTTGAACCTTCCTCAAAAATTAATCCAGTCCAATTCATAAACATAAAATGGTTCTGACTGGCCACTTGAATATCAAAAGGTGAGCTTGTTGCACATTTTTCAGTCTTCTGTATCTTCTCATGCATGTCTCTTCTTTTCTTTTTCTTATAATTTTCTTTTAATGGTTTAGGTTTCCAAGAGGTTAGAGGGCATCTCTAGATATTTCGAGCAATTGGATAGTTTAGGCTTCTGGGGACAGCTAATGTGCACTGTTGTGGCTGCTGCTATTTTATCATTTTCTGCTGTTATCACGGGGAAGGTAACATCACCAGCCACATTTTATTCCACTGCTGGTGGTATCACTGCAGCATTGGTGTCTGTATTTTGGTCATTTGGTTTTAACCTCCTTTTCCATCATATATTGTAATTTAAAGACATAGAATATTTGATGCGATTTTTTTATTTTTAGGATGCGTTTGGTTCAAAATCTAAATTTGAATTTTTTATTCTGATTAGTCTATTATTTAAACACAAAAAAATAGTCAGATTATTTTTTCATTACTTTAAAAAACAAATTATTATACTATTTTTATATTTATTCATTTAAATTTCAATAAATAATATATCCAAGGGCATAAAAATTCAAAAAAAAATTTAAACCATTTACTAGTCAGACTAATATTCAAATATCAAAAATTTGATCAGACTATTTTTTTGTACTTTAGTCTTAATTTTGAATTTGACATTGACTTTAATTCTGAAGTAAATGGTGCCTTAAACACTGAAATTCTGATATACACTTCACTATCAAGGATTTTGACTTGATTAGTTTTGACTTTCCCAGGCAAAGGATGAGATGAGGAAACAAATCCAAGATTTGTAATGTCTCAACCGTTATGAGGATTCATGTGACTATGTTAATCAATTTGTTAATTCTACTAATGTGAATCCTTTTTATAATAATACTCAGAAGTCTAGTGATGGTTATTCTGTCCCAGGACATCGTAGAAGAAAGAATTACTCTAATCACAAGAGTTTTGATGTAAAAATGAAAACTCCAGAATTTGAAGGAAAGATGCAAACGGATGAGTTTTTTTATTGCTTGCACACTACGGAATGTGTATTTGACTACAAAGACTTTCCACAGAAACAAAAGGTGAAGTTAGTGGCCTTGAAACTTAGAAAATATGCTTCTCTATGGTGGGAGAACTTGAAGAAACAAAAAACTCGTGAGGGATGAAATAAGATTGAAACTTGAGGGAAAATGAAGAAAAAACTTAAAAGGAAATTCTTGCCTAAAAACTACCGAATGAAAATGTTTGTGAAATTTCACTCTTTGGAGCAACAATCAAAGATGAGTGTGAAGGAGTATACTATTAAATTTAGGTATCTTATATTGAAGAGTAATGTGGTAGAACCAGAGGAGCAAATCATTAAGCATTATTTGGGAGGACTGAAAATAAATATTGCTAATGTTGTTCATTTGCAATCTTATTGATCTTTTAATGATGTCAGAAAACTTGCCTTGACTATTAAAAAGCAAAGGAAGGAGGTCCATAAGGTTGTTCCAAAACCAGTCATCAAAATATTCCCTACGAATCGAGTGAGAACCTCTAACTCAAAGTCATCCTCTTCAGCTAAACCTTTTGATAATCAAGGTATTTCTAGGGGTGAGAAGCCAGCTAGTTCTTCTAATGCTAGCTCAAAGAAGTGCTTCAAGTGTCAAGATTATGGCTATATTGATTTTGAATGCCCAAATCGCAAAGTTATCATTTTAATGGAGGAAGTGCCGTATGATTTTGAGTGCCCAAATCGCAAAGATATTTGAGAACCAATTTATGATAAGGTAGTGCCGTATGCAAATAAGGGAGAGGTGCGAGCGACTCAAAGGAGCCTAAATATGACTCCTAAACTAGAGGATGATGAATGATTGCAAGAAAGCATCTTTCACACTAGATGCACTTTCTATAGTAAAATTTGTGGTCTCGTTCATGATGGAAGGAACTGTTCTAATGTTGTCGCAACTAAAATGGTGGAGAAACTAAACCTAAAAACTAAAGAGTATTCTCGCTTCTACAAAATTCAATGGTTCCGCAAACGAAACGAGGTAATGATAATTAAAAAGTATTTGGTTGAATTTTCTATTAGGAAAACTTATATAGATAAAATTTGGTGTAATGTTGCTCTTATGGATGTTTCTTATTTTCTTTTGGACAAGCCATGATTATATAACGGAAAAGTAGTTAATGATGGTTTCAAAAATACTTTTTCTTTTGGAAAAGATAGTGCTAGAATAGTTTTGACTCCAATGAAATCTAATTTTATTTACAAGCTTTTTAAAGGAGAGGGAAACACTTTGCTCTCTAGAAATTTGATTGAAAGCAAATTTTTAGAAAATCAAGAAATCTATGTTGTTATACTTGTGAAGAAATCAATTGCTAAATCGAGAGACATTTAGTACTACATTGACTTGATTTCAGGTTATATTCTTCTAAACAAAACACCCTATTGCATGAATCTTAAAGAGCATGAAGAATTACAAAGGCAAGTTGATGAGCTGCTAGCCAAGAGATTAGTGAGGAAAAGCATGAGTCTATGTGTTGTTCCAACTTTGTTGGTATCTAAAAAGGATGGATCATGGCATATATGTCAAAGGAATTAGCTAGTCATTCAAAGATAGCAGATTTTATGGCTGATTGCAAACCAAAATTAGCAGATTCTATGGCTGATTTTATACCAAAGTTAGCAGATTCTATGGGTGATTTTATACCAAAGTTAGCAGATTCTATGGCTGATTTTATACCTGTAATAATTGTAAATATTTTCCTTGTTTAGGATATGCCTTATTTTTTTCAACTTGTATTCATTATATAAGGGGCATTCTTCTCCAAGGAGGACACCAGTTTTTTTGATCAAGTTATCATGGTATCAGAGCTTGAGTTCTGAATTCTCCTATGTCTCTTTCTCTCAGTCCTAGTTCAGTTCATTATTCTTAGTTATTTTGATCAAGTTATCTCAGCCTCATGTCTTCAGACAAGCATGAATTCTTGATTCGTTTCAATGGCAAAAACTACTCAGCCTGGGCATTTCACTTCAAGATATTTGTCAAAGGCAAAGATCTATGGGGTCATATTGATGGCAGCAAACCTGCACCTGACAAAGACAAAGACAAGGATGAGCACTCCAAGTGGGAAGTCAAGGATGCTCAAATCATGACATGGATTCTAGGATCTGTAGAATCCAACATCATCTTGAATCTTCGACCCTTCAAAACTGCAGCTGAAATGTGGAATTATCTGAAAAAACTCTATAGTCAACACAACACTGCTCGTCGGTTTCAACTTGAATACGAGCTAGCAAGTCTTCAACAGGGCAGTCTCTCAATCTCAGATTTTTATTCTATCTTCATGAATCTTTGGGCTGAATATACTGATATTGTCTATGCTACCTTACCTCCCGAAGGTCTTATTTCTGTTCAATCTGTACATGAAACTACTAAGAGGGATCAATTTCTTATGAAATTGAGATCTGAATTTGAAAGCACCAGATCTAATCTTATGAATCGGGAAACTGTTCCATCCTTGGATGCATGTCTTAATGATTTATTTCGTGAGGAACAACGGCTTCTCACTCAAGCCACCATGGAACAAATTAAATCCATTCCTATTCCTATGGCTTATGTAGCCCAAGGCAAGTCAAAAGGTAAGGACATGAGTACTATTCAGTGTTATTGCTGCAAAGAATTTGGCCATTATGCTTCAAGTTGTTCAAAAAAAATTCTGCAACTATTGCAAAAAGGATGGACATATTATCAAGGAATGTCCTATTCGACCTCCCAAGAGATCTGGAACGGCATACACTGTCTCAGTTGGTTCTTCTAATGCTGGTAGTTCTGAGGATAAAGCTCATCTGACACAAAGTGCTCCTGCTCCTATTCAATCTGTGACACCTGAAATGATTCAGCAAATGATCATTTCTACATTTTCCGCATTAGGACTCTCAGGTAAACCTTTCTCTAAACCTTCACCGTGGTACTTTGATTCTGGAGCTTCCCATCACATGACAAACAATGTTAAATTCCTCACCAATGTAAATAAATATCCTGAAAATCTCAAGATTTATACAGCTGATGGAAATTCCTTACCTATCACTGCCACTGGTGATGTTTGTTCATCCATAACCAATGTCTTTGTCTCTCCTAACCTTACCACTAATCTTGTTTCTGTTGGACAATTAGTTGAAAATGATTGTAAAGTGGAATTTTCTAAATCTGGTTGTGTGGTGCAGGATCAGCAATCGGGGAAGATGATCGCAAGGGGGCCTAAAATTGGACGTCTTTTTCCTCTTCAGTTTCCTATGTCTTCATGTTCCTCTTCATCTATTATCACTTGCAATTCTGCTTATGTTGATTACCGAGCATGGCATAAACGCCTTGGACATCCAAACTCTAATGTGCTTTATACTTTGCTAAATTCTGGTTTACTTGGCAATAAAGGGTCACCATCTCTTAGTACTGTTCAATTTGATTGCAATTCTTGTAGGCTTGGAAAAAGTAAAGTTCTGCCATTTCCCACTCACACACCTAAAGTAGTCCAGCCTTTTGATTTGATACATAGTGATGTGTGGGGAATGGCGCCAGTTACTTCCCATGCTAATTACAAGTATTTTGTCACTTTTATTGATGACTATAGTCGCTTCACATGGATTTATTTTCTGCATTCTAAAGATGAATTATTTTCTGTCTTTAAGCTTTTTCATGCACATATTCAGACCCAATTTTCTGCTAGTATCAAAATTCTTCGTTCTGATAATGGGGGAGAATACATGTCTCATTTATTTCAAGAATTTTTACAAACCAATGGTATAATTTCTCAAAGGTCTTGTCCTTCAACCCCTCAACAGAATGGGGTGGCCGAAAGAAAGAATCGACACCTTCTAGATGTTGTTCGCACCCTCCTATTAGAGTCATTTGTACCCTCTCGTTTTTGGTGTGAAGCTCTCTCAACTGCTGTCTATCTCATCAATAGGTTACCTTCTCCTTCCTTGAATCATGTTTCCCCTTTCTTTCGGTTATTTGGTCATACCCCAAATTACTCTAATCTTCGTACTTTTGGTTGTGTGTGTTATGTTCATCTTCCTACACACGAACGGACAAAACTAACAGCTCAAGCTGTTCAATGTGCTTTTCTAGGCTATTCGGTGCACCAAAAAGGTTTTCTTTGTTATGATCCCAACCTACGACGTATTCGGGTTTCTCGAAATGTGATTTTTTTTGAAAATCAGTATTTTTTTTCCACACACAAGGATGACCTTTCTCCTTCATTCTCTGTTTTGCCAATGTTTACTAATCATTCTGAAGATTCCATGCCTTCAAAGCCTCTCATAGTCTACCAACGACGCAAGATTCCAGCACCTCTCGGGCCCCCTCCAGCTCATTCCCTTAATGTTGATCTGTTCCAACAACTGCACCAGCACCTCTCAGACAAAGTACTCGAGTTCGTAAACCACCAGATAGGTATGGTTTCACCTCTCCTTTATCTTTGACAGCCACCTTGTCCTCTATTCCTATTCCATCATCCTATAAGCAGGCTATGGAGCATGAATGTTGGCGGAGAGCTATTGAAACAGAACTTCTTGCACTTGAAGAAAACCAAACATGGGATATTGTACCGTGTCCACCATCTGTGAAACCTCTTGGTAGTAAGTTCGTGTTTTCTATCAAGCTTCATTCTGATGGATCCATAGAACGTTACAAGGCTAGATTGGTGGTTCTTGGCAACAAGCAAGAGTATGGCCTAAATTATGAAGAGACCTTCGCACCAGTAGCCAAAATGACCACTGTACGAACAATACTCGCCCTAGCAGCATCACAATCATGGTCTTTACATCAAATGGATGTAAAGAATGCTTTCTTGCATGGTGATCTCAAGGAGGAAGTTTACATGAAACTTCCCTACGGTATGCCCACTTCTTCCCCTAATGAAGTTTGCAAACTAAAACGCTCTTTGTATGGATTGAAGCAGGCACCACGAGTATGGTTTGAAAAGTTTCGATCGACCCTCCTTAGTTTTTCATTTACACAAAGCCAGTATGACTCCTCACTTTTTCTCCAACGGACATCCAAGGGCATAGTTGTTCTTCTTGTTTATGTGGATGACATTGTCATCACTGGTTCTGATATGGAGGCTATATCTAAACTTCAGAATTTGTTGCACTCTACTTTCCACATGAAAGATCTCGGCCCACTCACCTATTTTTTGGGGTTAGAGGTGCATCATCAGCCTCAAGGTATCTTCTTGAATCAACACAAGTATATTATGGATTTGGTTCAGCTAGCAGGACTCACAAACACTAATTCTGTTGACACCCCAATGGAAATTAATGTAAAATATCGACGGGGTGAAGGGAACTTCTTGAGGATCCCACTTTATATCGCAAGCTGGTTGGAAGTCTTATCTATCTAACTATCACCCGCCCGGACATCTCTTATGCTGTCCATATTGTCAGCAAGTTCATGCAAGCCCCTCGGCATCTCCACCTATCTGCAGTCCGCCGCATCATCAGATATATCCTGGGCACACAAAGTCATGGCTTATTCTTCCCTACTAGTTCTTCCCTCAAACTACAGGCCTATAGTGATGCAGATTGGGCTGGTTGTCCGGACACAAGAAAATCAACTACCGGATAGTGTATGTTTCTTGGTGATGTTCTTATCTCTTGGAAATACAAGAAGCAAGACTCGGGCTCCAAATCATCCACTGAGGCGGAGTACTGTGCCATGTCTACTGCATGCTCAGAAATCATTTGGTTACGTGGTCTTTTAACAGAGCTTGGTTTCACCCAAGATCAACCTACTCCCTTGCATGCTGACAACACTAGTGCCATCCAAATTGCAGCCAATCCTGTCTACCATGAACGCACAAAGCACATAGAGGTTGACTGTCACTCTATCCGGGAGGCCTATGATCGCCAAGTTATCACTCTCCCACATATCTCCACTACTTTACAGATTGCGGATATTTTCACCAAACCAATGACACGACAGCGACATAACTTTCTTGTTAGCAAATTGATGCTTGTTGACTTACCCGCATCAATTTGAGGGGGGATGTCAAAGGAATTAGCTAGTCATTCAAAGATAGCAGATTTTATGGCTGATTGCAAACCAAAATTAGCAGATTCTATGGCTGATTTTATACCAAAGTTAGCAGATTCTATGGCTGATTTTATCCAAAGTTAGCAGATTCTATGGGTGATTTTATACCAAAGTTAGCAGATTCTATGGCTGATTTTATACCTGTAATAATTGTAAATATTTTCCTTGTTTAGGATATGCCTTATTTTCTTCAACTTGTATTCATTATATAAGGGGCATTCTTCTCCAAGGAGGACACCAGTTTTTTTGATCAAGTTATCAATATATGCATGGATAGTAGAGCAATCAATCGAATCACAATCAAATACAAATTTCCTATTCCTAAACTTGATGATTTACTTGATCAACTACATGGTATTGTCATTTTCTCAAAAATTGATCTCTGAAGTGGTTATCACTAAATGAGAATAAGGCCTGAGAATGAGTGGAAGATAACATTTAAAACTAAAGCGGATCTCTATAAATGATTGGTCATGCTATTTTGGCTCTCTAATGCACCCCGCGCATTGATGTGTCTTATGACTTGTACTTTCAAATCATTTATTGATAGATTTGTAGTTGTTTATTTTGATGACATTCTAGTTTACAACAAGTCTGACTCCCAGTATAGGGAGCATTTGAAGCAAGTGTTTCAAATATTAAGAGAGCAAAAACTCTATACTAACCTGAAGAAGTGTCATTTCTAAATAAATGACACTGTTTCTAGACTATATTGTATCTTCGGTATGAATTGAAGTAGATCTTAGCAAGATTGAGTCAATTGTGAGCTAGTCCACTCCTAAATCTATTCATGAGGTAAGAAGCTTTCATGGCCTTATATTTTTTTATCGTAGGTTTATCAAAGCATTCAACACTTTTGTTACTCCTATTACTAAGTGTTTGAAGAGAAAGTCATTCCAATAGACAAAGATAGCCCAAAAGAGTTTTGAGTTGATTAAAACAAAGATGATTGAAATTCTAGTCCTTGTACTTCTAGATTTTTGATAGAATATGTGATGCTTCCAACGTCGAAATTGGTGTTATTCTTAGTCAAGAGGGCAAACAAATTGCATTCTTTAGTGAAAAATTGAATAATACTAAAAGAAGGTACTCAAATTATGACAAGAAATTCTATATCATTGTTCATACTCGATATCACTGGAGTTATTACTTGCTGCCTAAAAAATTTGTCATGTATATTGATTATGAAGCATTGAAAACACACAATACAAGCTGGCCTATGCTTTGAGCAAGAGGTATTGCCTTCTCAATACAATGAAGGCAAAGATATTGGGTTTTGAGGTTGTGGAAGAACTCTATTCAAAAGATTCAAAATTTTCTTCTATTTGGGAATCTTGCTCAAAAGGTTTAATCAATAACTTCTTTCTACAAGATGGCTTTCTCTACAAAAATAACAGATTATGCATCTCTAATTGTTCATTACATGAAGCTATCATTAGACAAGCATATGAGGGTGGTCTTGTTAGTCACTTTGAAAGGAACAAGACTCTGGCCCTTGTGGGAGAAAATTTCTTTTGGCCAAAATTAACTCCAATATAATGTGAATTATAGAGAGGTATGTTATATGTCATAAAATAAAGAGTCATCGGCAGAATATAGGTCTTTACACTCCACTTCCCATATCCAATGCTCCTTGGAGGATGTTAGCATGGACTTTGTTGTAAGATTGCCATGCATTCAAAGGAGAAAGGATTCAATTCTTGTTATTGTTGATCAATTTTCTAAAATGGCTTATTTTATTCCTTGTGCTAAGACTTCTTATACTTCCAATTTTGCTAATCTTTATTTTAGAGAAGTTGCAAAGCTTCATCGAGTTCCAAGATCAATTACTTCAAATGGTGATTTGCGATTTATAAGTCACTTTTGAAGAACTCTATGAAGAAAGCTAGACACTAAATTACAATTTAATAATACTTATCATTCACAAACTAATGGTCAAACTGAGATTATAAATAAAACCTTAGAAAACCTTTTAAGGAGTTTGGTGAAAAAGAATATAAGAAAGTGAGATTTGATTTTGCCACATGTTGAATTTGTATATAACAAATCCACTAGTCAAACTACTGACAACAGTCTATTTAAAGTTGTTTATGATTCAAATCCTAATAGTCCTCTCGATTTGATTCCTTTTCCTACTAAACATGAATTCAGTGGAGATACTAAAGATAGAGCAAAATTCATTAAGAAATTACATGAACAAATTAGAGGAAAGATAATACAGCAGAATGCAAAGCATCAAGCTCAAGCTAACAAGCATAGGAAGTTTATTGAGTTCAAAGAAGTAGACTTGGTATGGATTCAACTTCAAAAGGGATGTTTTCCTCCTAAAAAATATGCCAAACTTAGCCAAGAGCTGATGATCTCTTCAAAGTGTTGAAGCGTATTGGAGAAAATGCATACAACCTTGAGTTACCAACTCAATATAAAGTATCAAACGTCTTCAATGTTGCAAACCTTATGCCATTTCATGAAAATTATAGAGACTTGAGCCCAAGTCCTTTTCAACCGAGGGAGCATGATACTAGAGCATCTATATTTGAAGATCCAAAGTTATGTGTGTTTGAGTCAATTTTCGACCGAAAATCAAATTTAATCAAAATTCAGTCAAAATATAGAGTTGAATGTCACTAAATAGTGATTCAAATATAGGCCTCAATTGAACCGAAATCGCAATCAAATTCCGCCAAAAATTAAGTCTAATTTGGACTTAAATCATTGAGAAATTCAGACATAAATCAAAGCAAATTAAGTGGACCAAAATTGAGCCCAAGATTCATAAAATATCTAAACCAAAATGAAAATTGTAAAATCTTTACAAATAGGTCCTTGACCGAACTTCTTTTACGAAAAATTTCCTGAGATAAAAATTTTGTAAAAAAAGCCTTTTAAAATTCTAAAATTTCAAATTGATTCACGCAAAATCTAGAATCTACATAGAAGCCATCAAAATTTTATCATAAATAAATTCCTAAAATTTCTAACTTTCCTAAATAAACCCTTGAAATTTCTGACTTTTGCAAATGAGCACCTCAAAAATTTTTATTTACAAATAAAAATAAATTTTATTCAAAAAAAAATCTTGAAAATTTTAAAATTTTATAAATAGGTCAACCCTAAAAGCAATTAATGATGCATCTTTCAAGATAGTCAATCTCAGAAATAGTTCACGACGCGCCTTCAAATCCCAACAGGGCTTACTGACCTAAATCAAAGCAATCAAGTCTCACCCATCAACACGTTATCAATACTCGCCAAAGACTGAGTTAAGACCCCTTCGAGTCGGATTTCACATGGCCCAACACACAAAATAGGACAACAGTGCATCCCAAAGCCCCTTTATCATTTTTTATATTTTTTTATTTTCATTATCCTCTTATTTTTCATAATTATCTTTTAAAATTCGTTGTAAAGTGAAAGGATACTCTTATTTAAGACATATACCTTTTCTTAAAATCAATCAAACAATTTTTTTTGTCTCTATTTTATTAATCAGGTTTCTTATTTTAGAAAATTTTTTACAATTGTTTGGGTAATTAACAACAAAGATTTATATATATTAAAAGTTAATGTTTATACAATATCTAATAGCGCACTTCAAGTTAAGACAAATTCTAATTTGCATATTGAGATTGTTTTTGGGATCTTCGTCACTATAGAGTCACCGAAATCAATCCCATAATGTGAAGAATTGACCCTAATCCGACACAGTCTTAAAATATTGTCAAGAGACTTGAACATGACTCAAATTGGATTACGTGTTTAGACTACTAGCCCAATTCAAAATATGATCTAAGAGTAGTCATTCGAAAGCTTTGAAAGTCTAGTTTGAAAAAATCAAAGACCACCTGATTTCTATTATTACATAGTCATTTATGACATTTTCTTTACATGTTATCAACAGAGTCATGATACAAGATTAGCATTTGTTGAGAAGTTGAAAAAATTATTAAACCTTATTCAACTTGCTAAGAATAAAGTTGAAGCTTTATTTTTACAATTACCTATGTTAGGAAATATGTTGAAAACTATATATATTTTTTTCATGTAAAATAAAAGGAACTTTTTGATTGTTAATGGATCTTAAAGTAAAAGAGTTTATGTATCTTTCTTTGAGTTATGTATCTCTTTAATAAATTCCATTAAGTAGTGACTCATCCTTTAGCATTTCTATATCTCTTTGATAGATTTCAAAAGATGATGAGTGCTCTTACTCTATATCCCTAAGGATTAGTGGTTCTTTGGAATGATGGGCTAAATCTATCTAACCACATTCTCAAATTTTGCTATTGTCAGACTCTTCCTATTCAGAGTCGATTCTAATCCATTTAAACTTCAATTTGGATGTGTGATAAATCATTTTTGCAACATGGAATCTTATCTTTCACATCAATTTTGAATCACTTAATTTCAACATCTCTATGCAAAATTATTGCAGAAACAAAACTTAGCATCCTTTCGGCCTGTAATTTATCTTCTGGCCAACACTTCTGGTTATCCCACATCAAAACAAATGGCAAATTTTCTAAATGAATGTCAAGTTAGACATTCTTGAATGGATATCTTGAAGAGGATGTTATATTCAGCAATAGTTGGGCTATATCAAAAAGGACATGAAGCAAAGGTTTTAAAATTGAAGAAGCCTTTATACGATTTGAAGAAAGTACCTCGAGCATGGAGAATCAGACTGATAAATAATTTCAAGACAAAGGTTTTGTTTGTCGTCCTTATGAATATGTACTCTCCATCAAAGTTAATCACGATTGAGGGGTCTTATTGATTTAAATCTATGTTGATGATTTGATCTTCATCGGAAATCATCAAAGAATATTTAACGAGTCCAACGATGAAATGGTAAAAGAACTTGGAATCACCGACCTTGGACTCATGCCTTATTTTTTTAGGATTCAAGTAAGGCGCATTTTTTATCTTCCAAGAAACCTACTCAAGAAATTTGAGATGGAGAAATAAAATCGGGTAAGTACTATCATAGAGTGTGGCTTGAAATTATGCAAGGATGATCAAGGAGAAAATGTTGATCCTAACTCTCTATAAAAGTTTGGTCAGATGCCTCCGTTATTTTACTTACATAAGGCCTAATATTTTCTTTAGCATTGGTCTAGTAAGTTATTTCATGCGGAATCTAAAGTCATCTCGAATGAAGGCAATCAAAAAAATTCTCAAGTATATTAAGGGAACAATAAGTCATAGACAATTAGAGTGCATTTAGTTCGGGATCAGCATTAGCATCATTCTGTCCTGACCAGTCTATTATACAAATACCAAAAGATAAGCAAACTATCTTTATGTTATATTTTAAAAAAAATTACCATACTACCCTTACATTTATTTATTTAAATTTTAATAAATAATATATCCAAGAACATAAAGATTTAAAAAAAATTTTAGACCATTCACTAGTCAGACTAGTATCCAAATATCAAAAAATTGATCAAACTATCTTTTTATACTTTAGTGTTAATTTTGAACTTGAACTTGAGTTTGATTCCGAACCAGACGGTGACTTATATTCCTCCTCTAATTATTTTTAACTCGGAATATTTAGATAGCGCCTAGAGAAGAGATGTGGAAGATCAAAAAATATTGGATTTGTTATCTTCTTGGGCAACACAACTTTTATTTGGTCAAGTAAAAAAAAAAAAACCAATTGTCACTTTATCTACACGTGAAGTGGCACCATATGAAGTTCATTATGCTATATAGTTTTGGAGCTTATTAGAGGAAATTTTGATTGCTCAAGATCTTCCGATTAGGAGTTGTATTGACAACAATTTTGTCATTGCCTTAGCAAGGAATCCGATTTTTAATGAGAGAAGCAAGCAAATCAATACTCACTACCATTTCATTTGACAACATGTGTAAAACAAAAAGATTGAAATATTGTATGTCAAGTCCCATGATCAAGTTGCCGACATATTTACCAAACCTTTAAATAATGAAGACCTCAGAAGACTAAGTTCCACACTTTGGAAATGAATTTAGTTTAAAGTAGAAACATGTTATATAAATTAAATTTATTTAATTGAAGTGGTGTGTTGTGAAGGGAGACGAGATAAACTAAGGTTGTGTCTTTAACTAGATAGGTTATATTCATGAATAGTTACGTCCCTTCCGCGATGATGTATAGACACCCTTTGACTTTTATTTAAGGAACCAAGAATGAGAAAATTTTTATAAAGAGAATTGTGAATTGATAAGGTGATCTTTTCCTCCAAATTGGATCTTCTGTGCTTCCAAAATTTAACAAAAAACTCCTAGATTCATACATGAGAATTTTGCACGATAATACTGAACAAAAAAAACATGTATTTCTCAAGAAAAGGTCAATTTATGCACAGGGCAATAAATTGAAAAATGATCTAGCAAAAGGAACAACAAAGAAACCCTTCTCCATGTTCATCTCTTGAGTTCTTAGACATATGCATAATTGTTTCCCTCCTTGTTGATAAAATAGTTGAACTCTAAATAAGTTCTAGCACCAAGTCTTTTCTGCAATTGGGAATTTTCATAAATAATATTAGCATCAAATCATATAAGTATCCATCAAGATATAATTTCTTCAATGGTTAAGATCTATTAGTTTGTGAAACATGTTTAAGACATGTAAAATGTCTATAGTTTAAAACAATTCCTCATGTATATATAGCCTAAAAATAGCCCATGTAACAATATTTAATCAGCAAGCATTTCTTAAGTATCCATGCTCTTGAAGCTATGAAAAATTAAAAAAAATCAATTCATCTAGCAGAGTCATGGGAATGCGTTTGCTCTTCTCACAGATATTTCGTGTCCTGATATCAAATAAAGAGGAAATCTCATCTTACCTATCGCTATTGGGAAATTACACAAGCAAGATCTCAGGATAGTTGTGCCTGAATCAGGGCAAGGATAAGACTCTACGAAGAATGGCCTTATTTTTTTCTGGCGACTTGGTTGGCAAAAAGCGTACTTTCCAATAGCCCAGAGAACGAAATTCCCCCTTCCCGTGGATACATAGGAATCCCAATCTGCTGAATCACTCATGTTATGATCATCAAATTAAATTACGTTACGTAAGGATCATCACCTTTAGGTAAAGGAAGTCCCCTCCTATTTGAAGCGGAGAATGATCGATCGAAGACAGAATCAAATGTTTGAAGCATTGGTTGCGACATCAATTAGACTGCTCCAGGAAGCAAAGGTTCTGGTTTGCTTTCATCTTTCAACCAGTCGATGAAGTAATTTTACCTGCATTAATAGCAGCACCAGTCTGTACGGCTCCCCAAATTGTCCTGCCATCTGGTGATGGTATTTCCCTGCCTAGTCCACTCATAATCTGCAAATCATCATTGCAGTTAACAATCAATAAAATACCATAAGCCAAAGAATTATCTGCATCACCCATATCTCGCTAATTCCATCAATAAACAGAACTATAATTACCCCAGTAGTCAGTGTGTGCCCATATCCGAACCGATTTCCAATGGCAAAACAACTTTGTTCAACTCGCAAATCATGCGGAGTACCCATTACTGCAGGCCTTAGCTTCTCTTCCTCAACATCAACCTCCGTCCATTAACCATCTCAGCCATAGCATGTGCCAGAAGCAACACAGATGCCTATAACATTAATGCTATACAAAACTTTCAAGACCGCAACATCATACGCCGCATCGAACCCCACGAGCTTCGCCTCCTTAGAAAAAGCCTTTCCAGTCAAATCCTAAAGAAAAACCTTGCAACACTGAAGACCCGATCCATCGGTGGCCAGTTTATCCACGGCATGGTAATTGGTAACCTGAAACGTCAAAACCCGTCAATTTCCAAAATCATTTTCCGCATAAACAAACAACCGGGGCATTTCATCAAACAGGACGCTTACGATGTGACCCTGCTTGTCGCACACGAAACCGGAGCCCGTGCCCTCGACCTTGGCGCCTCGAAACTCCTCGTCCTTGTCATCTTCGTCTTGGGTCGGGGCCTTCTTGCTTTCCGTCCGGAATTCGAAGTCCTTGATGAAGACCACCACCGACAGAGAAGTTGCTTGGAAGATGCGGACCACGCAGTCCTCGTCCTGCTGGGGCTCGTCCTTGGTCTCTCCAGCCTTGGCAGGGTTGTGGACGAGGAGGAGGTGCCCGGCGAGGAGAGCAATGTTGGTTCTCCGACCAGTGGTTTGGGAGGACACGGTGGTTCTGGTGGAAGGGATAGTTGCGAGCTTCGTTCTTGGAGAGCGGGGAGTAGGGGAGATTGAAGAGAAGTTAGGGTTGGATTAGAAAATTAGAGAAATTAAAGATTAATTTCTTCAATTCTAATATTTTATTTAATTTTTAAATTCAAAATTAAAAGTTTAGATTTTTTTTTTCTCGGATTTGAATTTCGGTTATTTAGTTAGAAGACACCCCAATAGGCCAATACCCAGGGAAAGCAATGGGTCGCACATTCCAAATTTCTCGTACTTTCTTATCTCGAATTCAGTCTTTTTCCCATTCCAAAATCTTTCGTTCCTGTCCTCCCGATCTCTCCGTGCTCGATCTTCTCTATGCCGTTGAGCTCCGCTCGGAGGTTGTTTTCGCCGTTGCTGCTGCCACGCCGCCGGTTCCACGCTAGTTCCCAGACTCCACGCTCGTCGCTCGACCCGATTTCGGCATTTTCCCGTCTCTCCGGCTGATCTGCTCATTCTCCACCCCAACGAGGCCTTGGCTGCCGGATTTGAGCTACTCGGAGGTTGTTTCAGACGCCGCCGCCGCCATACCGCGGGTTCCACACCGATTCCCAGGCTCCACCCTCGTCGCTCCTGAAACTGAACAACTTGGAGCTTACTGTACAACCTGGAGCTTGCTGTAAATCTTGCGAAACAAGGAAATCTTCGAGGGACAGAGAACTTGGTAAGCTATTTATTAGTTAACTATTGATTTGCATTTCATTTGCTCTCTCCTTGGGAAAATCTGTGGAATTAAAAAGTTTCTTATTGGGCGTTACTAAGTATGGTTCCCTTCTCCTATGGTTATTTACTAATTTCTTGATTTTATTGGAATATGCCTTCAGGATGGATCCGTCTTTAGTGTTTGTTATTCTGGTTGTTTTTCCTACATAAATGTTGTTATAGACGTGCTGCAAGAACTGCATAGAATTTTTGCTGTTCTTGTTTATCCTGCAATCGGGGAGAAACTCCTTTTTCTCATCTGCAACCACCAATTTTGGAGGAAGTCTTTGTGGGTCTAACATATATTGCATACATGAAAGAGAAGTGGAGATGCATTGTATGTTTTCACTCAAAAAGATCAATCAACTTAAATGATTAAGATATGATATCTGGTAACATTTTACTTTCAGCTACGATGGAACTCTAGTATATAACATGTCTACCAACATTTGATGATAGAACAGTGATTTTGCTCCAATTCCAAATCTTAAGGGTCTATAATAAAGCTAACATGGGACCTGATGGTGTCTATTTGGAATTGTATATATGGGATTCATGGCATCAAGTTGCCTTCATCTTTTTTGACCGAACATAACAAAAATCTTGTCTTTTCAGTATTGCTGTTGCCACGCATAATACTGTTGCTTGTACTAAATTATCTCATGGAATTAAATATCTTTTTCATCTAATTATTTTTTTAATGTTTCAGGTTATGCAAAGGTTTCAAAGAACTATTCTCTCAAATTAAATATAAGGAAGCTACAAAACCTATGGCAGAATCTCCTCAAGGCATCCTAAGAACTCCAAAAACAGTGGCAAAGTTTTAGGTATTCATGCTATGCTTTTCTTTTTTGCCTTCAAGTGCATTCTCGTTGGACATAAATTATGCCACTCTTTAATGCTTTTTTTATTTATAACGCTATTTTGAACAGTTAAATTTGTGTTCAAGAGTCATCACAATTTTTTTGATCTTTTGTAGCGTGGACAAGCTAAGTAGACATTGTCGTTACTTCAATATTTTGGAACATTGTTAACTAAAGAAATTTTTAATACTTTTAAGTCTCTTGAGTTATCCACCTTGTTGTAAATCAGAATTAGAAGAATTTTTTGGAGAATTGGTTGGCAGACGACATACTTAAGTGCAGTGAAGAGCTTGGGTATCTGGTGTTGTTTTTTCCAATACTCTGGTTTAGGAAGATCCCATTGGTGTTCGTCTATTATGTTACATTTGTTGGAGGGAAAATATTTCAGTTATTAGCAGGCTTTCTACAATTGTCTTTCCTACCAATACATGTAGTTTATTATTTGGTTTTGTCGCTAAATCTCTATTTAATTTTGTAGACAATAAAGAATGACTTTGCTTTGAAGATCTACATAAAAATAAGGGCTATTTTAGAAATTGTTGTTTTGTTTGCTGAACAGAGGGAATTTGATAAAAATCTCATATACTCAAAACAAGCACTTGGCATGTATACTCAATGAAACAGATTATTGGGATTCACAATGGAAGATTCACGAATCAACTTATTCTCAAACAACATAAGAAATAAAAAATAATATAAGATAAAAGAAAATAACAAGAAAAGATACAACAATACATGTAATTCACCCAAAATCGAGTTACATCTACGGGGAGAGCGAGAGATCCACTATTAAAAAATTTTATAAAAATTTACAAGAAAGATTATACTCTTTCTTACTTAACTAAACTCTTTCACCAAATATTGACAACACCTCTATATTTAGAGAAAATTTTTGAGAGAACATCACTAGAAACTATCACGAGAAACCACCGAAAATTATTAGAAAAACCCACACACGAGAGTCGACACTCTCTTTCTTTCTCTTCTCTCTATTCTCCCTTTTTTATTTCTCTCTAATTCAACCTCAGTATTACACCACATCTAAATTTTATGTATTACTAGAATATTAATAGGCCCTTATTGAGTCTAAATTTTACTCTAATTATAACTTCTAATATTACATAATAAGTATTCAAAATCAATCATAAGTCTAAATCTAATTTTGCATTTCTATTTTAACTCAAACTCTAATATGAGTTCAAGACATCCAAAACTCAACAATCTCCATCTTGCCTTGAATTCGGGCGTGCCACTATTATGAAACTTCAACTATCATTTCTCATCAAACCCCTCCCCCTGGGCTAATCGCAAGATGCGAGCTTGAATCAACCTTGAATTCACTTTTCATGCCTACAATCTTGCACTTTTGGATGACTTGTGTGTGCTACTATAGTAAAAGTAACTCAAGAAGAATATTTATTTTTCATCAAATCACTCCAAGTATTATGTTTTCTCTTCACCATTATAGCCATCGAAACTTCATCTATAATGGTGTTTTCTACTAATCAATAAATATTATCGTACTTCTCTTCTTTCATTAGAATTCTAATATCACATGTTGTCTTCATGATTTCATCACTCGCTAAATAATTACAGCCTTTTGAGTCTAGTACAGCAAGTAAAATTAGATTCTTCCGTATCTTAGGGGCATGCCTCACCCTAATAAGAGTATAAACTGCTCCATCAAAAATCTGGATTTGGACTGTTTCCACACTGACGATCTCAAAGGTCAAATTATCACCCAACCAAATAATACCTTCTTTTTTATTCTTCTCATAAGAAGTAAACTAATCCTTTCTGGAGCAAATATGGTAAGAACTACCAAAATCTAAAATCCACTTACTAAAAGTGTCGATTTTTACGGATACTATAAGAACATTTTCATCTATACTATTCTCAGAAATATCATGCACTATTATTGTCATCATATTGAAAAACTCGATCTTCACATGTTCAGAGCAATATCGCCCAATGTGGTCATATTTCTTACATGAATAATATTATTCTTTTACTTTCAATTTTAATTCGAACCGTTACTTGTTTTCTCCACGTTCTCTTAATCTTTCTCTTTTGTGAGTCACCAATCCTTCACCAAACTTCATATTCATATTAGAGTTTGTTATTTTTTTATTAAAAAGAAGACTATTTGTTGCCTCTTTCATCTTGAAAGTTTTTTTACCATAAAAAATTGTGGTCACAATATAATCATATGAATTAGGAAGAGATATAAGGAAAATAAGTGTCTTATTGTTCTTTTCAAACTTCACATCAACTTTCAATAAATTATTGATAATATTATTGAAGATATTTAGGTGGTGTAATATAATTGTACCTTCGGTCATATGCAGTCCATATAATTGTTATTTCAAATATAACTTGTTCGTGAAATTTTTTGATATGTACAACTTCTCAAGTTTTATCCAAATATCCACTGTCATCTCTTCATTAATAACATTATAAAAAACCTCATCAGTCATACTTAAAATAATTAAATTCAATGTCTTCTTATTTATTTCCTCCCAATCTTTATCATTTATCTTAGTCAATATTTTTTTTTACCCTCTAATATCTTTTGCAGACTTTGACAAATAAGAATTGTCTTCATATTCTTCTGTCATAAGGCAAAATTTATCTTACCGTCAAATTTCTCTATCTCAAGTAAAGACTTTATCATCTTGGTTATTTGCTGTTAAGCTCTAATACCAATTGTTGGGATTTGCAGCAGAAAGTTTATGAATTACTTTATTCTCAAACAAAACCTGAAATAAGAAGTAATATAAGATAAATAATAATAATAATAAAAGACACAACAATATATGTGGCTCACCCAAAATTAGATTACGTCCACGGGGGGAGTAAAAGATCCACTATTAAAGGACTTTACAAAAATTTACAAGAAAGACTGCATTCTTTGTTATCCAACTAAATTCTTTCACCAAGCATTTGCAATGTCTCCACATTCAGAAAGAATTTCCAAGAAAACATTATAAGAAACTACCACAAGAGACCATCCATAAGCATTAAAAAGACCTACATACGAGAGCCGACAATTTTTCTTTTTCTTTTCTCTCTATTCTCTCTATTCCACATTCTCTATTTCTCTTTAGTTCAATGTCAGCACTACACCACACCTAAACTCTATGTATTATTAGAATATTTATAAGCTCCTTATTGAGTTTGAATTTTACTCTAATTACAACTCCTAATATTACATAGTAAGTATTCAAAATCAATCATAAGTCTAAATCTAACTTTGGATTCCTACTTTAACTCAAATTATAATCCGAATTGGAGACACTCAAAGCTCAACAACAGATATCATGTTAAGATCATTATCTAGACCATCCATTTATTAAGTGAATAAAATCAATTCGGAAGGGGGAACATATATCCTCTTCTTGTGTTTTTTGGTATTAGTTGTATCTCCATATTTATATCTCAGTTTCCCATGAGCTTAGCCTTGATGTGTACACTATTTTTTAAAATTTTCCCCCTTTTTATAAACTTTTATTAATTGTTTAAATTAATTTAATAAATTTAATATTATAATTATTATAATTTTCTAATTACTTACAAATAAAAATTTTTCACTAAAAGTTTGCATATTATAAGTTTATTAAAAATTATTTAAAAAGAGAACTGCAAACATAAATAGTTACAATTTACTCATATAACCCTCCATTTTTTAGCCTTTTTTATAATTTCATTAATTTTCAAAATTAATTTAATAATTTTAAATTTAAATTTATTATATTTTTTAATTGCTTACAAATAATTTTTTTAAAAAAAAGTATGTATATTCTATGTTAATTAAAAATTACTTGATAATAGAATAATAAAATTATATTAAATAAATCCGTGATTATTTTAATTTTATTAAAAAATATTTCACAAGATAACCACAAAATTATGTTAAATAAATTTGTAATTAGTTACAATTTAGTTTTATAACCCCCTATTTTAGGCCTTGTTTAAAATTTTTATTAATTTTGTACATTAATTTAATATATCAATATGAAAATTATTATATTTTTTTGATTACTTACAAATAAAATGGGTTATTTTTCTTTATTAAAAATTATTTGACAAAGAGAACAACAATATTATATTAAATAATTCTCTAATTAATTAACATATAACTATATAACCCTTCATTTGTGCACCTCATTAAAAATTTATTAATTTTTATATTAAATTTATTATATTTTGGTAATAATTTACAAATAAACTTTTTTTTTTCTTACACAGTATGCATTTTAATGGGTCAATTCTTAATTTCTACTCTAACCAAATACCATAATTTGAAAAAATAATGGAATTGATCAATTATATTATTTGATCAAATAACGAGATTTCAGAATTTAGTGAATTAGTCAAATCTAAATTCTATTCAAAAAATACTCACTCAAATATTGAAATTACTCTATTCCTTCAATTCTCACAATTTTTTAAAATTATTCAATTTTCTCAATTCTATAATTTTAAATTCAAAATTGATCTAAATACCCCAAAAGCCTCATAGGCCACACAAGAGTATCAATTTAAGCAATTTAGATTTCCTTTGCATCTAAAAAAATTGTCAGATGGAATTCACCCAAAAACTCTGTCCATGGTATTTCAACCCTACTTTTATTACTAACAAGGCATGAAGTGTAGAAATTTAATTACATCGAAAAAAGCGTGGATTTTTCTCTCTCAAAAAAAAAAGTTGTGCTACACTATAAGAAATAGTGTTACAATTCTTAATGACCGATCGCTTCTTCAAAAGCGCTCTAATGTGGTGACGCTTAGCTGAAAGCACTATTAATTATTTAAATTCGGACGATCGAATCAGAAGTCCCTCCGTTGCTAAAGTTCGGATAATCAAATATTGAATTCGAATGTCTGAAATATAAAATCGTGGTTTTCTAAAATTCAAAAACCCTAGCTTCAAATCAAAAATTCAAATCTCGCATCTCATCTGACTGTGCGTGAGATTTGCTCCCCCCAGCTTTCCCCCTCCTGACCTTCGATTGTTGACGTCGGCCGCCTCCTGCATATGAGCTCCTCACTGTAGAAGCCTAACTCAAGGAAAAGGTTGTTTCTCACTGTAGAAGCCTGACTCAAAGGAAAAAGATTGTTAGGTCAAAGAATTTGCTTTCGTGGTGTACAAAATACGAGCAAAAAAAAGTTTTCGTTCATTTCTCACAAATGCAAGCAAAAAGAGAATGCATGCTATTATTATTTCTATGATAATAATTATTTTACTATTTTTTTTAAAAAAAAAATATTTACTTGATAATAATGTTTGGTTTCAATATGAGTTGCATCGACATCATTGAGGCAACTCGAATTTTTGAGGCATTTGACTTCCATCGAAGTCTCGTGCGTGCTCTTATTTTATTTTATTTTATTTTTTCTTGAAAAAAAAAACATTTTCGTAGGTATAAAATGCCGAAAGAAGTCGCAACCCGATCCGTAAGTATTGCATAACTTGCAAAATACCCAAAAAAAAAAAAAAAAGTCACTGAATAAAAGCACAATTGATTGTACATCTATTTTTAGCCCTTATTTTTCTTGACATATAGTTTGGATTGTAATCTTGCATAGCATTTTGTTTAAGATTGTTTGAATTATAATGTGTAAATAGGATTATAGTTTTTGAATTTGAACTAATGAAAAATTGGATTTTTTTTTAATGTTAAAATTAATTTTTGTTTAACATTATTTGAATTGTAATCCAAGCATCTGGTTGTTTAAAAATTTTTACAAAAATTATGACTCCATTTTTGGTGGTGTTTCAAAAATACACATTAACGATATTTTTTTGAGCCAAATTTATTATAATACTAGTCTTTAGTTTCAAGAAAAAAAAGAAATCCAAAATAATGCGCCGAGCAGTCTCCAATAAAAATTAAGCTCCAAGAGCATTCACTCAGGTAGCATTGCAAGCGGACCGCGTTTAACCAGGTTAAGCATCATCCAAATCCAATCCATTTTAAAAAACACAGACAATACAATTAAACAAAAACTAATATGCAAATCACGTGCGATGCACGTGAATATCAAGCTTGCATTTTATCTTTATTTTATTTTTTTTCAAGTTTTTCTCCAAATTTGTCGAAAATTAAGGAGACCAAACATATGTTGTCATTTAATATTGTGAATATTTAAATTGAATTAAAATTAAAATAAACAACGTCATGCGCATCAGAAACGTTTCTATACCCATCTATTTCTACTCATTTTTTTTTTTTTATTAATTCTTTCCTAAAATTGTAAAAAAAAAAATTTCCTTTTGACGTAGAAGCATTGTATAGATCCGAGTCCATTCGAAAATGGATTCGATGGGCTAGGCAAACCAAACAATATTTGATTGGTCCCAATCGATTTGCTATATTAAGATTCTACATTGGCTTCTCATCTCCTCTTGATTTGATGAACCATATATTTGAAATTTTTTATTATTTTTTTTTCTCATAAGTTATTTTTCTCAATCTAAAAAACTATCATTCATGGGAGAAATCCTTCTCTTTTTTGTTTTCTCCCGATGTTTTCTTAGTTTTGCATCAATTTTTAATTCAATAAATTATTCTTCTTGCTAAAATATTTTTCTATAATTGATTATCCATAGTTCTAGTTACTTTTAAGTATCGTATTTATTTGATAAACAATCCGTATTAAATAAATACGTATATTTATTTTGATTAGAAATTTATATTCATATTCATATTTATACTAATAAAACAGACTTAAATATAATTTTATTAATATACCAATACTATTCAGCGTTTTTTCGACCCTATTTTTCAGGTCGAAAATTTAGCGGCTCTAGTGGAATCGGGTCGGTCTTACTGAAAATCTCCCTAGGCCAGCAAATGCTTCTAGAGAAACGCCACGTGGCAGCTGGAAAGTGATCGATTCATGACTGGTTGAACCACCTGATTCGGATCCAATCGAGTTTCCCTGATTTTAGAGCAATTTTGCCGCAGATTTCGCATCCAGGAAAAGAAAGGCCTCGCTACATAATTCGTGGCAGCCACGACGTCCACGTGTCGCTCGTTTTAGTGGGCCCGGAGGAAGCACGTGGGAGGCGCGAGGAGAGCATCATCCAGTCCCGTGCAGTGTTTTGTGGGTCGGACGGCGAGATTTTCATGGCCGGAGCAGAGCGTCGCGAACAAGGAAGAGGAGACGTGTCACTTTTGGAAACTGATGGCAACGATGGGCGCAAAAAATAACTTTTTTTTTTTATACACTTAATATTAATTTAATAATTATACCATATTTCTCGAAGGCAATAAATTTTGGTATATATTATTATTATAAATTATATATTTATTTTTGAAATTAAGTGAGACGGAGTCCCACTGAAATTAACTTTATATTATGAACAACGAAATAAACTTTTTTAATTGAGTAAATCCATTTTCATTAGTATTATTTCCACATTTTAAAATCTTATATTATCATGCAAATTTAGAATATATTTTGTAAAGTTTCTAAGCATAACAATTATTGTAAAATTTTAATAATTAATGGTTGTAATTAGAAAAAAAAAATGCAAATTGCTCCTTGTTTACAAACAACTTATTCGTATCGTTAGTGTTTACAAAGTATTTAATTGTTACATTTATAGCAGCTACTGTAGCCAACTCTAAAGGCAAATTCAGTCGACTGAGTCTACGATACAACCGCAGTCCAACTTTCAACAGGATCTGTGATCCAACCGGCAAAACGATTTCTTAATTGATTTTTTGCATTTGGTTGGGCATTATTTTATTTTTTCAAAAGAGAAGAAAATAGAATGCCACATATGAAACCTAACCCTAGATTTCGTTAGCGCGCTTGGTCATGATCCTAGGGTTTGTCACATTGTATGCTAATGGTTTGCGTAATCCATTTGAGTGATAAATTTCCCAGAGATTCTACCAAAAATTTCAAAAAAAAAATTATAATAATCACTTAATTAAAAAATTGAAATCTCTCCCTCAAATTTGATATTATAACGTGAGTTTTAACATTTTTAATTAAGGCCATTTGACTTAATTATACTCAAGTCCATAAATAAATTTTAAATCTAAAATTCTAATAAGGGAGCCCAAAAATACTAAATTAAATTAATATAATCAATCGAATATCAAATTATTTGAAATTTTTTTTATTATATATGTTATACTTTATTTATTTAATATGTCATATGAGACTAATTATTAATGTACAATTGATGAATAAAATTTTATTAGTTTAAATTTTTGAAATGAGTTACTGTTGCTGATGTCACGTTTAGTTTCTTTGTCCAACGATATCAGGTTCTACGAATGAATGACATAAGATGGAATAGCTTAACAACAGCATGTGATAACCATGAACATGTGAATAGACAAACTAATCAACACAAGCTAGCTGTATTTCTACGTATTTTTTTTTTCCTGTTTTCTTCAGTCAAAATCCCAACTCTCAAATCAAGATCCGCCAGCAGAAGATTGCGACAGTGATGCTAAATCGAGGTAGATGGAGAATATCATAGTGAGCAGAAATAAAATAGGAGTAATAAACGCCACAAATCCAAATAATTATTCAATTGTAAGCATGTGGTATGCATCAAAGGACAATCGACGTGGCACTAGTGGGAGTGTGAGCATCCATTGCCATCATAAGGTTGCCATGTAGGCTTCATTGTTGTTCCTTGGATTTATGTTATTTTATCTTTGATTCGATCTTCTTGTCCTCTCAATCATAGACACTGAAAGAATCTCATGTCCTGTTGGGATCAGAGATTTTCCAACAAAAATTAGTTGTTCATAATATAGAATGGAAGGCTTAGTAGGATCCAATATTTCTCTTTTAAACAATATATGATGCAATATTCATGATTTGACTGTGCTAAGCTTCAGGCAAAGATGCATGCACTAACTAGAGGGAAAAAAAAATGGAAAAGAAAATAAAACAAAAAGGCCAAAAAATGAAAAGAAGCTAACCGCTTCACATGCAGCACTCGCTACTGTACACTACACAACTAATTTACATATCATTCATCTCCCATCTCTTGCAACCTGTTCTCCTTGAATCTCCTTATGAAATCCTCCACCCTCCTGTTCAGCTCCTCAGCCGACATGTTCACGTACTCACTCTCCTCCCTCCGCTCCCCATTCTCCGACGCCGACCGGCGAAGCACCTTGTCATTCTCAGCCCCCTCGGTCGGCTGTGGCAACTTCACACTCGTGGCGCGATTCACAACTTCTTGCTTAATCCCGACGGCCTTGGCCCCGTAAGGCACGACGGCATGGCTCGTAACATCTTCCTCCGGCAGGCGGGGAAGGGGCTCTTGCTTCTTGATCATGTCTGTGTTCACAACAGCTCTCTCCGTCCGGCGTTCTTTCTCTTTGGGTTTCTCTCTCGGCTCATGCTTCTTGATCATGTCTCTGTTGACAACATCTCTCTCCGGCCGGCCGTTTTGCTCTTTGGGTTTCTCTCTCAGAACGATGGCCGTTGTCGGCTGTGTGACTATGTTTGAGCTCCGCACTCTGCTGTGCTTGACGTACTCATCGTAGAGGAGGTCATCGGACTCCGCCGAGGAGGAGAAGACGCCGGAGTCGGTGGCGACGATGATGATGATAGTGTTGGAGATGAGGAACCAAAAGACGGTGTCATTGAAGAGAGTCGAAGGGGGGACATGGAGAAGGGAGACATAGAGCACAGGGAGGGAGATGACCAGAATAGAAATGGAGATCTTCTTGCTGCTATTGGCACTGTTAGTGCTCTTTGGTTGGTGGGGCTTCATCTTCTTTGGTAGAAGCAGGGTTACCCTTGTTCACATTGAGGTGGTGTTGTGTGGTTAAATGGAGGTGATGTTGGGCTATTTATAGAGGGAAATGATTGAATGTTGATGTGTGAAGTGCACGTATTTGGAGGGCAAGTGGAGGGCTTGGCTTGAGCCCTAGCAGATTCAAGGCAGCAATCATTTAACCGGTTGTTGTTTGGGTTTGGGCTAAAAATATTTAATGGTTCTGGGAGTAGAACGATCCAGACTATGCAATTATAAGTCATTGCAATGAATGAGGAGATTTATGTGGCTGCTTAATTGATTAAGACTTGGTTGATATAACTTGACGGTGATTAGCAGAAGAATAGTTTTAAATAGATTTAGTTTGTTTCTCTTTTGTCCTGTATTTGTTTAAATCAGTACAGAAAGGCGAATTAACTACTTTACAGCTAATGAGAAAATAGGATAAACATAGACGATCATGCATCAATCAAGCAACGGAGTCTTTCATAACAAAATACTTAAGAGTTGAAACCAAGATCATTTTAGAAATCCGTTCGATGCGGATGACAAATGGAAATTGCCGCTAAGTGAGACGCCATCATCAAAATTTTCAACATTTCAAGGATGCAATGATTTAACCAGCTCCAATCTGCCTTTGACTCCAATTTTTAAGGGCTCCAAGTGTAGATTGATAGAGATTACGCATGACATTGCATTATAATTGCATGATTAAGACTTAGGATATCAGCCACAAATTCAATCCAAGTAAGGAAGAACAGCTACCATCTTATTAACAATGAACAGATGTCATGCAACAAATTATTAAACTTAAATTCTCTTTTCTGAGCCGCAACCAAAAGTCCAGTTTGGCTAATGATGAATTGGTGGCAATTAGGACTAGTCAAGGATAATAATGAGTTTATCGTCCACTTAGAGGGACAACACAACATTAAATGCGCCATTAGTGATAAAAAATAAGCTTTAAGTTACCTCGGATCATAATGATCCTTCCCTTTTGCTAGTCATCCCGAACGAGATTTTTTTGCATATATGCCCTCGAACATTTAGGAAATTGAATGTCGACCCTTGTAAATCCAAGAAAATTGCACGTATTGCATAACTCTCTCAATGTTCATTTCCATTACTAGAGTGGTATACACACAAATTCAATGAGTAATGCTATATAGCATACACGTACACAAACGAATAATTTCGTAATTTTTCAAGTGTATACATGCAAAAAAAAAAATTTCCTACTGAGAAGAAGCTCAAGCTCAGTCACGAGACCGCAATTATTGTGAGGAAAGCAGCCAAGCTTTAGCTCAATAATTTTGCAGGGAGACTTTGTTACATGTTGGCGTGGCATGATTTCAAGCAAAGTTAATTTTTTTTTTTAATTTTTTTTTTCTCCATCAGTTTGGTATTTTGGCGTTCACGGTTAGTTCTTTAAATATTCTTAATTTTCTTTCTCGAGTTCCATAATAATGGACTTCTTGCCTGGAGGAATCGCCTTTGGAGCTGCCCCCGTGTCGTTCTACGCCGATTGGTTGGCTAATTTTCTCTTAAAATATATTAATAATAATGCATTAAGACTTTGTTTAGATATTGGCAAGAACTTAACCTCCGCTTCAGAAGACAAGATCTTTTCTATAATATGCATTGTTATGATCTAAGATTCTTTGTTGTTTAGTCAAGCTCAAACTTTACCCCCAAAACCCGAGAGCTTTGGTCAACCATTTATAGCATCCATCCACCAGATGAATCGGTTCAGCCGTTGTTGTGCCTTAGCCTCGATAGTCGTACCCATTTTATTCTTGACCTTCGATGCTCCTCCAGATTGGGACCATTCAGATCAGCCCAGCGTGGGACCCACTCCTCACCGACGTTCTGTTTTTTCCGTTGGGACCGGGGAGCAAATTTGGCGGGAAACCATCCTCCTCCAAATCCAATGCACGACCCCCGATATCTCACAAATTGCTTGTAAACCTAACCCTAGCTTCAATCCAATGCAACCATGGGTTCCGTCTCGGTCCCCATCAACTCAATCCGCTCAATTCAAGCTGCCGTCGTCCCAAACCTTGATTATCAGCGAGAATCCGTGGACATGGAAGAGGAGGAATGCTAGGGTTAGGGTTCGGGCTTCTGTGTATAAGGGCTCGGAGGTCTCTTGTATGAGGATGTCCATGGGACTGTGGGGATGGCTTGGTTACATTGAAAGCGTGAATGGTTTGGTTTGCAACGGTTGATTGCCGATCGGGATCGAGGATGCGCCTTTCTTGTTGTTCTTGCCTGGTATTCTTTTGTTTGTGTATCTATTTCTGGAAGTATGCATTTTTTTTATTTTTTTTTTTTGTTTTGATGGATTTCTAGGTGTTGATGGAATTGGACTCTTCTTTCATCACGAGGGTGGAGGAAGATGATTTTAGTTTTTTTCTCCGTTTCAATTTTGAAAAATCATGTGTAAATGCGCACTGTGAAAGGACTTAGAACAAGACATGTAATTTGTGCTCGAATTATTTAGGACACAGTTTTCTGTTAGTTTTCAAAGGCTGCTTATGCGTTATAATCTGAATTGAATGGACAGAATTATTGAGGCGACGTGCTTGCATATTCCATTGCAAGATCGCACCCCATTCAAAGGTTTAGTTCTCATCAATCAGTGCAACTAAAGCTTAATTTGCGGCAAGCCCGAATATGAGAATCAAAACTAAATAAAGTAATTTGATTTTTTTATCCTAATTTAATCGATAAAATTAAATAAAAATAGAATATTTTTTAAATATTTTAATTTAGGTGGTTTTTTAAAAAAATGTATAATATAAAATAAGTATTTTTTTTATTATTACTGATATAACAGGTAATTTGTCACAAATATATTATAAGATAGGTGGTTCTTTGTCAAAAATTATTATTAATAATTGAAGGAGATTTTTGACTATATACCCCAAACAAAATCCAAATTGTACCTATTTCTCTTAAAAAAATCTTAACTACTCCTGTGGTCCTAAAATTTTAATTTTTTAAATAAATACTCTTATTATTAGTTTCCCTTACTATTCATTTGAACTGTGTTTGACCAGTTTTTCTTGAAATTATTGACTTTGAGGTGAAATTTTAAAACAGAATAATTTTATCATTTAAATTTAGTGGTAATCATATTACAAAAGTCCAATTAATCAAACATAAAATTCATAAGTATGAAATTTACAAGTTTAACAAAATAAACATTGAATGTCGAAATTCTCAGTTGCCATGGCCTACAAAATAAATAAATTATTAGAATTTTAAATATAGAATTTTGAAATTCTATAATATTAAACTATTAAAATTTTAAAATTCTATTATGCAAACAAATGTTAAAGTACATGACGAGACTTGATTACGTTTTAGAAGATAGGAAAAGTGGTTAAAAGTAAAATTACTTTTTTTTTTCACTTTGTGTTTAATTGTTTAAATGTAATTTTTCAAAAATCAGTCCATCTTTAATCACTTTAGGGATTGAAAATGCAAAGTAAACTAAATTTTGCCTTCGTATTTTTTTCAAAAATAACTTTTAAAAATATATCTAATAATATTTTGAACTATAATAAAATTAAGAATCTCACATATAATAATAATATATTTTTTAAAATAATTATTTATAAAAAATAGAATAAATAATAGTTTATATATTTATACATATACTTTCGTCTAATCAAATACCAAAAATATGCTATTTTGAATTAAAGTGGATCAAAAATATGGGAAATTGACTTTTCTACCCTTTTTTCCCCTTTGACAATCAAATAGTCACTGGACCAAATCAGAGAAAGGTTCTTGTGGAGAGGATCGGAGGAAGACAGAAAAATTACTTGGATAGTTGGAATTGGATTTGTATTAAGAGACAAAATAGTAGTTTGGGAATCCAAAACCTTCTTGCCTTTAATGAATTCATATTGCTTAAATAAAGGTGGAAACTCTTCTTTGATCTAAATAACCCGTGGAAAGAGATTGTTCTCTCTAATAAAGATAAACTTTTAGTCTTATATATCTTAAAACAACCTAGAAAACATTTTATTTTCTGTAAATGGGTGCCTAACCTGAAGGATCTTTCTTAACCAGTGTGGACCATCTTGTGGAGAATGGCTAATCAATCTGTTTTTGGAAGGACAAGTGGTATAATGACATTAGTTTTGAGATGTTACATCATATTGCAGTTCAGTATGCTAAATGCCCGTTGATTAGCATTGTTGAGGCAAAACCTCAAGGATCTCTAATTAGGAGAAAACCCCCTCGGGATGTCAAAAACTTAGAAGATATGATTATCCCAACCAAACTGGGACAGTCTAGAGAAATATTACAATAGAGATGGGCACATACATTTTCAATTAATTTTGGATATAACATGTTTGTTGATAGTGGTGTACTAACTTCCTCCCCTCTTAACATATGAAAAATACATTGTCCTTTTAAATTAAAATTTTTTCTCATAGTTGGCATATCATAAAAGAATATAAACAATCTACTGAAAAGAGGCTAGAAGGGGACTAAACACCTCTCTATGTGCTATGTAATGATGAGACTGAAATTGTTGATAATTTATTTTGTTTTTGCTCATTCTCTGTATTAGTCTGACAAAAAATTCTTCCCTTTATAAATGAATATTCTTCTCCTATCTCCATCCTTGAACTTATGACTATGCGGAGCGATAATGTTAGAGCCGAAGAAGAGGGAGATATGTGGCTGTATCTCTGTGACCTTGGTATGGCTGATTTGGAAAGAAAGAAATCAAAGAATTTTTTAGATAACAAAGTAGAACAGTCCAAAGTTTTATAGAAATTTCTATTTCTGTTTAAGAAGCTGATTTTTTTCGAGCAATGAGAAGTTGAAATTCAAAATATTAGGGATTACTAAATTATTATCATGTAGCTGATGCTCTATCTTTGTGAGTAGGTGCAACAACTAAGAAGAGTAGATTTGGAGACTAATGGTGATCTATGTTGCTGTTTTTGGATGCTGCTCTCAGGCTGCTGTGTTGTAGCTGAACTGATGTAGTTGATGACACTACACAGATTTTGTTTTTGGAGTCAACTAATTTTTTGTGTGGACTAAAAAATATGACTTTGTATAAGCTAGTAGAGCTCAAAACTGAGTTATTTTCTGTGGTCCTATTTTGGTTTATACTTATTGGTACTTTTTATCTTTTATTTTTTATCTTTTGACAAAAATTATTAATGGTAAATTCCTACTTATTAAAAAAAAAAATCAAACAATCACGGATTTAATGTGTCACGGATAATTATCAAAAGTTGGAGGTAGTTATTTGTAATATTTAACAAATTTCAGCAATTCATATTCCATCAAACTTCTCAGATGAATCAATGAACGCCACGTAGCAACTTTTTTTTTTCTTTTTTCTGAACGAAAAGAAAATCTTACCTTCTTTTTTCCTTGTCATCCTCCCCCGTTCGGTCCGACGTAGACCTTGGCTTAGGTCTCGTATCTCTCTCGATCCCGATCGCCATGGGATCGAATTCCCCGCAGCCAGGTACAAATTTCAATCTTAATCCTGTGTTCGATGCCCTCCGCTCCTGAAATTGATTTTTTTCGCTGTTTTAGATTATTTAGGAGTCCACGAATTAGGGATCGTTTGTGAATTAGATTTATTTCTTTGTAGATGTAATTTCTGGTTTATTAGGGATCTTAGTCTCTGATTATAGTTGCAAAGTTGGATTTTTTAAAAATTTTTTTGGGTTTTTTGTTTGATGCCTTGAGCCTAGGATTCCTATTTGGAATCGGTATTTTGGTGGCTGTCTATGGATTTATTGGTCGAAAATTTCCCCTTTGGATATGTTCATCGAAAAATATATTGGAGAGAAACATATTTGACATGTTCGTTGAAATTTAAGTCGTGGTCGAGGTGATGCTTGTATGTTTTTTACTAGTTGGCTATGCTGAAACTGAATGATCAATGTGATGCACAAAATATGGCTTCTGATTTGCTTTGAATATCTTAGTACGAGTAAATACCTTTTTTTGTGTTCAGTCTGATCCTGAAACAGTTACAAAATCAAGATTTATTGTATTTCTAATGGCTTGTCTGTTTTGTCAAACTATTCCATAAGAGTTCTGCAGTCATCTTGAATCACAAAAAAAAGTGGCAGCAAGCTTGTTCGCCTCAGGGATGCTGCAAGCTTGCTTTAGTGAGCTTTCGCCATAGTTCCCCTTTTAATTTGATGTTGACAGTAGAGGAACAAATTGTCTACTCTATACTATTCAGTTCATTTGCTCATGAGATATTGTGATACTTTATTGCAATGAATAGCTATCATATTCCCGAAATAAGATAACTGTTTGAGTACAACCTAATATAGATGACGTTCATCTTGGTTTAGGCCCTTCAAAGTTCATAACCCCCACCTTTAATTTACTTTTTTTTATTTAAAATGCAAGTTGTGGTTAAGAGCACAGAAATATTTCTAATCTATCTATATGTACTCTTCTCTCTCCAATGTCCCATGCTAAGACTTTAATCAGGGAATCCTCTTTCTATACAAGATTGTATATAGATTTTCTTCTTAAAGAAATTGTTACTACTTTTTTCTAATTTCAGGAGTTTTTGCTTTCTTTTAAAATGTAGTTCATGCTTTATATGACTTCTAGACCTACTACTCAAATAAAAAGGACAAAACAAGATGGGTTTAGCTATCCATGTCAATCCTGTTCGGACTTAGCTTGATTGTTACAAAAAATGTTGAGATCAAGTATACATGTTGAGCTCAAAAAATAAATAAACTGACTTCCACTTCGACTGGCTTATTCAAGATTGGATAGATTGATGATTTTAATAATTTGCACTAATATTCATGTCCTATACGGTCTATGACATCTTTATTTTTTAAAAATATTCTATGCTTACAAAAAGGTATTGTGCAAACTATGTACTATGTAAATATCTGTTGTTTGTAGGGTTGTCACAAAAAGCTTCCTTGTACTGTAGCAGTCATACCATTTGACTTTTTAGATTAAGAAAGAGTTCAAACACTGTGGGTTAAATTAGGCTACCTTTTTTTTTAAGCTTCTCTGTAGAGCTGGCTCCTCATGCTTGAAGCTTGCTTGAGCATGCTAGGTACAGTTTCAAACTGTGCTCGAGCTTGGTTACCTCACTTAGGCTAGGTTCCTTAATATCCCTGATTCTCCATTACCTAGTCATTCTGTTTATATAATCCTACAAGCCATGTTTGGGGAAAGAATCAATGTGAAATTTCTATGCTGAAACTATTTTATGCAAGAGTACAAAATATTTCAACTTTTCTTGGAATAAGATTACAGTGACTATGAAGGTTGGGTGAACTATGTAATGAGTGGGTTAAATATAATTAGATTATTCTATTCCATTAGGGAAAACTATTTCCAATTCTTGCTCAAAAAACTATTTCCAATTCTCTTCACATAAGGTTCTGAAGTAAGCTCAGAAATTCCACATTCTTTGCACCTACGACCTGTCCCTTCACCAATCATGACATTAGTTTGCAAGCTAGGATACTCATGTTGATGACAGCATTGAATCATTTGCTGCTGGTTCTACAATTTTATTTGCAAATGAATTCCTTTGACGACAAGCCATAAACTATTGTGGGCAATAAAATAATCTCTCAGTTTTGTCATCAATTGTTTGTTCCAATTTTGTCAAAACATTGGGCAATTTGGAGGTTGGTATGATGATCTTCTTTGTCATTCTCCAAATTGTAAACTTTGAGTTTGTCATTAAATGGGAAACAAATGGAATCTGATTGGATTAAATTAGGTTCAGGATAACTAGTTGGATGTTGTTTTATGTTTGTTGAAGACTATTAGCAAGGTCGAAATGGGATATATGTTTATAGTAACAATTTATGCATGACTTCTAATATTTGCATGACTGTGCATATGTGTTTATCTAGTTTCATGGTTTCAACCAAAACAGTTCAGGTTGTAAACTGAGACTAACCCCTCATGTAGCTTTGATTGAATCTAGTTTGTTTTCTGCCAAAACTAGGCTAATCTCAGTGGTTTCTGACTGGAATTGGACTTTGATGATTTTGGTTCATTTTCAAACTGTTTGGCCTGAGGTGGCATGACGTGTGCTTGAAAGTAAAACATGAATTACTGCAGTATTGGGTGCTTTTGGTTTTTTTAGGAAATACAGTGCTCGAATTGAGGATTTAATTAGATTTGAGACTAACTGAGTTGTCCAATTTGGATTTTCTATCTAATTCTCACTTGTCAGTTTGCCCAATTTCCATCATCACTGTAACTAATCTATTATTTTTCCAAGTTTCATTTCATATTGCGAACAGATACTTATATTAATTATATTATTTTGTCAGGACAAGCCTTTGTTCCATGCCCAAATAGAAGTAACTGCACATTATGCATAGGTCACATAATGAACATGTTTAGTTAGTGGTGCTTGTCTATTAACTTGTACCATTGTGCTTGTCTATTACACATTAGATCGGTATGTAATTTTTCTTCTGCAGTTATGCATCTAAAATCATGCATTGCATTCGTCAACACTTAAGGTGTTTTTATTGTGAATAGCATCTGGATGCTACTTAAAAATGAATTAGTAAGAAGCTAGTTCAAATTTGCACCTAACTTCTAAAACACAACATTGAGTCCACATGCTTATTTACACCTACTTATTTCTTGAGCATTTGGTTGTTTTGATGATCAAGACTCTGTTTTCAGGCCATTGAATCTGATACACTATCTAGGAAGAAAAAGGTTGGTCCCAAAAGCACAAATTACAGCATTCATCACCCAATTTGGTTCTTTAGATACTTAAATTTGCTTGGTCTGAGTTATTTGTGGCATATAGTTATATTATCTCTTAGTTTAGTTTATTTACTTGCTCAAGTGATGATGAATGTGGAGATATAAAGATAATATTTGAACCAAGGGCCCATGATAAAGCAACACTGTTGCTGTTACTTGTATGCTCAAGTTAGTCCAAAAGTAAAATTCAGCAAGGTATCATCATTGATGACCATTGTTCTCCTATCTTTGTCTTTTAGTTTACTTTCTTAGAAGCTGAAATAGAACAAGTACCAAAACCTCGAAAAAACCCGAGTATATGTTGGCTTATAGAGGTGTGAAAGAAATAAAACTATTTTTATGGTATGAATGATGAGAGCATAACCTTTTGGGAATGTAAAAAAAAGGAAAAGAAGAAATTCCCTTTCTACTTTGCTGCAGATTGTTTAAGCATCAATAATTTCTTCCTTCTTTTGTTTTCAATGAACACTCTTATCCTGGATTAAATGTTTGTTCCAATTTGTTTTGGTGAAGGAGTGCTTTGGCAATATGTCTGATTCTCTTTTATGCTACCCAAAATTGCCTAGTATCCATTAAAATTGCTATTTTTTATCCAATGTTGGAGTTGGTATTTGCCATTATCTATGATAGGCCTTTTTTTTGTGGAAACCTTTTGTGCCAGTTCAATCTCCATTATTTCGCTTGTTGGAAATAACTATATCTTCTCTTGGTTTTTGAAACATTAATTGTTTTTAAGAGTTATTCGTTGCAAATAAGAGCAAAACCTTGAGAAACATTTCATGATTGGTGAGCAAGGTTTAAACCCAGCTGTCTTACATTCCAATGTTATGTTCTCGTGTGATATGCTTCCTAAATGCATAAATTCAACTTTCTGATTTAAATTTTTTGCAATTTGCAAGTTAGTCATTGTTATTGAATGAAAATTGGACTATAGGTAGTTCTCCACCTCCAAAACCTTGGGAACGGTCTGGGTCCTCATCGGGTCCTTCACCCTTCAAACCCCCTTCTTCCGGGAGTACCAGTGATGTTGTTGAGGGATCTGGAACAGCAAAACCTGGAGAAGTTGTTCCTACCACTGAGAGGAATCCATCAACAAACATAAATACTATTGCAAGACCTGTGCCTCCGAGACCTTGGGAGCAGAACTATGGAAGCACTTATGGAGGTGAGTGTTTATTTATGAAATTCTCTTCACTTTTTATGACTCAGTTCTATTAACCTTGCCTTTGTTGATACAGGCTATGGTTCAAATATCGGCTACAATTCAGGTTATGGCTCTGGCATGTACAGTTCCTATGGAGGATTTGGGGGGTCATATGGTGGTGGGCTATATGGCAATAATATGTATAGAGGATATGGTGGGATGTATGGAGGTTCTGGATTGTATGGAGGGAACATGTACAACAGTGGGCTTGGAGGACAAATTGGTGGTTACGGAATGGGAGTGGGTGGTCCTTATGGTGGTCAGGACCCAAATAATCCTTTTGGCCCTCCTCCATCACCTCCAGGCTTTTGGATGTCCTTCCTTCGAGTGGTAAGTTTGTTTTTCATACAACTAAGGAATCATTGGTATTTTCTATTTATTCTAGATAATTTTTTTCTCTAATTCAATTTCAACTGGCACCAAATTCTGCATGATTTGTATATGAAATAGTCTATCCCTGAATCTATCATAACAATAATGGATGATGTCAAATGAACAGAAGGTTTTCTCAATTGCTTATCATGGTATGACACAAATGTGATGACTATTACTACTAACTAAACCAGCTTCACCTGAACCTTCGGCCAGTCATACATTCTTGCCTGCTAAGCAGCCTTTTTCTAGTTGGTTCAGTGGAACACTTCATATAGCATGGCAAGTCTAGGCTTTGATAGTGACACTACTAGCATAGTTTGGTGGCTCTTCTTTTATATGTTATCAATATAATTTTCCTTGTGTCAGTTGTGTGATCTGGGCAGGTTTGAAGGAACACTATTTTTTGTGATAGATTTCCTTGCTTTATTTTTATCAATTTATGATATTGGACTTGCTCTGCTAGATATTGATTTTTCATTTTTTTCACTATTTTGTGATATAGTATTCTTTTTGGTCTAACAATGACTCTATGCAAAAGCTTCTCCTTTTGAATGCATAATAGTCTGATGATTTTGCTTCAAGTTCAGCTCAATTATGTTAAGGACTTCTATTAGAAGCATGAAATAATCTGAATGAATTTAAGTGTACATGGATTTAAATGTATGGTTGTGTTCTTATGCTCAACTATTTTGACACATGTCCTACTGATATGTCATTCTATCCCTTTCGAGCATACTAGGTTTGACAGATAATGTGTTAATTATTTGCAGATGCATGGTGTTGTGAACTTTTTTGGTCGAGTCTCGGTCCTTATCGACCAGAACACTCAAGCCTTCCACATGTTCATTACAGCTCTTCTTCAGGTGCTCACTCTCAGATATTCCTTTGCTTATGTTATCTTTCATCTACTTGACTCTCAAGATATTTCATCTTCTCTCATGTATTGCGTTGCAGCTCTTTGACCGTTCTGGCATGTTATATGGTGAGCTTGCGAGATTTGTACTAAGGTTGTTTGGCATCCGACGAAGACCCCAGAATCACCCCAGGAATCACCATGTACCTGGACCCGGTGGTTTGCCTTTGCCTGAAGGACAGCAGCCACAACTCATTGAGGGCCCGAAAGCCGAAGGTGCTGCCTGGGACAATGTTTGGGGAAGCAATGGTGGAAAGTAGTAAACCAGCTGGTAGATGGAGCAACCGTCAAATTACTTGCATGAAACTCATGGCATCCCCCGGCTAACATTATGAGGGAATGCGACAATACGCATGCTCAAACCAGCAGAGGTATCACCGAAAAGGAGATCTTCAGTTGTATAATGGGAAATCATACAGGTTCAAAGGGGTTTGCTGTAATAACGTTGTCATGCTTTTTAAGCAAGCTCTGGAGTTGATGCACATCGTTTTGATCGAAGTTTATGTTTGAAAGAATGGTGTTCTTTTGAAGTAGGGTTGCATGATATTCAAGTTAGTGTTGGTTAAAATTATGCCAATTCATTCTGCGGTTTGCATTTGTGCTTGTCTTTTTTTTTTTTTTTTTTTTTCAAAATTTTACTTTTAGCAGAATAATTTAATTTCTAGATTTTTCTTTCGCAAATGGTGATCAATTCATGATGCTTTTGCTAATTAACTAGATTTCTTTCTGGGTGCTTTTATTTGTTGTGCATTAATGGCAAAACATTGAGGCATATCTATGCATAAATTTGAGATTCATCTACACTGCATACTGTTTTAAGTAGCAAGTTTTACATATGCATTTGACACTGTGATTTACGTACGCCCCCTCCTCCGTCCCCATTCAAAATATTTGAATCTTAGAAAGTTTCAATCATTTTCAGTCGCTCAATATAAATGTCAACTATTGTTCTGGTAAATTGTAAGCGACTTGAGGTTCCCCCTTTTCGATGTAAATGTCAAACTTTGACTTGGTAAGTGGGCTACAATTTCACATTTTTGATATAAATTATAAAATTCATCTTTCAATTGTAAGTGAGTTAAAATACAATTAAATTTACATCTGTTACTAATACAATGATTGTACTTAGAATCAATTACTAAAGAATAATACTATGCGTCCACGGTTTTTCATGAAAATTTTTTTCCTTCTTTTTTAGAATAGTTTTTAAATGAAAGATGTGCAGGTCATTCTGTGTGCTGTTCATGACCGAATTATTTGGCCATCAGTGTTTGCACGTGACGAATTAGATCATATCGAAGAGTCATGGTACCGACAGTCTCTGAATTGGGCACATGAGCTGGTGCAGTAAAAGAATCAGAGATGACATAGCGAATAAATCTACTGTTTGATTGGCAATAAGCTACGAGACGAACCTTAAGCATTGCAACTCGACAAATATATAGTCACAAAAGCATCAGTGGCAATTTTTTTTAAAAAAACTTTTGTTCAAGTTGTAGTCGTTGTGTGAGGACTGGTCGGTCTGGTCTAAATCTTGTCTGTTTGTTTGATAAAATTTTAGTTAATCATATTTAAATCCCTAAATATTTTAAAATTATTTAATACTCCTCCTCCCTCTAGCCATAGTTGTTTGTTAGTTTAACTACGAACAAAGGGGAATTAACCGCAACCGAAGCGATAGTGTTAACCTAGAGTTATTTATTAGTAATGAGGTCATTATGCAAAGAGATGGGGACGGTGTGAGCAGGAAAAATCAGGAACGCAAACTCTAACCAAAAGATATATATATATATATATATATATATATTATGGGCGCTGAAAATTCAAGCAAATTATCGACTCGAACTTCATTTTCATTTGATTTTTCTTGTTTTCGGTTTTGTTTGGCTGCGAGCTGACCATTTGTGGATGAGGAAGCAGCGTTGCAGATGGAATTCGTGACGCCCGCCTCCAAATGCTCATCCACAATCAACTCCTCCCATCTCTCCCTCCTCCCTTGTCTTTTCGCCACCTTTTTCTCGGATCGGATGGCCCACTGGTAGAACATGATCCGTCGCCCATCTTCGCCCGATCGTCACATTTCTTGCGTAAACTTTGTGCAAGTTTTAACATTAAATAGCAATCGTGATTATCAAAACTAGTAATCAGATCAATTGGGATGATCATACTTATTAATTACAGTCCAAACCACATCTTAAAACCTATTTAATTAAAAAAAAAAATTCAAGGGCTATATTGTTTCTAATAATTTTATATGTAATATTTAATTATGAGAATTTGGTAATTATAATTTCAAAAATTTTATTATTTGGGACATTTTAACTCAATAAGATGATAGTTATTTGTTAAAATCATCGTTCTATTATAATAATAATATAATTATGAGCATTTTATTATATTTTATATATCTACTTGTATTACGATATTTTGTAAATAATTATTATAGATATATGTCAATGTCTATTTGATAATATTTATGGAGTAAAAAAATCAAATATGAAAATTTTATCATATTATTCTTATTCCCGATTATGCATCCATAAATTAAATTTACCTCGCAATCTAAGTTTTTGGTTTATAATTGAACGCCCCTAAATGAATTAGTCTCGGGATTGGAAATCCGACACGCGTCGTTCTAAGAAGAAGTGGGTGAGGATGACGTTCTACAGATGCACGACCCAATCGGTTTGCTCTGTCTCTATTTCTCTTTTCCTCTTCAAATTTCTCTCTCATATTCTCTCCTACTCCTCACTCGCTTCCTCCTCTGCGTGCAGCAACTTCAGGTCTGTTCTTCCTCTGTCATGTTGCTGATTTTTGGTGCACTAGGACTTCAGTCTTTTTTTTTTTTTCCTAGATTTTGTTTCGTTCAATATGTATTTGTTCTTGTGTTTGTGTTTGTGACAGAAGGGAGGAGAAATGGAGATCACCAATGTCATGGAGTATCAGGCCATCGCGAAGCAGAGGTTGCCAAAGATGGTCTATGACTATTATGCCTCTGGCGCGGAGGACGAGTGGACACTCAATGAGAATAGGGAGGCTTTTTCGCGTATTCTGTGAGCATATTCTGAATCCTTTTTGTATTTTGACATGCCTTTTCTGAGCTTATGGGATTGGATTTTGATATTGGGTGCTGCTGGCACACGAGGTGTTCACTGTATGTACTCAAAGAAGTGACGCAAGGTTGACTGGACCGTTGAGTTCGGTGTTCGTACGATGCTGAGTGACACACGGTTTTTGAGTTTTGTACGTTAGGGAGTGGGATGTGCTTGTCTGGACCATTTTAGGATTTCTCTGGTGTGAGGAAAGTTGAAGTAATTTTTGTTCTGCGAAGTAGGTGGAGAAGAAAACGCTTTTCCCCGTTTTTTGGCATCGATTGTGTTTAAAGGGTTCTCTGATTCTCTGAAATGCCCTCATTAACATGTTACTTATATGAAACTAGGTAAACAGTTACAAATTTGTTTTGTTTTCTGGGCATGATTTTAAGCATCACTTAAACATACCTTTCTTCTCTTATCAGACCATGCTAAATATCATTAGAATTGGTCTAAGGCTCGTCTTCTGGAGCATTATGGCAAAAAGATTATACGTTTCCATGTTCTATACTATTTCAATGGTTCATTGAAAAGTTTTTTTTTTCTTTTGGGAGAGAGAATTGAAAACAGATGTCGTGGTTTGGCATGGGTTTTGCTGTTTTATATGTCTGTGCACACATCTTGTCGGCTGCCGGAAGCCAAGTAGCCATTTCAGTCTCAAGCATTTACTTACATGTGAATAGGACTATGATGCTTAAACTATTTGTGTTTACTAATCCACTGTTTTTTATTCTATCTGCAATAGGACTGTAAAAGATATTAAAATCTTCATGATTCACTTATTTAATCTTCTCTTGGTTCACTTTTTGTTGAAATAAAGAGTATGGGAATATATATTTCTTTGAAGCTTTGCTTCCTGTATTAATTTGCAAGTCAATTGCAAGATGTGACTTTGTTTTCTGATCTAGGTTCCGCCCCCGCATACTCATTGATGTGTCTACTATTGATATGACCACCACTGTTCTTGGTTACAAGATATCTATGCCCATCATGATTGCACCGACTGCTATGCAAAAGATGGCTCACCCTGATGGTATGTCATTTTTTTGCCTCTTATAAATAGAACCTTTTTTCAGGTTTTGATGTTAATTAGATTTCAAGAGATGGATAATCTCTATAAATGGATTTTACCTTTTTAAATCGTAACCAAAGCTTCTTCAAGCTTTTCCTAATCTTAAGTTGGCTAAGGTTTACACTTTTCAAATGACATCACATGTTAGTGTTTATTGTCTCTGTTAGTGTTATATAAGGGATTTCTTCTATGAATAGAATATCTGACTTGACTTTAATCCTGATCAAATTTCACAGGAGAATATGCAACAGCAAGAGCAGCATCAGCAGCTGGCACTATTATGGTTTGTCACCTTGAATAATGAGTTCCCATGATTTAGTCATGCAGCGATTCCAACTGATGCATTTCTGAAATTCTCTATTGTCTATGTAAAAGATGGGTGAATTCCTTTCTGCCTTGAACCTAACTTGAAAGAAATCACTGATCCACAAGAACCTTGGTAAATCAGAGTCTCAACTGGCCGATAGCTTTTACTAGCTATAAGTTAGATGACACTCTAAAAATGAGATCCTTAAGGCCAGCGCTATTTTATTGTCAACAGTCTAGTTTGTTTTCTTCTCTCCAAAGCAACTAATTTCTTTTCAACTTTTAAACTACTGTTTTGATTAGAGTAATACTTTTGATGTGTTCATTCTGAACTTGGTGTTGCAATGAATTCATCTCAGCTTGCTAGCATATTGTTGACTTAGGTGATATGACCTGCTATTTCCAATCTGTGTCTTTACACATGCATTCACATCTGGTGCGAATTTGGTGGACCTAGTATGGTCTTTAACTTCATCTATGTTAAGTCATCTTTGAGTTTGTTCTATGTTTCCTCTCTAAATTTCCTCAATCAATGCAGAATATCATGTGTTCTAGTCATACATTTTGATATGTAATCTTCGTATGAACAGTAGCATATCTTAAAATGCTTAAACAAGAATCACTTGATTTTAAGTAAAACAATGACTGGCTTTTTGAAAAATTTGCTTTCAGTAGTGATGATCCTTGACCTTTAGTTCTTGTGAAAACTTCAGATCAGGTTTGGAAGTTGATAGTATTTTGAGTCAATTACTATTTTCCATTTGTCACTTCATTTTTTGAGCAACTGTTATGTTGAGTTTGATTCTACTGGTACCACGTCCATTCTAATCATTGTCTTCAACTTATGGGTGGAGCTATGTCAAAGCACTGTTATTTGATTCACTGTCAGTGCACCTTCTACTGAAGGTTTAGTCTTTAGACTTTTGATGTTCCTGTTCTGTTCCAGATAAACAATTTATTGTGCAAGTCTGTGTGCAAACTTAATTATAAGTAGAAAATTTTTTATGCCCAATGACTGCTAAAAAAGGATCTGCGCTGGCTAGGCCATGCAGGATTGCTATAAAGGAATTATTTTTGTTGGATGGTATTTTGGTTCTCCAATATCTTACTAGAAATATCTATAAAGGGCTGTTCACGTCTAGAATTTTTAATGTTTATTTTGAACATTCAGCCTTGAAATATATGCTGTATAGCAATTATGTATTCAACTATTTCGAAGCTAGTTGGCTGCATATATGCCTAAAAGCCTCATGTGTTGGGTTCCCCTCTATTTAATATGATATGAAAAATTTACTTAGTATTGCTCTTATGTCTGAAGTTATATCCTTTGATGTATGGCCAAATTTTTGCTATGTACACAAAAGATGGTTTATTGCAGATAATCATACTTGTCAATATTTTACTACTTGAGTTGAACCTCACAAATTTCTTATTGCAATTGTTGTGCATCATTTGACAGACACTATCTTCATGGGCTACCTCCAGTGTTGAAGAGGTTGCATCAACTGGACCAGGAATTCGTTTCTTCCAGCTCTATGTAAATCATCCATTCAATCTTTTTTTTATTTTTTTGTGCTAATGCTTTTTTTGGGATGCGAGTTCCAATGAGAATTTTCCTTGACATGGTTTACGTCTTTCCAATGCTAGGTCTACAAGGACAGAAATGTGGTTGCTCAGCTTGTTAGGAGAGCTGAAAGGGCTGGCTTCAAGGCAATTGCCCTCACTGTTGACACCCCAAGACTTGGCCGCAGGGAAGCAGATATTAAGAACAGGTGTGCATTAGGATTGCGCCAATGAAGTTAGTACCATTTTGAACTTTTAAAACTTGGCGTTTTTCAGAATCAATTTAGTTGTCTGAAAAGAAAATTTTTAAAAACTACTTTAATAATGAATCTATTGGGATAAATTAACTGTGGACAAGGAGTAGCATGAATGTCCCTTCACTTCTGGAATATGACTGCAAATAGAAGTCATTAAATTAAACAACTGAAGATCTTGGTAGCTACATATCCTTGCAAAGAAATTTGAAATTACCTAATTGGGCTTTAATCATGGGAATTGAATTGTTCTATTCTGAAATCAAATGTATGTTTCTCCAATATGCTATTGGTTCTCCAGGGGATTAAGATTCTATCGGCCTTTTGCAGATTTACTTTGCCACCATATTTGACACTGAAGAATTTCGAAGGTTTGGATATTGGGAAGATGGATAAGGCAAGTACCTAGTGAATCTAGCCTGCATAATTCTGAGTTAAGATGTCTGTTTTAATCTCTGATAAGTCTTCGCATGATTATGTAGACTAATGACTCAGGTTTGGCATCATATGTTGCTGGGCAAATCGACCGTTCCCTAAGCTGGAAGGTAAATTACTTCTTGAATAAGTTCCATGAATCATGATGAGTAGCCTGGCAAGGAACTTTGGTTGTTAACTTCAAAGCTTCATTGCTTTTGAATCCATCCTTGCTTTGAGAATTTGATTCTTATTACAAATCACATGTTTAAGAGGAGAACTTATACAATAGGATGTGCAAAACTGGTCAAGTACAAGAAAATTGTGTCATTATTGTGATTATGATAATCAACAACTCACTATAAAAAGAAGTGATTAAGCTAGTGATCAATACATCAGAGAAGGAAATTAATGCATAGGCTAAAAATAGTCTAGATGAATATCATAAAAAAAAGGGGCTTAGCAGAAGCAGCGAAGCTTAGTGAAGAATAAGTAACCAATAACTGATTGAAGTTGTTATAATGTCAAGTATGATGAATTGGTCCCACATCGGATATTGGATAAATAGAGCTAAATAGATATAGTGAAAAAGACCCATATCCCATGAGCTTGAGTTTTTGGGATGGTTTGGTGTCCGGCTCACTATATGGATTTGGTTTGATACTTTTATAGCTCCCCAACAAGAAGTAATGTGGCCATGCCTCATGATGACTGGAATGGTGCCAGAACTAGAATCCTTGTTTTTATTTCAAACCTTGGATTGCAGTGATGGAAGTTTTGGCTAGCGGAAAATTGTGCTGATGGCGAGAATCACCATTTCTTAAAACCGACAATGTCTTCATAAAAAAAAAGGAAAAATGAAAATAAAGAGTTCACATGAGCTTTGAGGATAATTCCTTCACATCTTGTTATTGAACATGTCAGAAAAGCCAACATTTTTTTCATCATTTTGGCTGAAGGCATTATATAACTGGACTTTTCTTTGTTGATTGATGGAGCTGGATCTTTACGATTTCTTGTGTTTTGAGTATCAAATATTATTTACTGGTTTGATGACTACAAGTCAATTTTTGGTTGAATCTTATGTAATATTACTATTTTCTTGTCGCTGTGAAACTAGAACAGTTTCCGTCAATCTCACTTTTTCTAACACAGAATTCATTTTGGGCAGGATGTCAAGTGGTTGCAGACCATAACTACCATGCCCATTTTAGTTAAAGGAGTCATGACTGCAGAGGACAGTAAGCATCTTCTTCAATAGGCTGATCTGATATTTTTACTTGAATAAACTTCTTTACAGTGATGGATCTAATATGTGTTTTCTTAATGCGAATGCAGCAAGGCTAGCCATTCAAGCTGGTGCAGCTGGTATCATTGTGTCGAACCATGGAGCTCGTCAGCTTGACTATGTTCCAGCTAC